>OX637699.1:42912588-43286088 GCA_951802165.1 Adalia decempunctata | reverse complement strand
CGCATACCTTGATTCTGGGCATCGATTTCTGGAGGAAGTTTGGGATCGTTCCTAATCTTCGGGGTGGAACATGGGTATTTCAGCGCGATGCGGATCTCTCTGTGGATGCGATTGCGTCAGAGGAACATCTCACATCTGCGCAGTCTAGGGTTTTGGATAGAGTTGTGCGGGAGGCTTTTGAGAACATGGGTGACGAGTTGGGGTGTACAAGCCTTGTAGAACATGAAATAAAAACATCCTGCAGTCCAATCAAGCAGAGATATTACCCTGTAAGTCCTGTGATGCAGGGTCACATTAATGCTGAGCTAGATACGCTACTCGAGCAAGGTATTGTCGCACCATCGACCAGCCCCTGGTCTTCTCCTATTCTTCTGGTGAAGAAGAAGGACGGTTCGTACCGGTTTTGCGTGGATTACCGGAAGCTAAATGCGGTCACGGAAAAGGATGCGTATCCCATCCCGTATATATCTTCGACCTTGGACCGCCTTCGCAACGCAAAATTTTTGTCGTCAATGGACATCAAGTCGGCATATTTCCAAGTGCCTTTGGAAGAGTCCTCTCGACCTCTTACCGCCTTTACAGTGCCCAATCGAGGTCTGTTCGAATTCTGCCGCTTGCCTATGGGATTGTCAAATAGTCCCGCCACCTTTCAACGTTTGGTTGACAGAGTTCTTGGTCCTGATTTGGAACCGTATGTGTTCGTCTATTTGGACGATATCATTATCATCACTGAGAACTTCGAGAAACATATAGAGGTATTAGAGGAGGTCTTTAAACGCCTTAAGGCCGCTAATTTAACGGTTTCTAAAAAGAAATGCCATTTTTGTCGACCTGAACTTCTATATCTGGGTTATGTGGTGGATTCAAAAGGTTTGAGAATGGATCCAGCGAAGGCTCAGGCCATTGTGAACATACCGGTCCCCTCTTGTGTCTCGGAGGTTCGGCGTGTGCTGGGATTAGCTTCATGGTACCGAAGATTCGTACCAAATTTTGCGGATTTGACTGCTCCATTGACAGAACTGCTCAAGAAGAACCGGTCTTTTCAATGGAGTCCCCAATGTGATGAAGCCTTGATCAAATTGAAGGAATATTTGATTAGTGCCCCTGTTTTGTCTTGTCCTGATTTTTCGAGGCCGTTCATTATCCAGTGTGATGCTTCTGGTTATGGGGTTGGTGCTGTTCTGACTCAGCAACAAGAGGATGGAGAAAAGGTGATATGCTATATTTCCAGGTCTTTGACCCGGTTAGAGCGCAATTATACTACCACAGAACGTGAATGTCTGGCTGTCCTGTGGGCTATAGAGAAGCTGCGACCTTATATCGAGGGTTCGCATTTTTCGGTCATCACTGATCACGCCAGTTTAATTTGGTTAGATCGCTTGAAGACTCCTTCTGGACGACTCGCCCGTTGGGCCATCAGACTCCAACAGTACGATTTCACGATTATCCATCGTAAAGGACGAGAGAATGTAGTGCCTGATGCTTTGTCTAGGGCTGTACCCATCATTGACACCATTCGCTCTTCGCAGTATGACTCTTCGGATCATTGGTATGGGAAACTGTTGAATGGGGTGACTGAGGCCCCGCATCGCTTTCCTTCATGGCAGATTGATCAGGGAAAGCTTTTCAAGAATGTAACTCCGCGTATTCCCGAATTGGCATCTCCTTCCGATTATTGGAGAGAAGTTGTCCCACGCCCCCAACGCAGAGCTCTGATAAGGAGCGTCCATGAATCTCTTCTCCACGTCGGTGTGTATAAGACCTATAATAAGTTGGCAGAGCGTTATTATTGGCCCAAAATGAGATACGACGTAGCCTCATTCATCCGTCGATGTACCACCTGTCATGCCATCAAACCTGAGCAAAGAAAACCTCCTGGTTTCATGCTATCTAAACAGGTCTCAATTTCTCGACCCTTCGAGCTTATGTCTGCTGATTTGGTTGGTCCTTTGCCCCGGTCTCGCTCAGGGAACCAATATATTTTTGTTGCCGCTGATTGTTTCAGCAAGTTTCCTCTGCTTTTTCCTCTACGCACCGCCACGGCCTCGGCTATTATAAAGGTTTTGGATGCACATGTTTTTCCGGTTTTTGGATGTCCTAATTCTATTATTGTGGATAATGGTGTTCAATTTCGCTCTAAGGAATTTGTTAAATTCTTAAAATGTAATAATGTTGATATTCAGTATACCGCCCTATATCATCCCCAGGCCAATCCGGTCGAGAGAATTAATAGGGTTATCAAAACCATGTTGAGGTCATATCTCTCAGAAGATCAGAGAGGTTGGGATAAACACTTGAACCAGGTTGGGTTAGCTATTCGTTCCTCAAAACATGAAGTAACCGGTCACTCCCCAAATTTTATTGTTTTTGGGAGGGAAGTTTCGTTAAAGGGTGAAAACACCTGCCCTGATCAAATTCATTTCGACAGATCGGCCTTGACTAAAGACCGGGAACAGGCCTTCGCAAGGATGCATGCTGATGTCAAGATTAAGCTAGCGAGAGCATACGAGGCCAATAGTCGATCTTACAATCTTCGACGTCGAGACGTCCAATACACAGTTAATCAGTTGGTATGGAGAAGGAATCAGGTACTTTCGGACGCAGCTAAATATTTTACAGCTAAGCTGGCCCCTAAATATGTTGGACCTTTCTTGGTTTCTAAGCGGGTATCCCCTTGGACATATGAATTACAGGGTGAGGACGGTAAATATCGGGGTGTTTGGCATGTGAAGGACCTGAAGGCTCATCCACCGGATGAATCCGAACACTCGGCGGATCGACTTGGGTGAGACCTTTGTTGCGTTTGTGGGTTAGAGGATGGCTGACCCTTGCCGAGAGCATAAATGTACTAGGGTGGTCACTACCCCTATCCAGTGGTTGACATACTTGAACATCCTTTGTTATCGTCAGGTCCACGACAGCAACATGCTGTATTTTCCAATTCTGTTCCGATTTTGGTTAGTTTGGACTTTGGGAGTTATTTTAAGTGTGACATTCGACTGTTTAGTTTCTCGGATTTGACGTTTTTGGTATCGTAGTCATAGGTGATTTGACTGGAGTTTTAGTCGTTTGATTTACCGATTTTGACGCTTTGTTTATACCGAAGTTGACATCGTCCTGGACGTGGTCGGATGATGGGGTCCTTTTGAAACTTTGGACTCTAACTATAAGTTTCCATGCCTGCATCTTGTTGTCCTCGTCTCGGACGCAAGGTGATTCACTTTTTTTTAGTTTTGCCAAAAGAAAATGTATTAACGCAGGAACGTTATACATTAGCGTTATGTTTTTTTCTTTAGTTGAGACGGTTTGTTTTATTGTAGAGTCATCGGGCATGTTTCGGGCTCCGGTTGAGCGATGATTTTGTTCCTAAGGGTCTGGTCCTCGCTCCTCTTCCACTTCGGTGGAAGTGGCCTTCAGTAATCGGTAGCCCTTTTACTTTCTATTTGAGGTTTGGTAGGTGGTTGAGAGTCAATCGAGCGACGGTGCATTGCTATCTTTTCTTTTCTTTCTTCTCTTGCCTTCGCTTCTTTCTTCTCTCTAATTCTTATGATGTTGTCGAGTAAACGAGGATTGGCCAAGCACTATTGCCTTTCGCAATGCTCGACGGGTGTGCGAACAGCTTGCCGCCCTAAATGTTTTTTTTTCTTCGGATTTTGAGTGGATAGGAGATTGTGTGGTTTGTACTTGGGAAGGAAAGGGAGAAGGAGAGAGAAAAATTTGACCCTTCTGGTAAAATTTTTTTTAAAGTAGGGGGGGAATTGTAACGTGATTATTTCGCTCCCTGAATCAAAACAGCATTTTCGCTGTTGGATAGTTTACACCATTTGCGGCGTTGCCGGTTGATTCATGGCTTGTGGTGGAGACGGCTGTGGTATTGTGTGCGGTCATAGAAGTAGGAAGGGATTGTTTGACAATTGGCTGCTCTGTGAAAGCGAGGTAACCTCTTTTTGGAGAATTTTCGAAGAAAATTGTGGAAGATTGAAAAGCTGAATTGAATGTAAATTATTGGTCTGGAAGTTTTATCTGGAATCATCCTCGTTGTAGGCGATTATAATTTCAATTTGGTTAATTCCCTGGATAATATAGAGAATATTGGTTTTAATCCAAGGGTACGTTTGTTATACCCGGAATCTTTATAGAGGTATGATGTGAGCTTATGTATGAGACCATTGTCTAACAGTCTTTTTATTAGGAGTTGTATACGAATATTTGTTGTTGGAGAATTGTTGGAGATATAGAATTTGGAAAGGAGATCATTTTCACCCTCGACCAATATCATAAGAGGTATGAACTTTCTTTGCATTTTGTGAACAATGCCTTATGGTGTTTTATTAGGGTCCAAGTATCGGCCATCTAGACATCCAAGTGTCGGCCATCTAGACATCCAAGTGTTGGATATACAAGTATCTGTCATCCTAGTATCGTCTATCCAAGTATCGGATATACAAGTATCTGTCATCCAAGGGCCTGGCATATGAGTGCTTAGCATCCACGTTATAAGTACTATCGACGTCTCTACTTCAGGAGATTTAGTGGTTGAGGTAACCGGTGCTTTGCACTGACTTTAGTTTATAATATAATATTGTACAAAGTGAATAACTGATAGCAGGGGAGACCTTTCAATCATCGCTGGCTCCTTTCATTTATATTTAACTTTTATCAGACTCATAATTGAGTTTATTATAGTGGCAGATTGCCTAATTTACATTTTTACCTTTGTACCAGTTCATTTGATACTGGATTGTGATTTTTCGATACTGTTCATAATTACTATAGGCGTAAGTGTAAACATTTGTGAACTGAGGTGGATACTAACTGGCCAGTTATTACAACCACGGTACTTGAGTTTCCTTTTTCAATTTATAACTTTATTTAGTGAGATTTAATCGAATTCAGCGATTTTGTGGAGTTTGTTTCGCTGAATATACCTATCAACTACTGCAAATCTAATTTTACTTTTTCATTAATATTGTTGAATTAGTTTAATTTTAAATAAAGGGGTTGACATTGAGTATCAGTTGTCTTATTGCTATTCTGGTAGGGGAGTACGCAATTTTGTGGACAGGCAAATTCTCTACCTGGCGCCCATTCATAAACTTAATTTTTTTTTTAACTCACTCCCATCTTCACTGAGTTTAGCCGCGAGCCTGATTTGCCAAGTGACCAGGCTTACGCAAGTCGACACGTCACACGTATCGTATCGTATCGTATCGTATCGTATCGTATCGTATCGTATCGTATCGTATCGTATCGTATCGTATCGTATCGTATCGTATCCTATCGTATCGTATCGTATCGTATCGTATTGTATCGTATCGTATCGTATCGTATCCTATCATATCACATCATATCATTTCACGTCATGTCACGTCACGTCACGTCACGTCACGTCACATCACGTCACGTCATGTCATGTCACGTCACGTCACGTAACGTCACATCACGTCACGTCGCGTCGCATCGCATCGCATCGCGTCGCATCGCGTCGCATCGCTTCGCATCGTCACGTCACGTCACGTCACGTCACGTCACGTCACGTCACATCACATCACGTCACGTCACGTAACGTCACATCACGTCACGTCGCGTCGCGTCGCATCGCATCGCATCGCGTCGCTTCGCATCGCATCGCGTCGCGTCGCATCGCTCCGCATCGTCACGTCACGTGACGTGACGTCACGTGACGTGACGTATCATATCATATCATATCGTATCGTATCGTATCGTATCGTATCGTATCGTATCGTATCGTATCGTATCGTATCGTATCGTATCGTATCGTATCGTATCGTATCGTATCGTATCGTATCGTATCGTATCGTATCGTATCGTATCGTATCGTATCGTATCGTATCGTATCGTATCGTATCGTATCGTATCGTATCGTATCGTATCGTATCGTATCGTATCGTATCGTATCGTATCGTATCGTATCGTATCGTATCGTATCGTATCGTATCGTATCGTATCGTATCGTATCGTATCGTATCGTATCGTATCGTATCGTATCGTATCGTATCGTATCGTATCGTATCGTATCGTATCGTATCGTATCGTATCGTATCGTATCGTATCGTATCGTATCGTATCGTATCGTATCGTATCGTATCGTATCGTATCGTATCGTATCGTATCGTATCGTATCGTATCGTATCGTATCGTATCGTATCGTATCGTATCGTATCGTATCGTATCGTATCGTATCGTATCGTATCGTATCGTATCGTATCGTATCGTATCGTATCGTATCGTATCGTATCGTATCGTATCGTATCGTATCGTATCGTATCGTATCGTATCGTATCGTATCGTATCGTATCGTATCGTATCGTATCGTATCGTATCGTATCGTATCGTATCGTATCGTATCGTATCGTATCGTATCGTATCGTATCGTATCGTATCGTATCGTATCGTATCGTATCGTATCGTATCGTATCGTATCGTATCGTATCGTATCGTATCGTATCGTATCGTATCGTATCGTATCGTATCGTATCGTATCGTATCGTATCGTATCGTATCGTATCGTATCGTATCGTATCGTATCGTATCGTATCGTATCGTATCGTATCGTATCGTATCGTATCGTATCGTATCGTATCGTATCGTATCCTATCGTATCGTATCGTATCGTATTGTATCGTATCGTATCGTATCGTATCCTATCATATCATATCATATCATTTCACGTCATGTCACGTCACGTCACGTCACGTCACGTCACATCACGTCACGTCATGTCATGTCACGTCACGTCACGTAACGTCACATCACGTCACGTCGCGTCGCATCGCATCGCGTCGCATCGCGTCGCATCGCTTCGCATCGTCACGTCACGTCACGTCACGTCACGTCACGTCACGTCACATCACGTCACGTCACGTAACGTCACATCACGTCACGTCGCGTCGCGTCGCATCGCATCGCATCGCGTCGCGTCGCATCGCATCGCGTCGCGTCGCATCGCTCCGCATCGTCACGTCACGTGACGTGACGTCACGTGACGTGACGTATCATATCATATCATATCATATCGTATCGTATCGTATCGTATCGTATCGTATCGTATCGTATCGTATCGTATCGTATCGTATCGTATCGTATCGTATCGTATCGTATCGTATCGTATCGTATCGTATCGTATCGTATCGTATCGTATCGTATCGTATCGTATCGTATCGTATCGTATCGTATCGTATCGTATCGTATCGTATCGTATCGTATCGTATCGTATCGTATCGTATCGTATCGTATCGTATCGTATCGTATCGTATCGTATCGTATCGTATCGTATCGTATCGTATCGTATCGTATCGTATCGTATCGTATCGTATCGTATCGTATCGTATCGTATCGTATCGTATCGTATCGTATCGTATCGTATCGTATCGTATCGTATCGTATCGTATCGTATCGTATCGTATCGTATCGTATCGTATCGTATCGTATCGTATCGTATCGTATCGTATCGTATCGTATCGTATCGTATCGTATCGTATCGTATCGTATCGTATCGTATCGTATCGTATCGTATCGTATCGTATCGTATCGTATCGTATCGTATCGTATCGTATCGTATCGTATCGTATCGTATCGTATCGTATCGTATCGTATCGTATCGTATCGTATCGTATCGTATCGTATCGTATCGTATCGTATCGTATCGTATCGTATCGTATCGTATCGTATCGTATCGTATCGTATCGTATCGTATCGTATCGTATCGTATCGTATCGTATCGTATCGTATCGTATCGTATCGTATCGTATCGTATCGTATCGTATCGTATCGTATCGTATCGTATCGTATCGTATCGTATCGTAACGTATCGTATCGTATCGTATCGTATCGTATCGTATCGTATCGTATCGTATCGTATCGTATCGTATCGTATCGTATCGTATCGTATCGTATCGTATCGTATCGTATCGTATCGTATCGTATCGTATCGTATCGTATCGTATCGTATCGTATCGTATCGTATCGTATCGTATCGTAACGTATCGTATCGTAACGTATCGTATCGTATCGTATCGTATCGTATCGTATCGTATCGTATCGTATCGTATCGTATCGTATCGTATCGTATCGTATCGTATCGTATCGTATCGTATCGTATCGTATCGTATCGTATCGTATCGTATCGTATCGTATCGTATCGTATCGTATCGTATCGTATCGTATCGTATCGTATCGTATCGTATCGTATCGTATCGTATCGTATCGTATCGTATCGTATCGTATCGTATCGTATCGTATCGTATCGTATCGTATCGTATCGTATCGTATCGTATCGTATCGTATCGTATCGTATCGTATCGTATCGTATCGTATCGTATCGTATCGTATCGTATCGTATCGTATCGTATCGTATCGTAACGTATCGTATCGTATCGTATCGTATCGTATCGTATCGTATCGTATCGTATCGTATCGTATCGTATCGTATCGTATCGTATCGTATCGTATCGTATCGTATCGTATCGTATCGTATCGTATCGTATCGTATCGTATCGTATCGTATCGTATCGTATCGTATCGTATCGTATCGTATCGTATCGTATCGTATCGTATCGTATCGTATCGTATCGTATCGTATCGTATCGTATCGTATCGTATCGTATCGTATCGTATCGTATCGTATCGTATCGTATCGTATCGTATCGTATCGTATCGTATCGTATCGTATCGTATCGTATCGTATCGTATCGTATCGTATCGTATCGTATCGTATCGTATCGTATCGTATCGTATCGTATCGTATCGTATCGTATCGTATCGTATCGTATCGTATCGTATCGTATCGTATCGTATCGTATCGTATCGTATCGTATCGTATCGTATCGTATCGTATCGTATCGTATCGTATCGTATCGTATCGTATCGTATCGTATCGTATCGTATCGTATCGTATCGTATCGTATCGTATCGTATCGTATCGTATCGTATCGTATCGTATCGTATCGTATCGTATCGTATCGTATCGTATCGTATCGTATCGTATCGTATCGTATCGTATCGTATCGTATCGTATCGTATCGTATCGTATCGTATCGTATCGTATCGTATCGTATCGTATCGTATCGTATCGTATCGTATCGTATCGTATCGTATCGTATCGTATCGTATCGTATCGTATCGTATCGTATCGTATCGTATCGTATCGTATCGTATCGTATCGTATCGTATCGTATCGTATCGTATCGTATCGTATCGTATCGTATTGTATCGTATCGTATCGTATCGTATCCTATCATATCATATCATATCATTTCACGTCATGTCACGTCACGTCACGTCACGTCACGTCACGTCACGTCACGTCACGTCACGTCACGTCACGTCACGTCACGTCACGTCACGTCACGTCACGTCACGTCACGTCACGTCACGTCACGTCACGTCACGTCATGTCATGTCACGTCACGTCACGTAACGTCACATCACGTCACGTCGCGTCGCATCGCATCGCATCGCATCGCGTCGCATCGCGTCGCATCGCTTCGCATCGTCACGTCACGTCACGTCACGTCACGTCACGTCACGTCACGTCACGTCACGTCACGTCACGTCACGTCACGTAACGTCACATCACATCACGTCACGTCGCGTCGCGTCGCATCGCATCGCGTCGCGTCGCATCGCATCGCGTCGCGTCGCATCGCTCCGCATCGTCACGTCACGTGATGTATCATATCATATCATATCGTATCGTATCGTATCGTATCGTATCGTATCGTATCGTATCGTATCGTATCGTATCGTATCGTATCGTATCGTATCGTATCGTATCGTATCGTATCGTATCGTATCGTATCGTATCGTATCGTATCGTATCGTACACCGAGAAAAAAATTTGAATACCCCAAATAGAAATTTAGACTTGCTATAGGCACAAAGAACTTTTTTCCTTTGCGACAAGTACAGGCGTTTCTTGACAAAAAGTATCTTATCATAAGTAAGCGAAGTTACTTGCAAATCGTTTCTTATTTTTAATCAGAGTAACTGACTTTTCTGACTTGTTCCAAGAAGCATTTGTTACTCAATATGATATTCAGCGATTTACTGCAAATTGAAAAGTTAATCGGACCGATTTACAAAGTTATCTGGCGCAACTTGAAAAGTTATTCGGCGCTGATTAAAAATTTATTCGGCGCAGATTAAAAATTTATTCAGCGCAGCTTAAAAAGTTACTCGGCGCAAGTTATCAGTTCATTTATGCTAAGCATAATTTTTCATAGTCCAAGTATTTTTGTTATTTACAGTTAGTAAAAATTTATGTTTATCACAAGTTACTTTTTCATTCAGACTTCATAACACGTTTATGATTGCAATAAACTCTTTTGTTACGATAAGAGTCACTGTTACTTACCGCAAGTACGCTCTATCACTTTCCTAGGTTGACCCAAATGCTAATACTAACCTTAAGTACAAATTGCTACATACCACCCAGTACTTTTTTACTGAAAGAAATGTGATTGCTGTAATAACTTGACTCGTCTATAAGACTCGAAAGAAAAGAAATAAATATGCAGTGCGAAATTACTACTGACGTCACCCTTTTTTCAGTAACATATACAGGTGGAAGTAGCGTATTACCCTGCAACAAAAGGTTTTTACTATAAAAAGTCACCTTTTACTGCAAAGATAAAAAGGAGGTATATTTTAATGTGTACTCGAGGTATAAGTGTACCAGCGTCTACTCATGGCAAGAAATATGTTGCATACTTGAAAAATTGCAACAGGATGTTGTATTATGCATGATATACAAAATCCAATTGCAATTTTTCATGCGGAAAACAAAAACATATACTAATACCATAATTGAGGAAGAAGTATAGAACCTTCGGATGTGATATGGTTTCTATATGATTAGGCAGTATGATATAGGTATAGTTATTTTTTGATGAAACTATTCTTTGGTTTATTGAAATTTGGTTTATTGAAAAATTGATATCATGAAGAAATTATGAATTTGAAGACAAAATTATATGATTAGGTGAAAATCCTCAAAGTCAGGTGTTGTCTGATTATTGGCAACAATTAAATGAAAGTCACTTAGTAACGAATGAGTTGTTATATTTTTATAATATTTCGAGTTCATTTCAGATGAACAAAGATGCTTTTATGTATCGTACAAATCATACTTCATAACTGATTATTATAAGAATATAAATAAAAACATGTAATGTAAAATGTTCGAACTACCATTACTTGAGGATGTCTTCGTAATCCATTTTAGAGAAATACAATAACCATGCACATTGCACAAGTAATAGATCCTTTTCGAAATAATCTCTGGATAAACTCTCGTAATGAATCAGTAAAACACAACTCGATGATTCCGGCGGGCGCGAATTCAACCACTTTTTATAAATGAACCTTTCACCTTTACACCCTGAATTCTGACCACTGCATAGTATGCAAATGCAACATCTAAATGTAACGGAAATTTCAAAGGATCGACGAGATCGGATAATCTTCGGCTCAAATCGGTTACTTTACGAATATTGTTTACACTTATTACAATAAACACACGTACCTACCCCAATTGGATGCTTGAATATGTGGAATAACTTTGTTATTCACAGTTAATGAAAATGTGTAAGTGAAGAAGTAACTTGTGATGAGTTAATCTATTACTTGATTTGTATACGCAGCTTATTTATCATCAACAAACAGAATTTAAATAACAGCGCTATTCAGATTCAATAACTTTTCAAGTGGGATTGAGAAAAAAAGTAACTTCTGACAATTGTCAATTTCCAGGTTAACGTGTTTGTTAACGATGAATATATGATTATCTGCAGCAAATAAATGTTTGCTTATCGTTGATGAAAATTTATTTATCTCAAGTAAATCGCAGTCAAGTGAAAAAAGTTACTTGTAACTTTTTTCTCAGTGTATCGTATCGTATCGTATCGTATCGTATCGTATCGTATCGTATCGTATCGTATCGTATCGTATCGTATCGTATCGTATCGTATCGTATCGTATCGTATCGTATCGTATCGTATCGTATCGTATCGTATCGTATCGTATCGTATCGTATCGTATCGTATCGTATCGTATCGTATCGTATCGTATCGTATCGTATCGTATCGTATCGTATCGTATCGTATCGTATCGTATCGTATCGTATCGTATCGTATCGTATCGTATCGTATCGTATCGTATCGTATCGTATCGTATCGTATCGTATCGTATCGTATCGTATCGTATCGTATCGTATCGTATCGTATCGTATCGTATCGTATCGTATCGTATCGTATCGTATCGTATCGTATCGTATCGTATCGTATCGTATCGTATCGTATCGTATCGTATCGTATCGTATCGTATCGTATCGTATCGTATCGTATCGTATCGTATCGTATCGTATCGTATCGTATCGTATCGTATCGTATCGTATCGTATCGTATCGTATCGTATCCATCGTATCGTATCGTATCGTATCGTATCGTATCGTATCGTATCGTATCGTATCGTATCGTATCGTATCGTATCGTATCGTATCGTATCGTATCGTATCGTATCGTATCGTATCGTATCGTATCGTATCGTATCGTATCGTATCGTATCGTATCGTATCGTAACGTATCGTATCGTATCGTATCGTATCGTATCGTATCGTATCGTATCGTATCGTATCGTATCGTATCGTATCGTATCGTATCGTATCGTATCGTATCGTATCGTATCGTATCGTATCGTATCGTATCGTATCGTATCGTATCGTATCGTATCGTATCGTATCGTATCGTATCGTATCGTATCGTATCGTATCGTATCGTATCGTATCGTATCGTATCGTATCGTATCGTATCGTATCGTATCGTATCGTATCGTATCGTATCGTATCGTATCGTATCGTATCGTATCGTATCCTATCATATCATATCATATCATATCATTTCACGTCATGTCACGTCACGTCACGTCACGTCACGTCACGTCACGTCACGTCACGTCACGTCACGTCACGTCACGTCATGTCATGTCATGTCACGTCACGTCACGTAACGTCACATCACGTCACGTCGCGTCGCATCGCATCGCATCGCATCGCGTCGCATCGCGTCGCATCGCGTCGCATCGCTTCGCATCGTCACGTCACGTCACGTCACGTCACGTCACGTCACGTCACGTAACGTAACGTCACATCACGTCACGTCGCGTCGCGTCGCGTCGCATCGCATCGCATCGCGTCGCGTCGCATCGCATCGCGTCGCGTCGCATCGCTCCGCATCGTCACGTCACGTGACGTGACGTCACGTGACGTGACGTATCATATCATATCATATCATATCCTATCGTATCGTATCGTATCGTATCGTATCGTATCGTATCGTATCGTATCGTATCGTATCGTATCGTATCGTATCGTATCGTATCGTATCGTATCGTATCGTATCGTATCGTATCGTATCGTATCGTATCGTATCGTATCGTATCGTATCGTATCGTATCGTATCGTATCGTATCGTATCGTATCGTATCGTATCGTATCGTATCGTATCGTATCGTATCGTATCGTATCGTATCGTATCGTATCGTATCGTATCGTATCGTATCGTATCGTATCGTATCGTATCGTATCGTATCGTATCGTATCGTATCGTATCGTATCGTATCGTATCGTATCGTATCGTATCGTATCGTATCGTATCGTATCGTATCGTATCGTATCGTATCGTATCGTATCGTATCGTATCGTATCGTATCGTATCGTATCGTATCGTATCGTATCGTATCGTATCGTATCGTATCGTATCGTATCGTATCGTATCGTATCGTATCGTATCGTATCGTATCGTATCGTATCGTATCGTATCGTATCGTATCGTATCGTATCGTATCGTATCGTATCGTATCGTATCGTATCGTATCGTATCCTATCGTATCGTATCGTATCGTATTGTTTCGTATCGTATCGTATCGTATCCTATCATATCATATCATATCATTTCACGTCATGTCACGTCACGTCACGTCACGTCACGTCACGTCACGTCACGTCACGTCACGTCACGTCACGTCACGTCACGTCACGTCACGTCACGTCATGTCATGTCACGTCACGTCACGTAACGTCACATCACGTCACGTCGCGTCGCATCGCATCGCATCGCATCGCGTCGCATCGCGTCGCATCGCGTCGCATCGCTTCGCATCGTCACGTCACGTCACGTCACGTCACGTCACGTCACGTCACGTCACGTCACGTCACGTCACGTCACGTCACGTCACGTAACGTCACATCACGTCACGTCGCGTCGCGTCGCATCGCATCGCATCGCGTCGCGTCGCATCGCTCCGCATCGTCACGTCACGTGACGTGACGTATCATATCATATCATATCATATCATATCATATCATATCATATCATATCATATCATATCATATCATATCATATCATATCATATCATATCATATCATATCATATCATATCATATCATATCATATCATATCATATCATATCATATCATATCATATCATATCCTATCGTATCGTATCGTATCGTATCGTATCGTATCGTATCGTATCGTATCGTATCGTATCGTATCGTATCGTATCGTATCGTATCGTATCGTATCGTATCGTATCGTATCGTATCGTATCGTATCGTATCGTATCGTATCGTATCGTATCGTATCGTATCGTATCGTATCGTATCGTATCGTATCGTATCGTATCGTATCGTATCGTATCGTATCGTATCGTATCGTATCGTATCGTATCGTATCGTATCGTATCGTATCGTATCGTATCGTATCGTATCGTATCGTATCGTATCGTATCGTATCGTATCGTATCGTATCGTATCGTATCGTATCGTATCGTATCGTATCGTATCGTATCGTATCGTATCGTATCGTATCGTATCGTATCGTATCGTATCGTATCGTATCGTATCGTATCGTATCGTATCGTATCGTATCGTATCGTATCGTATCGTATCGTATCGTATCGTATCGTATCGTATCGTATCGTATCGTATCGTATCGTATCGTATCGTATCGTATCGTATCGTATCGTATCGTATCGTATCGTATCGTATCGTATCGTATCGTATCGTATCGTATCGTATCGTATCGTATCGTATCGTATCGTATCGTATCGTATCGTATCGTATCGTATCGTATCGTATCGTATCGTATCGTATCGTATCGTATCGTATCGTATCGTATCGTATCGTATCGTATCGTATCGTATCGTATCGTATCGTATCGTATCGTATCGTATCGTATCGTATCGTATCGTATCGTATCGTATCGTATCGTATCGTATCGTATCGTATCGTATCGTATCGTATCGTATCGTATCGTATCGTATCGTATCGTATCGTATCGTATCGTATCGTATCGTATCGTATCGTATCGTATCGTATCGTATCGTATCGTATCGTATCGTATCGTATCGTATCGTATCGTATCGTATCGTATCGTATCGTATCGTATCGTATCGTATCGTATCGTATCGTATCGTATCGTATCGTATCGTATCGTATCGTATCGTATCGTATCGTATCGTATCGTATCGTATCGTATTGTTTCGTATCGTATCGTATCGTATCCTATCATATCATATCATATCATTTCACGTCATGTCACGTCACGTCACGTCACGTCACGTCACGTCACGTCACGTCACGTCACGTCACGTCACGTCACGTCACGTCACGTCACGTCACGTCACGTCACGTCACGTCACGTCACGTCACGTCATGTCATGTCACGTCACGTCACGTAACGTCACATCACGTCACGTCGCGTCGCATCGCATCGCATCGCATCGCATCGCATCGCGTCGCATCGCGTCGCATCGCTTCGCATCGTCACGTCACGTCACGTCACGTCACGTCACGTCACGTCACGTCACGTCACGTCACGTAACGTCACATCACGTCACGTCGCGTCGCATCGCATCGCATCGCGTCGCGTCGCATCGCTCCGCATCGTCACGTCACGTGACGTGACGTGACGTCACGTGACGTGACGTATCATATCATATCATATCATATCATATCATATCATATCATATCATATCATATCATATCATATCATATCATATCATATCATATCATATCATATCATATCATATCATATCATATCATATCATATCATATCATATCCTATCGTATCGTATCGTATCGTATCGTATCGTATCGTATCGTATCGTATCGTATCGTATCGTATCGTATCGTATCGTATCGTATCGTATCGTATCGTATCGTATCGTATCGTATCGTATCGTATCGTATCGTATCGTATCGTATCGTATCGTATCGTATCGTATCGTATCGTATCGTATCGTATCGTATCGTATCGTATCGTATCGTATCGTATCGTATCGTATCGTATCGTATCGTATCGTATCGTATCGTATCGTATCGTATCGTATCGTATCGTATCGTATCGTATCGTATCGTATCGTATCGTATCGTATCGTATCGTATCGTATCGTATCGTATCGTATCGTATCGTATCGTATCGTATCGTATCGTATCGTATCGTATCGTATCGTATCGTATCGTATCGTATCGTATCGTATCGTATCGTATCGTATCGTATCGTATCGTATCGTATCGTATCGTATCGTATCGTATCGTATCGTATCGTATCGTATCGTATCGTATCGTATCGTATCGTATCGTATCGTATCGTATCGTATCGTATCGTATCGTATCGTATCGTATCGTATCGTATCGTATCGTATCGTATCGTATCGTATCGTATCGTATCGTATCGTATCGTATCGTATCGTATCGTATCGTATCGTATCGTATCGTATCGTATCGTATCGTATCGTATCGTATCGTATCGTATCGTATCGTATCGTATCGTATCGTATCGTATCGTATCGTATCGTATCGTATCGTATCGTATCGTATCGTATCGTATCGTATCGTATCGTATCGTATCGTATCGTATCGTATCGTATCGTATCGTATCGTATCGTATCGTATCGTATCGTATCGTATCGTATCGTATCGTATCGTATCGTATCGTATCGTATCGTATCGTATCGTATCGTATCGTATCGTATCGTATCGTATCGTATCGTATCGTATCGTATCGTATCGTATCGTATCGTATCGTATCGTATCGTATCGTATCGTATCGTATCGTATCGTATCGTATCGTATCGTATCGTATCGTATCGTATCGTATCGTATCGTATCGTATCGTATCGTATCGTATCGTATCGTATCGTATCGTATCGTATCGTATCGTATCGTATCGTATCGTATCGTATCGTATCGTATCGTGTAACGTTGTTCGAGCGGTATTTTTATATAATTTTTATCAATGAAAATCGGTAGCAAGTACAACATAAGTTTATTCTTTAAAACTCAAACAGCAATTAACAATGGTTGGCTTCTTATCAGGTCATGTGTTGTATATCACAGAACAATCATATTAGGTACAATCACAGATTATAACTATTATAATATTTTATGGACTCAGCATTGTCAATAACCTTACATCCCCCCTTTTTAGTTTTAACAATTCTAAAAATATTTCATAAAAATTAATGAGATCCAATTCTATGAATAAAAAAAAATCAAAATCAATAAGCTACGAAATTACATTTCAGAATTTCATACAGTGTCAAAATAAAATTCAATTGGGAAATCTATCTGGTTTCCTCAACAAATTTCTATCTCTCAAATAATATCTCGAACTATCATCAGAAGAATTAAAATTTTCATCAAATTTCGAACTATCATGGAAAAATTGTTCCCTATTCCTTCTATATAGCCTATTATTTTCATTAGCTATCATATATGATCTAGGTTCATTACATTTAGATACAATTTTTCCTTTATGCCAAGCAGAATTCAATTTGAAATAAACATTTTTCCTATCATTTTCATCCTTCAAAGGCCTACTGGTACGGTCGTAATAGTATTTTTGTTTATTTTGACGCTTGATCATATTTTGTTTTAAATTTTCAATGTCAATCATTCTTGGTACCAGAAGAGAATCCTTAGTAGGAAGTGTATCCTTGAGACGTCTATTCAAAAATAATTGTGCTGGCGATAAACCAATATCGGGAACTGGTGTGTTACGATATTTAAGCAAATATAATTGAACATTGCCATTATCCAAACTCGATTTCTTCAAAATACTTTTACATATCCCAACTGCCTTCTCAGTCATACCATTGCTTTTGGGGTAGTTAGGACTTGAATGAATTAATCTTATATTAAAATTGTCAGCAAATTGATGGAAACTAAACGAATTGAATGGATTATTATCCGACATTATTTTATTAGGAAAACCAAAAATAGAGAATATTTCCATCAAAGAATTCGTAACGCCATTTTCTGATATTATGAAACCTAAAATTTTTATTTCCGATTTTTTGTACTGAAATTTGTCCTTATTGAAAGTGATACCGTTATTTCTAGCAATTTCCAAAACATTCAAAAGTTTTTTATCATGTTCTTCTTCAGTTGAGCCCGAAATAATTAAGTCATCTATGTATATACCATCATCTAATATACCTCCAAAAATTTCAACATTTTTTCGTTGGAAAATTTCAGCAGAAGTATTGATTCCAAAGGGCAGGCGGAGAAATCTATATCTGCCATAAGGCGTAGAAAAAGTACAAAGTTTAGATGAATTTTCATCGAGTGGAATCTGATAGAATGAGTCTTTTAAATCTAATGAAGAGAAATATTTTTTATTTGTTAAGCTAGATAAAATTTGATCAGGAGAAGGAATTTGATAATGCTCACGTTTCAAATATTTATTCAAATCAGAAGGGTCTAAGCAGATTCTTAATTTTTTATCTTTCTTTCAGTTATTACTATATTATTTACCCATTCTGTCGGTTCAATCTGTCTACATATGACATTTGCCTTCACTAAATTATTCAAAGATTCCTTCAACTTGGGCATTAGTTTCTTAGGAATTCTACGCGAACCATGGACAACAGGAATTGCATTTTCATCTAATATCAATTTACATGGCTTACCAGGGAAACATCCCAAATTATTAAAAACTCCCTTGAATGATGATATTATATCATATTTTGATTTCAGATTTGTTCGTGAAATTGAATTTATATGCTTAATTAAATTTAAGTTCAAACATGCTTTCAGACCTAATATTGGTTTATCCGCATTGTCTACCAAATAGAAAGTTAATTGTGATTTTTTGTCTCTTACAATACAATTCAATTTTACAGATCCTCTTACTTGCACCAATTTTCTTCCAAATGCCATCAAGTTAACAGAGGTTGGAGAAATGTTGTCCAAAGTACCAATTTCTTCACAGTAGACCTTTGTGGGAAGTACATTGCATTCTGCACCTCCGGATTTACTGCAGCTAGCACGTATAATTCGAATTTCTGTATCCACGCTGTCCAGTTTTGTCTCATGTTACCAGAAAATTCCATCACATGTGGAACTCGGAATCCTTCCATATTTTTATAATCGTCGATAATTATTATCAGATTATATTCTTATTTTCAACACCTGACACCATGTAACGTTGTTCGAGCGGTATTTTTATATAATTTTTATCAATGAAAATCGGTAGCAAGTACAACATAAGTTTATTCTTTAAAACTCAAACAGCAATTAACAATGGTTGGCTTCTTATCAGGTCATGTGTTGTATATCACAGAACAATCATATTAGGTACAATCACAGATTATAACTATTATAATATTTTATGGACTCAGCATTGTCAATAACCTTACAATCGTATAGTATCGTATCGTATCGTATCGTATCGTATCGTATCGTATCGTATCGTATCGTATCGTATCGTATCGTATCGTATCGTATCGTATCGTATCGTATCGTATCGTATCGTATCGTATCGTATCGTATCGTATCGTATCGTATCGTATCGTATCGTTTCGTGTCGTGTCGTATCGTATCGTGTCGTGTCGTGTCGTGTCGTGTCGTGTCGTGTCGTGTCGTGTCGTGTCGTGTCGTGTCGTGTCGTGTCGTGTCGTGTCGTGTCGTGTCGTGTCGTGTCGTGTCGTATCGTATCGTATCGTATCGTATCGTATCGTATCGTATCGTATCGTATCGTATCGTATCGTATCGTATCGTATCGTATCGTATCGTATCGTATCGTATCGTATCGTATCGTATCGTATCGTATCGTATCGTATCGTATCGTATCGTATCGTATCGTATCGTATCGTATCGTATCGTATCGTATCGTATCGTATCGTATCGTATCGTATCGTATCGTATCGTATCGTATCGTATCGTATCGTATCGTATCGTATCGTATCGTATCGTATCGTATCGTATCGTATCGTATCGTATCGTATCGTATCGTATCGTATCGTATCGTATCGTATCGTATCGTATCGTATCGTATCGTATCGTATCGTATCGTATCGTATCGTATCGTATCGTATCGTATCGTATCGTATCGTATCGTATCGTATCGTATCGTATCGTATCGTATCGTATCGTATCGTATCGTATCGTATCGTATCGTATCGTATCGTATCGTATCGTATCGTATCGTATCGTATCGTATCGTATCGTATCGTATCGTATCGTATCGTATCGTATCGTATCGTATCGTATCGTATCGTATCGTATCGTATCGTATCGTATCGTATCGTATCGTATCGTATCGTATCGTATCGTATCGTATCGTATCGTATCGTATCGTATCGTATCGTATCGTATCGTATCGTATCGTATCGTATCGTATCGTATCGTATCGTATCGTATCGTATCGTATCGTATCGTATCGTATCGTATCGTATCGTATCGTATCGTATCGTATCGTATCGTATCGTATCGTATCGTATCGTATCGTATCGTATCGTATCGTATCGTATCGTATCGTATCGTATCGTATCGTATCGTATCGTATCGTATCGTATCGTATCGTATCGTATCGTATCGTATCGTATCGTATCGTATCGTATCGTATCGTATCGTATCGTATCGTATCGTATCGTATCGTATCGTATCGTATCGTATCGTATCGTATCCTATCATATCATATCATATCATTTCACGTCATGTCACGTCACGTCACGTCACGTCACGTCACGTCACGTCACGTCACGTCACGTCACGTCATGTCATGTCACGTCACGTCACGTAACGTCACATCACGTCACGTCGCGTCGCATCGCATCGCATCGCATCGCGTCGCATCGCGTCGCATCGCTTCGCATCGTCACGTCACGTCACGTCACGTCACGTCACGTCACGTCACGTCACGTCACGTCACGTAACGTCACATCACGTCGCGTCGCGTCGCGTCGCATCGCATCGCATCGCGTCGCGTCGCATCGCATCGCGTCGCGTCGCATCGCTCCGCATCGTCACGTCACGTGACGTCACGTCACGTGACGTGACGTATCATATCATATCATATCATATCGTATCGTATCGTATCGTATCGTATCGTATCGTATCGTATCGTATCGTATCGTATCGTATCGTATCGTATCGTATCGTATCGTATCGTATCGTATCGTATCGTATCGTATCGTATCGTATCGTATCGTATCGTATCGTATCGTATGGTATCGTATCGCATCGTATCGTATCGTATCGTATCGTATCGTATCGTATCGTATCGTATCGTATCGTATCGTATCGTATCGTATCGTATCGTATCGTATCGTATCGTATCGTATCGTATCGTATCGTATCGTATCGTATCGTATCGTATCGTATCGTATCGTATCGTATCGTATCGTATCGTATCGTATCGTATCGTATCGTATCGTATCGTATCGTATCGTATCGTATCGTATCGTATCGTATCGTATCGTATCGTATCGTATCGTATCGTATCGTATCGTATCGTATCGTATCGTATCGTATCGTATCGTATCGTATCGTATCGTATCGTATCGTATCGTATCGTATCGTATCGTATCGTATCGTATCGTATCGTATCGTATCGTATCGTATCGTATCGTATCGTATCGTATCGTATCGTATCGTATCGTATCGTATCGTATCGTATCGTATCGTATCGTATCGTATCGTATCGTATCGTATCGTATCGTATCGTATCGTATCGTATCGTATCGTATCGTATCGTATCGTATCGTATCGTATCGTATCGTATCGTATCGTATCGTATCGTATCGTATCGTATCGTATCGTATCGTATCGTATCGTATCGTATCGTATCGTATCGTATCGTATCGTATCGTATCGTATCGTATCGTATCGTATCGTATCGTATCGTATCGTATCGTATCGTATCGTATCGTATCGTATCGTATCGTATCGTATCGTATCGTATCGTATCGTATCGTATCGTATCGTATCGTATCGTATCGTATCGTATCGTATCGTATCGTATCGTATCGTATCGTATCGTATCGTATCGTATCGTATCGTATCGTATCGTATCGTATCGTATCGTATCGTATCGTATCGTATCGTATCGTATCGTATCGTATCGTATCGTATCGTATCGTATCGTATCGTATCGTATCGTATCGTATCGTATCGTATCGTATCGTATCGTATCGTATCGTATCGTATCGTATCGTATCGTATCGTATCGTATCGTATCGTATCGTATCGTATCGTATCGTATCGTATCGTATCGTATCGTATCGTATCGTATCGTATCGTATCGTATCGTATCGTATCGTATCGTATCGTATCGTATCGTATCGTATCGTATCGTATCGTATCGTATCGTATCGTATCGTATCGTATCGTATCGTATCGTATCGTATCGTATCGTATCGTATCGTATCGTATCGTATCGTATCGTATCGTATCGTATCGTATCGTATCGTATCGTATCGTATCGTATCGTATCGTATCGTATCGTATCGTATCGTATCGTATCGTATCGTATCGTATCGTATCGTATCGTATCGTATCGTATCTTATCGTATCGTATCGTATCGTATCGTATCGTATCGTATCGTATCGTATCGTATCGTATCGTATCGTATCGTATCGTATCGTATCCTATCGTATCGTATCGTATCGTATTGTATCGTATCGTATCGTATCGTATCGTATCGTATCCTATCATATCATATCATATCATTTCACGTCATGTCACGTCACGTCACGTCACGTCACGTCACGTCACGTCACGTCACGTCACGTCACGTCACGTCACGTCACGTCACGTCACGTCATGTCATGTCACGTCACGTCACGTAACGTCACATCACGTCACGTCGCGTCGCATCGCATCGCATCGCATCGCGTCGCATCGCTTCGCATCGTCACGTCACGTCACGTCACGTCACGTCACGTCACGTCACGTCACGTCACGTCACGTCACGTCACGTAACGTCACATCACGTCACGTCGCGTCGCGTCGCGTCGCGTCGCATCGCATCGCATCGCGTCGCGTCGCATCGCATCGCGTCGCGTCGCATCGCTCCGCATCGTCACGTCACGTGACGTGACGTCACGTGACGTGACGTATCATATCATATCATATCATATCGTATCGTATCGTATCGTATCGTATCGTATCGTATCGTATCGTATCGTATCGTATCGTATCGTATCGTATCGTATCGTATCGTATCGTATCGTATCGTATCGTATCGTATCGTATCGTATCGTATCGTATCGTATCGTATCGTATCGTATCGTATCGTATCGTATCGTATCGTATCGTATCGTATCGTATCGTATCGTATCGTATCGTATCGTATCGTATCGTATCGTATCGTATCGTATCGTATCGTATCGTATCGTATCGTATCGTATCGTATCGTATCGTATCGTATCGTATCGTATCGTATCGTATCGTATCGTATCGTATCGTATCGTATCGTATCGTATCGTATCGTATCGTATCGTATCGTATCGTATCGTATCGTATCGTATCGTATCGTATCGTATCGTATCGTATCGTATCGTATCGTATCGTATCGTATCGTATCGTATCGTATCGTATCGTATCGTATCGTATCGTATCGTATCGTATCGTATCGTATCGTATCGTATCGTATCGTATCGTATCGTATCGTATCGTATCGTATCGTATCGTATCGTATCGTATCGTATCGTATCGTATCGTATCGTATCGTATCGTATCGTATCGTATCGTATCGTATCGTATCGTATCGTATCGTATCGTATCGTATCGTATCGTATCGTATCGTATCGTATCGTATCGTATCGTATCGTATCGTATCGTATCGTATCGTATCGTATCGTATCGTATCGTATCGTATCGTATCGTATCGTATCGTATCGTATCGTATCGTATCGTATCGTATCGTATCGTATCGTATCGTATCGTATCGTATCGTATCGTATCGTATCGTATCGTATCGTATCGTATCGTATCGTATCGTATCGTATCGTATCGTATCGTATCGTATCGTATCGTATCGTATCGTATCGTATCGTATCGTATCGTATCGTATCGTATCGTATCGTATCGTATCGTATCGTATCGTATCGTATCGTATCGTATCGTATCGTATCGTATCGTATCGTATCGTATCGTATCGTATCGTATCGTATCGTATCGTATCGTATCGTATCGTATCGTATCGTATCGTATCGTATCGTATCGTATCGTATCGTATCGTATCGTATCGTATCGTATCGTATCGTATCGTATCGTATCGTATCGTATCGTATCGTATCGTATCGTATCGTATCGTATCGTATCGTATCGTATCGTATCGTATCGTATCGTATCGTATCGTATCGTATCGTATCGTATCGTATCGTATCGTATCGTATCGTATCGTATCGTATCGTATCGTATCGTATCGTATCGTATCGTATCGTATCGTATCGTATCGTATCGTATCGTATCGTATCCTATCATATCATATCATATCATTTCACGTCATGTCACGTCACGTCACGTCACGTCACGTCACGTCACGTCACGTCACGTCACGTCACGTCACGTCACGTCACGTCACGTCACGTCACGTCACGTCATGTCATGTCACGTCACGTCACGTAACGTCACATCACGTCACGTCGCGTCGCATCGCATCGCATCGCATCGCGTCGCATCGCTTCGCATCGTCACGTCACGTCACGTCACGTCACGTCACGTCACGTCACGTCACGTCACGTAACGTCACATCACGTCACGTCGCGTCGCGTCGCATCGCATCGCATCGCGTCGCGTCGCATCGCTCCGCATCGTCACGTCACGTGACGTGACGTCACGTGACGTGACGTATCATATCATATCATATCATATCATATCATATCATATCATATCATATAATCAATAAATAATAATAATAATAATATCATATCATATCATATCATATCGTATCGTATCGTATCGTATCGTATCGTATCGTATCGTATCGTATCGTATCGTATCGTATCGTATCGTATCGTATCGTATCGTATCGTATCGTATCGTATCGTATCGTATCGTATCGTATCGTATCGTATCGTATCGTATCGTATCGTATCGTATCGTATCGTATCGTATCGTATCGTATCGTATCGTATCGTATCGTATCGTATCGTATCGTATCGTATCGTATCGTATCGTATCGTATCGTATCGTATCGTATCGTATCGTATCGTATCGTATCGTATCGTATCGTATCGTATCGTATCGTATCGTATCGTATCGTATCGTATCGTATCGTATCGTATCGTATCGTATCGTATCGTATCGTATCGTATCGTATCGTATCGTATCGTATCGTATCGTATCGTATCGTATCGTATCGTATCGTATCGTATCGTATCGTATCGTATCGTATCGTATCGTATCGTATCGTATCGTATCGTATCGTATCGTATCGTATCGTATCGTATCGTATCGTATCGTATCGTATCGTATCGTATCGTATCGTATCGTATCGTATCGTATCGTATCGTATCGTATCCTATCGTATCCTATCGTATCGTATCGTATCGTATCGTATCGTATCGTATCGTATCGTATCGTATCGTATCGTATCGTATCGTATCGTATCGTATCGTATCGTATCGTATCGTATCGTATCGTATCGTATTGTCAATATGTCGTCGAGCAAGAAGGTTGTGCCGAGCGGTTCTCTTCAAGTTTCGATTCCCGAATGTGCTTGTTGTAAGAAAACTATTATGAAAAATATTGCAAAGTGTGATGTTTGCAATAAGGTTTACCACCCTGGTTGTGCAAGTAGAGTAAAAGGGTGCTGTGGAGATGATAATAATATTATAATAACATCCACTGATCTAACTCCCGGTACCATATCTCCGATGACGGAAAACATAAATAAAAATATATCTAATATGTCTTCCCATCAAGATCTACTTTTGAAAATAATTTACGAACTGGAGGCAAAAAATGATCTACTCATGGAGAATAATGGTTTGTTGAGGTTCAAAATTTCAGCGCTGGAAACCGAAATAGCATGTAAAAATGCTGAGATCAATAAACTCAACAAAAACATGGAAACAAATATAAATACTGATAACAGAGCAGGTAAATCCAGTATACGCGTACGCTCGGACAAAACACACGGAGGTTCCACTACTGGTTCTGTAACTGATGCTCCCATGGGATCCGGGTGTTTTCAGGTGCCTATCATCGCTGCGGGTGCTGGAACTTCTAACGCTCCTATGAAAACAACTATCTCAGTACGTTCCCGCGGAGATAATAAGACCGGAAAGGACATCCAAGTTGTAGATGCAAATTGTTCTGCATCATCTAAAAAAGAAAATGAAGAATGGACAACTGTTTCCCGTAAGAGATCCACACGAAAACGTAATCGAGCACTGGTCGTTGGTAGTTGTACTGGTGATTCTTCCGTCGAGGGCATTGAAAAGTGCAGTGCTTTTCATGTTTCAAATTTAAAACCGGATACAACGGAGAAAAATCTTCAAGATTTCCTGAGGAACCACTTCACGGCAGTGCAATGTGAGCGACTTGTATCTAAATACCCAGACAGTTATTCGTCATTCAAGGTACTCATTCCTGAATCAGAATATGAAAGGGCTCTGGATGGTTCGAATTGGCCGAACAGGGCAAGTGTTCACCGTTTTTTTGTACCCAGGAAAACGAATCGTCCGATAGACTGAATGCGGTTAATTTCAAGAAGCTGAAACTATTGCAGATAAATATCCAATGTTTATCAAACAAATTGGACCTTTTAGAGTTATTTTTGACTAAAAATGATGCTGATGTCGTAAGTGTCGTCGAGCACTGGAGTAGTTCTGACAGAGTTAAGACAATGGCTGTTGCTGGTTACCATTTGGCGGACTTCTATTGTCGTCCCTATCGTGAGCACGGGGGTTCGATGATATATGTGAAAGATGGAGTGAAAATTAGGAATTTGTGCGTATCAGGTTTTTCGGAAGAAATGCACTTTGAAGTGAGTGGAGTTATTGTGATAACCAACAATACCCGCATAGGTATAATAAGTGTCTATCGTCCTGGCACCGGTAATTATGAGGTGTTTCTCAATGGAATGTCATATACTCTTAATTATTGTTCAAAACTGGTTGATGTTGTGTTTGTATGTGGCGATCTGAACACTGATTACTTGAAGGTAGGATGCATTAATCGTAAGTTATTGATCGATTTGATCGAATGTTTCCAATTGAGAGTTACTTCACAAGAACCTACTAGGGTTTTTACAGATAGTACTGGCCATACATCCATTTCTAAAGTGGATTATATTCTTACAAATGCAGATCCAGCCGATTGTAATGTAGAGAACTTTGAGCCCTATATAAGTGACCACCGAGCTATTTTATTGGAACTAAACACTAAATTAGATGTTAATAATGAACCCATGATGAAATTTGTGAGAAATTTGAATGAAGATAATTTAAACAACTTCATTTTCCACATAACAAACTGCGATTTCCAAGTTGTTTATGAAAGTGATGATGTTGATTATTGTTTTGAATCTTTGATATCTACAATACAACACATTTTTGAGTTTTGTTGTCCCTTAAGGAAATTAACAAGTGGAAATAATCAGACCAAGTATTGGCTCACGCCAGAGATTGTTCTTGCTAAAAAACAGCTTATGCATTTATATTGGTTACATTCGAATTTGAAGACGTCAGATACCATCAGTTTGTATAGGAAAGCCAAATCATCCTACATTTTAATGTTGAGAGAGTCCAAGCGGAAATTTTACAACAAACTCATAAATAGTTCTGATAATAAGAGCAGGACAGTTTGGTCCATGGTGAATACCTTAACAGGAAGAGGTAGGAGAAACCAGTCTATTGAACTGGATGTTGACGGTGTTACTTATAATAACTCTGATGAATTGGCGAGTATTTTTGCTGAATATTTCTCAACAATAACTGAATCCTCACTAAACCATTACTATCAAAATACTCTGTCAACTTCATGTAGCACCTCATGTTTATTGGACACCACGTTCTTTTTTCATCCCGTATTGGAGTGTGAAGTTGCCGACATTATAAAGTCTTTGAGGAAGAACAAAAGTTCAGGCGCCGATTCGATCTCTGCAAAAGTTCTGAAATTAATCAGTTCAGAAGTCTCTCGTCATTTTGCTTATTGCATTAATCTGTCAATCAGTTCTGGCGTATTCCCTTCAGTCCTCAAAAAGGCCATTATTATTCCTATTCCCAAGAATAAAGAAATACATGAAATTACGAACTATAGACCCATTTCTCTTTTGAGTACGTTTTCTAAAGTCTTTGAAAGAATCGTATTGGGCAGGATGATGAAGTACCTTGACAAGTTTGGTATACTGGCTTCTGCTCAGCATGGTTTTCGATCTGGTCGGTCAACTCAGACAGCAGCGGTTCACCTCGTCGATTACATTTATGAATGTCTCGATGAAGGCTTTCATGTGGCAGGGCTATTCTTTGATCTCTCTCGAGCATTTGATAGTCTGTCTTTTCAGTTCATTCTGGACAAATGCTATAACCTGGGTTTTCGGGGTGTCTTCTTGGACTGGCTTCGTAGCTATCTGGAAGGTAGATCCATGTGTGTGAAGCTTGAACAGTCATTATCTGCTGAACGTGATGTCAAACTGGGAGTGCCGCAGGGTTCTGTCCTTGGGCCACTCTTATTTTTGCTCTTTATCAACGATCTCCCAGACAATCTTCGGAGGATGTTTGTCGACTTGCTGGCCCGTCGAGGTACTTCGCTCATAGAATTTTTGTTAACCTTGTTTGCGGATGATGCTTCAGTGGTAATGAGAGCTCCATCTTTTGAGGAGCTTCAGAGGTTGTGTGGTGTTCTTGTGAGTTGCTTCGTGGACTGGTGTCATGGGAATAATCTGATGATTAACATTGGGAAAACTGAGTGCATATATTTCACACTGTCTCAAAGAGGTCTTGAGCTCACAATTCACTATTTGAATGAAGACATACTATCTAAAGAAAATGCAAAATTTCTGGGCATCTACTTGGACAGTGGTTTGAGGTGGTCCGCACACGTCGATTCACTGTGTAGTAAACTCAGGAGTTCTTATTTTGCGATAAGTAGGGTAAAAGATCTCCTTCCTCCGGAAACCCTCAAAAGTGTCTATTTCAGTTTGGTTTACAGCCATTTGTCGTATAATGTTCTTCTGTGGGGAAATTCTTCGGATGTTGGCAGGGCATTTATATTGCAGAAACGAATTTTGCGTATGATGTACAATATACCCCCGCGAGAGTCATGTAGAGCGTTGTTTGCTGAAAATGGTATTCTTACCTTGTCCTCCATCTTCATTTTGAGATGTCTTTTGTGGGTGAAAGAAAATGAGCAAAGCATGATTAAGCTGTCCAGCTTTCATAATTATGAAACTAGAAATGAGGGATTGCTACATATCCCTAAACATCGGACTGCTAAGTTTGAAATGTCTCCTAAGTACCAGTCCATAAAACTTTATAATCATCTGCCATATAGCATTAGAAATCTTAATTATAATGAGTTTAAGAGAAATGTTAAAAGCTTATTGCTAAAAAAAAGTTATTATACTGTAAATGAATACCTGAATGATTGTATTAGAACCTAGTTCTTTTGTTATTTATGACTTGTCCTATGCATGTATACACATGTCCAAAAGGATCAATAAAATTATTATTATTATTATTATTATTATCGTATCGTATCGTATCGTATCGTATCGTATCGTATCGTATCGTATCGTATCGTATCGTATCGTATCGTATCGTATCGTATCGTATCGTATCGTATCGTATCGTATCGTATCGTATCGTATCGTATCGTATCGTATCGTATCGTATCGTATCGTATCGTATCGTATCGTATCGTATCGTATCGTATCGTATCGTATCGTATCGTATCGTATCGTATCGTATCGTATCGTATCGTATCGTATCGTATCGTATCGTATCGTATCGTATCGTATCGTATCGTATCGTATCGTATCGTATCGTATCGTATCGTATCGTATCGTATCGTATCGTATCGTATCGTATCGTATCGTATCGTATCGTATCGTATCGTATCGTATCGTATCGTATCGTATCGTATCGTATCGTATCGTATCGTATCGTATCGTATCGTATCGTATCGTATCGTATCGTATCGTATCGTATCGTATCGTATCGTATCGTATCGTATCGTATCGTATCGTATCGTATCGTATCGTATCGTATCGTATCGTATCGTATCGTATCGTATCGTATCGTATCGTATCGTATCGTATCGTATCCTATCATATCATATCATATCATTTCACGTCATGTCACGTCACGTCACGTCACGTCACGTCACGTCACGTCACGTCACGTCATGTCATGTCACGTCACGTCACGTAACGTCACATCACGTCACGTCGCGTCGCATCGCATCGCATCGCATCGCGTCGCATCGCGTCGCATCGCTTCGCATCGTCACGTCACGTCACGTCACGTCACGTCACGTCACGTCACGTCACGTCACGTAACGTCACATCACGTCGCGTCGCGTCGCGTCGCATCGCATCGCATCGCGTCGCGTCGCATCGCGTCGCGTCGCATCGCTCCGCATCGTCACGTCACGTGAAGTCACGTCACGTGACGTGACGTCACGTGACGTGACGTATCATATCATATCATATCGTATCGTATCGTATCGTATCGTATCGTATCGTATCGTATCGTATCGTATCGTATCGTATCGTATCGTATCGTATCGTATCGTATCGTATCGTATCGTATCGTATCGTATCGTATCGTATCGTATCGTATCGTATCGTATCGTATCGTATCGTATCGTATCGTATCGTATCGTATCGTATCGTATCGTATCGTATCGTATCGTATCGTATCGTATCGTATCGTATCGTATCGTATCGTATCGTATCGTATCGTATCGTATCGTATCGTATCGTATCGTATCGTATCGTATCGTATCGTATCGTATCGTATCGTATCGTATCGTATCGTATCGTATCGTATCGTATCGTATCGTATCGTATCGTATCGTATCGTATCGTATCGTATCGTATCGTATCGTATCGTATCGTATCGTATCGTATCGTATCGTATCGTATCGTATCGTATCGTATCGTATCGTATCGTATCGTATCGTATCGTATCGTATCGTATCGTATCGTATCGTATCGTATCGTATCGTATCGTATCGTATCGTATCGTATCGTATCGTATCGTATCGTATCGTATCGTATCGTATCGTATCGTATCGTATCGTATCGTATCGTATCGTATCGTATCGTATCGTATCGTATCGTATCGTATCGTATCGTATCGTATCGTATCGTATCGTATCGTATCGTATCGTATCGTATCGTATCGTATCGTATCGTATCGTATCGTATCGTATCGTATCGTATCGTATCGTATCGTATCGTATCGTATCGTATCGTATCGTATCGTATCGTATCGTATCGTATCGTATCGTATCGTATCGTATCGTATCGTATCGTATCGTATCGTATCGTATCGTATCGTATCGTATCGTATCGTATCGTATCGTATCGTATCGTATCGTATCGTATCGTATCGTATCGTATCGTATCGTATCGTATCGTATCGTATCGTATCGTATCGTATCGTATCGTATCGTATCGTATCGTATCGTATCGTATCGTATCGTATCGTATCGTATCGTATCGTATCGTATCGTATCGTATCGTATCGTATCGTATCGTATCGTATCGTATCGTATCGTATCGTATCGTATCGTATCGTATCGTATCGTATCGTATCGTATCGTATCGTATCGTATCGTATCGTATCGTATCGTATCGTATCGTATCGTATCGTATCGTATCGTATCGTATCGTATCGTATCGTATCGTATCGTATCGTATCGTATCGTATCGTATCGTATCGTATCGTATCGTATCGTATCGTATCGTATCGTATCGTATCGTATCGTATCGTATCGTATCGTATCGTATCGTATCGTATCGTATCGTATCGTATCGTATCGTATCGTATCGTATCGTATCGTATCGTATCGTATCGTATCGTATCGTATCGTATCGTATCGTATCGTATCGTATCGTATCGTATCGTATCGTATCGTATCGTATCGTATCGTATCGTATCGTATCGTATCGTATCGTATCGTATCGTATCGTATCGTATCGTATCGTATCGTATCGTATCGTATCGTATCGTATCGTATCGTATCGTATCGTATCGTATCGTATCGTATCGTATCGTATCGTATCGTATCGTATCGTATCGTATCGTATCGTATCGTATCGTATCGTATCGTATCGTATCGTATCGTATCGTATCGTATCGTATCGTATCGTATCGTATCGTATCGTATCGTATCGTATCGTATCGTATCGTATCGTATCGTATCGTATCGTATCGTATCGTATCGTATCGTATCGTATCGTATCGTATCGTATCGTATCGTATCGTATCGTATCGTATCGTATCGTATCGTATCGTATCGTATCGTATCGTATCGTATCGTATCGTATCGTATCGTATCGTATCGTATCGTATCGTATCGTATCGTATCGTATCGTATCGTATCGTATCGTATCGTATCGTATCGTATCGTATCGTATCGTATCGTATCGTATCGTATCGTATCGTATCGTATCGTATCGTATCGTATCGTATCGTATCGTATCGTATCGTATCGTATCGTATCGTATCGTATCGTATCGTATCGTATCGTATCGTATCGTATCGTATCGTATCGTATCGTATCGTATCGTATCCTATCATATCATATCATATCATTTCACGTCATGTCACGTCACGTCACGTCACGTCACGTCACGTCACGTCACGTCACGTCACGTCACGTCACGTCACGTCACGTCACGTCATGTCATGTCACGTCACGTCACGTAACGTCACATCACGTCACGTCGCGTCGCATCGCATCGCATCGCATCGCGTCGCATCGCTTCGCATCGTCACGTCACGTCACGTCACGTCACGTCACGTCACGTCACGTCACGTCACGTCACGTAACGTCACATCACGTCACGTCGCGTCGCGTCGCATCGCATCGCATCGCATCGCGTCGCGTCGCATCGCTCCGCATCGTCACGTCACGTGACGTGACGTCACGTGACGTGACGTATCATATCATATCATATCATATCATATCATATCATATCATATCATATCATCTCATATCATATCATATCATATCATATCATATTGTTACGATATCCTCGTCGTACCAAATAGCTGACGCCGGCCGCGAGTTCCAGGAAAGTGCGACGCGAGAGTGCGAGAGTGCCGATAGTGCTGATACGGATTCTTTCAGAATCCAGGTGCCTAGTGAAAACAGACACTTCTTAGATTTAGTTCCATTTTAGACTTTAAGCTTGATGTAACTCCGTTCTACTCTGTTCTAATTGTATAATCATTCATTCGTAAACGATTGTGATTTATAATTGAAAGAATAAAATTCTTTTTAAAAACAGTTTAAGTAGATCGAAAATCATAACTGGCGCTGCGAACAGGATATCGCAACGGGGTTTTAGTTCGAGAAAAAACTGAAATTAGTGTCCATAGTGAATACGAACTGTGAACGGATCGTATTCTAGGAACTCCCGTTGAGTTTCAACTCTTAGTGCGATATCTGCTAACCAAGAACCAAACGGAATAAGTTATCCAACCTGCACTTCAACCAAGAAGGAAGGACGATCCACTCTAGGATGCAAATCTTGGTGTAAGTCCTATTTTCCCAACACCATTCCCAATAGTTTAAACATTTCTGCTTTCGATGACAGATTCACCCACACAATTAGAGGTAATTGCTGAAGACATCGAAACTTTAGAATCTTTGAACACAAATAATATTCAAGAACGACTACTGAGAAATAACCGATTTCGACCTTATCCCAGTAGAGTTTTGAACGTCGAAATGAACCAAAACTCTTCTAATACATCCGTACCCGAGACTGTGTCTCGACAAGACATTCAATTATTATTAAATTCCATTCCAGAATTTTCACCTGGAAGAAATTTATCAATTTTTATAAATGAAGTAGATAATTTAATCTCACATTTACATGGTAGATTAACTAAAGATTTAGAATTTTGCTTAAATTTTTCGATTCGCTCGAAAATTCTGAATGAAGCAAGAGACTTCATCTCATTTCAAAATGCGACCGATTGGCCCTCCATTAGACGTGCTCTTTTACAGAGATACGGCGATCAAAGAAATGAAGAACTTTTAATTGCTGCAATCTCACAATGCGTCCAAAGGAGAGACGAAAATTATTTAGATTATTATTGCCGAATTTCGAAAACTTTGAGTGACCTTTTACAACACCTCACTTTGAATATTCAAGACCAAAATCTGCTAGATTATAAGAAATACGAAGCAGAAAAATTATCATTAAAAACATTTCAAGTAGGACTACTAGAACCCTACAGATCCTACATAAGTAATTTCGAGCTCAATAACTTAGAAGAATGCATTAATAAATGTAAATTCTATGACAACCGAAAACATGAATGGGAATATTCCGAGTTTCTTCGTAAATCCCAAGAAACTAAGAAAACTTTGGCACAACCTCATTTCAAACCAATTCAACATCACAATAATCATCCGAATAGATTCTCAGATAACCATTTTAATCATTTTAATTCAAATAATTCAAGGAATACCAACAATTCAAATTTCCCAATAAACCATCACGTTTCAAATAACTCCAGAAACCCATCAGGTTTTCCCCATTCAATAAACAAACCGATTGCGAATACACAAAGATTTCCAACGAATCGCGAAGTTTTTGGAACCAAACCAGGTTCAAGTATGTACAAAACGCAACCACCACCGAAACCTACCCCTATGTCTGTCTCTACTAGAAATACTTTCAGACAGCAGAATACACCCATGTCTGTCTCAACAAACCAACGGAGACCAAACTTCATTTCTGAAGAACTATTTAATGTCCAACCAGTAGATGAAAACTTTGAAGATTACCCATCTGAATTTTTCACTGAAAATGTCGATTATCAAGACTATCAAGAAAACACCTTTGAGGAAGACGGAAATTTTCAGGAAGTTGCCTCGGAATTTCCAGAAACTTAGACTTAAATTGCGTTAATATCAAATCAAAATTACCTTACATTTACCTCCCCAATGTTGACTTAAAAATTTTAATCGACTCTGGAGCAACTAACTCAGTCATTAATAAAAAACCCGCCTTCGAAAAATTTTCCCAATTTCTGTTCAAAGAAGAATTTAGTGTATCAGGCTTAGGAAACACAATCAAAGCAAATGATAACCTGAATTTTCCAATATTGTACGAACTAGGCATTTTTGAGAATATCCACTTACATGTAATTGATTGGCATAAAAAATTCGATGCTTTATTAGGCACGTCTGACCTGCAAAAACTAGGTGCAAAAATTGATTATCAAACCCATACCCTCGAAATCAATGGTTTGAAAATTCCTTTCACTTTAGAATATTCGTCTACAAAAATAAAACCACGTAAACTTACAGCAAAGAATTTCTTAAAAATACCAGTAACTATAGAAAATGGTGATGTCTTATTACCTGAAATAAACTTCCATCAATTTTCTACCCCTAGATGCATTGCCCACGCGAAAAATGGATTCTGTCTCTTACCGATTGCCCAGCCAATCGAAAATGATGTAGAAATCAATTTTTCGGAAAGAATACCTGTTCAATCTCTTCTCGAAACTGAAATATCAACTCCTCCGTTAGAAACTCAAAATTTCAAACTAGCAAAAAATATCAGAACAACTCACATGAATTCTGAAGAAAAAAGAGAAATTTTAAAACTCTGTAGTAAATTCAAAAGCATTTTTTACAATGAAAACTGCGATCTTTCATTCAGTAATGCAGTCAAACATAAAATTAGAACAAAAGATGAGGAACCTGTCTACGTCAAATCTTTCAGACACCCCCATCACATGAAAAAAATTATTCAAAATCAGATTCAAAAACTGCTTGATGATAACATCATACGTCCATCAATTTCACCCTACAGTGCCCCAGTATGGATTGTAGACAAGAAGAAAGATGCGTCCGGTGAAAAGAAATATCGAATGGTTATAGATTACCGACGTCTCAATGATAAAACTGTAGAAGATAAATACCCTCTTCCACGTATCGAAGAAATTTTGGACAATCTTGGAAAAAGTTGCTATTTTTCAACCATCGACATGGCGAAAGCATTCCATCAAATAGAAATGGATCCTGAATCCATCGAGAAAACTGCTTTTAATTATGAATACCTTCGTATGCCCTACGGATTGAAAAACGGCCCAAGCACATTTCAACGTGTTATGGACGACGTACTTAAAAAATATCTCCACATATTTTGTTTTGTGTACATGGATGACATTGTCATTTTTTCTAAATCATTACAAGAACATATTTACCATTTGAAATTGATATTTGAAAAAATCAAAGAATACAATCTTAAAATTGAACTTGATAAATGTGAATTTTTAAGTAAAAACGTAGAATTTTTGGGACATGTCATTACCCCTAAAGGAGTATCTCCTAACCCCTCAAAATTGAAAACCGTAGAAAACTACCCCTTACCACGAACAGTAAAAGAAATAAAATCATTTTTAGGTTTGGTAGGTTACTACCGTCGATTCATAGAAAATTTTGCACATATTGTTTCACCATTCACAAAATGTTTGAAAAAAGGCGCAAAAATAAAGCCTGATGATCCTGATTATCTACATGCATTTCAATTATGTAAAGAATTACTAACAAATGCCCCAATTTTAGTCTACCCAGATTTCGAAAAACCTTTCAAATTAACTACTGATGCTTCAAACATAGCCATTGGAAGCGTTCTTTCACAAGCAAATCGCCCAGTAGCTTACTACTCAAGAACTCTTAATTCAGCTGAAAAGAATTATTCCACTATAGAAAAGGAATTACTAGCAATCCTAGATTCCACTAAACATTTCAGACCATACCTTTTTGGACAAAATTTTACTATTGAAACCGATCATAATCCCCTTGTATGGCTTTATAAAATAAAAGAACCAAATTCCCGACTTATACGTTGGAAATTGAAATTAGAAGAATTCGATTTCAACATAGTTTATACCAAAGGCAAAGAAAACAAAGTTGCTGATGCCCTTTCTCGAGTAGAGATTAATAACCGAGAAAATGAATCTTTATTATCAGAAGAAGATTTAAATGTAGAACTCTCTTCAATTTTACCAAACATAAATGAACTCCCTGTACTAGGCGACGAAGAAGTAGAAAATATTTTGAATTCCCAAAATACTATTCAGAATAACGAAAACCAGAATTTGAACGAAGACGATGATTCGAATGCTACAATTCATTCTACTCAAGAAGATAACGGAAAAGTCATTCCTATCACCGAAACATCCGTGAATATCTACCCAAATCTACCCAAATAGAATAATTTTTAATTTTGGCGAACAGTACAATCTGAAGTTCACTAAGCCCTTCGGAAAAAACACATACAACGTATCAATACGACAGCACTGTATTGAAAATGATATTTCAACCCTTTTTAGAGAAATTCTTAGACCAAATGAATCATACGGAATTTATTTTAGAGACAACAAATTACGTCTACCCTTTGTAAGATTCTGCAAAAAATCATTTAATTATTCAGTGAAACTTTTCATAAGTAATAATTTTCTATTAGATGTAATTCCAGAAGAAAACCAAAAAGAAATCATTTCAGAATATCATGACAAAAATCATAATGGTATTTCAGAAACACATAGCTATCTATCCAAAAGGTACTATTGGCCGAAAATGAAAAACAAAATAACTGAAATTATAAATAAATGCGAATTATGTCTCCAGTCAAAATATGAGAAACACCCCTATAAATTGAAATTTTCAGGACCTCTCTTGGCGAAAAGACCTTTTGAAGTAATTCATGTTGACACATTTTCTTTTCAGAATTCCAAGTTTTTGACAATTATCGATCTATTTTCCAAATATGCTCAGTCATACCTCGTTAAAGACGGTACGGCATTAACAATCCTTAATAAACTACGTCATTATTTTTCACATCATAATATTCCTCAGAAAATTGTATGTGATGAAGGAAGAGAATTCCATAATAAAACTTTCACTGAGTATTGTAAATTGAACAAAATTGATTTACACTTCACCACCGTGAATAATCCAAGTTCAAATTCTCCTATAGAGAGATTTCATTCGACAATCATAGAAAAATTACGAATTTTAAAATTGAAAAATCCTAACGAAAACCCATCCAATCTTATGATAACTGCAACATTAATCTACAACCAGTCAATTCATTCAGCAACTGGTTATTCACCCTTTCATTTACTTTATGGTCCATACGACAAATTGCCAGAATTTGACTTGAATATGACTGTTTACGAACAGTATAACGAAAAAAGGAAACAGGAAATCTTACCATTTTTCGATCACATCTACGAACGAAATAAAGAAAAATCACAGAAGAAACTCAATAAATTAAATGAAAATCGAAACGATCCTCCGAATTTAGAACAAAGGGAAGTTTTCGTTGAAAGAAATAGACCAAGAAAAACAGACCCTCCTTTTGAAAAAGTCACTGTTGAACAACAACAACATAATAAGATTTGTGGTTTAACTCAAAAATCTAGAGAAACCACAGCTCACATTAAAAAAGTGAAAAAACTAAGAAAAAACGTTTGTTCTTTTCAGGATACCAATAATCCTCCTGATACAGACCCAAACCAACCAGGCCCTTCAGGTCTACAAAATAACCAATAATGGATACTTCGAAGAACCTTTAGGTCTCGCAAAAATGCTTGATCATTACCATAATTTTCTCTTTTTCATAAACATAACCACTTTGCAAGAAAATTATGATCAACTCAATTCCAACTTCAATGCTCTTCAGAAAAATCGTACTATTGATGAATTATCTCACAGAATTTATCTTCAATTGAAAACCAATTTAGTTCAAATTGAACAAGTTTTACATAAATTTCTTAACAGAAAAGTTAGAAGAGGTTTGGCAAATTTCATCGGTAAAGGAATCAAATTTGTAACCGGAAATTTAGATGATGACGATTTGAAAACTATTAATGAAAACTTAGAAAGTCTCCATCAGTATCAAAATTCTGAAATTGAAACAATAAATAAAATAACTTCGTTTGCTAATCATCTGACGCAAAGGTATGCAGAAGATTTATCCTTATTAAATGACAATATTTTACACACTAAATCAATTTTTCAAAATATCAAATCAACTGAAGAATTTAGAACTACAATCGAGTATGAAATACTTCAATCAGAAGAACTATTGAACACTCTTTTAATGCTTGAAAGAACAATTAGTTTTGCAATGAAAGAAATACTAAATTTAGAACTCATTAAAGTCGAAGAACTTAACTTGATTGGAACCTATCTTGAAAAAATTTATAAATCACAGCAATTATCTCCAATTGATCATGTGCATCTTTACAAAATCATTGAATTTGCAAAGATATCTGTCATAGGAAAGGATGAAACTATTACATTTCTTCTTAAAATTCCTATTCTTAAACTTTTTACTGCAAACTATTCCCGAGTGTACCCTCTACCCAATCACCAAGATATTGCTGTTGTACCTCCAAAGAAGTACTTGATTACAATCAAGAATGAAGAATACTGGACAAACGAAGCCTGTTCCTCCACATTAGGCAATACCATTGTTTTATGCCTTCAACCACCAACCAAAGAAGTATGCACCCTGTCATCACCAGAGCGCTGCCAAACAGTTTACATTGAAAATGACTACAAGATCATCCACATTCTGAAGAATAAAGAACTCCTCACCCTGTTCAAGCATACGCAGACAATACTAGAGGACTGCCATGGTATAGTAGTCAAGAAATCCATCCAAGGAATAAACCTGTTGAATTCCGACTGCAACATCATCATCGAGAATTCAATATTCGACAATACAATTCCAATTTTTGAAATTAAATCACGAAATATTTCAAAAATTACCCTCAACTACAACCACCAAGTGGAACTTCAATTACAACACTTGGTAGAACCAACCTCAATCCTCCAGGAAGCCGAGAAACTTCAGGACCAGCCCCTGTATCTACATGCAGCATCCCAAATCTCCCACTTATCAACGAGTGCAATTTTGCTTTGTTTCATAGTTGCAGGAATAATCATAATTATGAAACATAGGGCAAGAATTTCCGAGCTAATCTACAGTCCACGGAAAATCATACATGTGGAAATGGAAGACGTTCAGCGAGGCCATCCACCAGATAACAGAGACGTTATCTCTTAAGGGGGAAAGTGTTACGATATCCTCGTCGTACCAAATAGCTGACGCCGGCCGCGAGTTCCAGGAAAGTGCGACGCGAGAGTGCGAGAGTGCCGATAGTGCTGATACGGATTCTTTCAGAATCCAGGTGCCTAGTGAAAACAGACACTTCTTAGATTTAGTTCCATTTTAGACTTTAAGCTTGATGTAACTCCGTTCTACTCTGTTCTAATTGTATAATCATTCATTCGTAAACGATTGTGATTTATAATTGAAAGAATAAAATTCTTTTTAAAAACAGTTTAAGTAGATCGAAAATCATAACTATATCATATCATATCATATCATATCATATCATATCATATCATATCATATCATATCATATCATATCATATCATATCATATCATATCATATCATATCATATCATATCATATCATATCATATCATATCATATCATATCATATCATATCATATCATATCATATCATATCATATCATATCCTATCGTATCGTATCGTATCGTATCGTATCGTATCGTATCGTATCGTATCGTATCGTATCGTATCGTATCGTATCGTATCGTATCGTATCGTATCGTATCGTATCGTATCGTATCGTATCGTATCGTATCGTATCGTATCGTATCGTATCGTATCGTATCGTATCGTATCGTATCGTATCGTATCGTATCGTATCGTATCGTATCGTATCGTATCGTATCGTATCGTATCGTATCGTATCGTATCGTATCGTATCGTATCGTATCGTATCGTATCGTATCGTATCGTATCGTATCGTATCGTATCGTATCGTATCGTATCGTATCGTATCGTATCGTATCGTATCGTATCGTATCGTATCGTATCGTATCGTATCGTATCGTATCGTATCGTATCGTATCGTATCGTATCGTATCGTATCGTATCGTATCGTATCGTATCGTATCGTATCGTATCGTATCGTATCGTATCGTATCGTATCGTATCGTATCGTATCGTATCGTATCGTATCGTATCGTATCGTATCGTATCGTATCGTATCGTATCGTATCGTATCGTATCGTATCGTATCGTATCGTATCGTATCGTATCGTATCGTATCGTATCGTATCGTATCGTATCGTATCGTATCGTATCGTATCGTATCGTATCGTATCGTATCGTATCGTATCGTATCGTATCGTATCGTATCGTATCGTATCGTATCGTATCGTATCGTATCGTATCGTATCGTATCGTATCGTATCGTATCGTATCGTATCGTATCGTATCGTATCGTATCGTATCGTATCGTATCGTATCGTATCGTATCGTATCGTATCGTATCGTATCGTATCGTATCGTATCGTATCGTATCGTATCGTATCGTATCGTATCCTATCGTATCGTATCGTATCGTATCGTATCGTATCGTATCGTATCGTATCGTATCGTATCGTATCCTATCGTATCGTATCGTATCGTATCCTATCGTATCGTATCGTATCGTATCGTATCGTATCGTATCGTATCGTATCGTATCGTATCGTATCGTATCGTATCGTATCGTATCGTATCGTATCGTATCGTATCGTATCGTAACGTATCGTATCGTATCGTATCGTATCGTATCGTATCGTATCGTATCGTATCGTATCGTATCGTATCGTATCGTATCGTATCGTATCGTATCGTATCGTATCGTATCGTATCGTATCGTATCGTATCGTATCGTATCGTATCGTATCGTATCGTATCGTATCGTATCGTATCGTATCGTATCGTATCGTATCGTATCGTATCGTATCGTATCGTATCGTATCGTATCGTATCGTATCGTATCGTATCGTATCGTATCGTATCGTATCGTATCGTATCGTATCGTATCGTATCGTATCGTATCGTATCGTATCGTATCGTATCGTATCGTATCGTATCGTATCGTATCGTATCGTATCGTATCGTATCGTATCGTATCGTATCGTATCGTATCGTATCGTATCGTATCGTATCGTATCGTATCGTATCGTATCGTATCGTATCGTATCGTATCGTATCGTATCGTATCGTATCGTATCGTATCGTATCGTATCGTATCGTATCGTATCGTATCGTATCGTATCGTATCGTATCGTATCGTATCGTATCGTATCGTATCGTATCGTATCGTATCGTATCGTATCGTATCGTATCGTATCGTATCGTATCGTATCGTATCGTATCGTATCGTATCGTATCGTATCGTATTGTATCGTATCGTATCGTATCGTATCCTATCATATCATATCATATCATTTCACGTCATGTCACGTCACGTCACGTCACGTCACGTCACGTCACGTCACGTCACGTCACGTCACGTCATGTCATGTCACGTCACGTCACGTAACGTCACATCACGTCACGTCGCGTCGCATCGCATCGCATCGCATCGCGTCGCATCGCGTCGCATCGCTTCGCATCGTCACGTCACGTCACGTCACGTCACGTCACGTCACGTCACGTCACGTCACGTCACGTCACGTCACGTCACGTCACGTCACGTAACGTCACATCACGTCGCGTCGCGTCGCGTCGCATCGCATCGCATCGCATCGCGTCGCGTCGCATCGCTCCGCATCGTCACGTCACGTGACGTGACGTATCATATCATATCATATCATATCGTATCGTATCGTATCGTATCGTATCGTATCGTATCGTATCGTATCGTATCGTATCGTATCGTATCGTATCGTATCGTATCGTATCGTATCGTATCGTATCGTATCGTATCGTATCGTATCGTATCGTATCGTATCGTATCGTATCGTATCGTATCGTATCGTATCGTATCGTATCGTATCGTATCGTATCGTATCGTATCGTATCGTATCGTATCGTATCGTATCGTATCGTATCGTATCGTATCGTATCGTATCGTATCGTATCGTATCGTATCGTATCGTATCGTATCGTATCGTATCGTATCAAAGCGGAGACGTTTTGCACAGAAAAATGTCTGGAAGTCGCGGGTGTATATCTGGCAGATTTTAAAATACATGTCTTTTCAGTTTACAGATGCCCGTCTGGGTGCTTTGAGGCGTTTATGGGTGCGCTCGAGGGTCTGTTGGATAGCGTTGGCAGTGGAAGGAAGATTGTCCTTGCAGGGGATTTCAATGTGATTTTCAACAGTCAACAGAGTAGAGCACTGGAGCTTTGTCACGTCCTTGGCTCATATGGCTTTAAACGAATGGAGACCGGTCCCACCAGACAAGGAAATTGCCTAGATGGTGTCTTCGTGAACTTTGGGTTTGAGGCGTGCCAGATATCAATTGTGTGCGCAGATATCTCCGATCATAAGGGTCAACTGCTAAAGATACCAGTTTCACCGCCTGCGACGGATAGACCAACTGTGAGAACGTATCGTCCGATAACCGAACAGGGTAAATTCATGTTTTATGAAAGAGTAAGTGCTATCGATTGGTTGTGCATAGATGAGATGGGCCCTTGTGTTAATGAGAGATTCTCTGGATTTTTCAAACTAATTATGTCAGCTTTCAGAGAGTCATTCCCAGAGCGGAAGTTCAGTGTCAGGCCACAGAAACCAAGACTGGACTGGTTTAATGAGGGATTGAGTGCAATGCGTGAGAATCTTCATCTACTCAATGAAATATATTCCTCTTCTCCAAATGAATACAACAAGATCCGAAGAAATAGGTATAAAATGGAATATAGAAATGCGATAAAAGCCGCCAAACAGCAGGCGAACGAGATTCTCATAAAGAATGCATCAAATCCAAATAAAATGATGTGGAGCATAATAAATGGGTACAGAGGTGTACCCGGAATGATGAAATCATCGGCTCATGTCAGTTCGGATCGATTTAACAGCTTCTTCTTGGGTACAGTCAGAAATATACAGAAGAGTATACGTCCGTCAGACCGCGATCCTGTGGGCTCTTTGTTTGATGTGCCGAATGTACCCGCTTCCCAGTTCATGTTTACTGAGGTCACCTTCAACGAAGTGAGAGACATAATAGATAGTTTGAAAAATAAGAAGTGCAAAGATATATATGGCTTCGATGTCTCGTCACTGAAATGTATCAAGAATCTCATCATTGTTCCATTAACAAAGTTGGTCAATATGTGTTTCAGGGAGGGTGTATTTCCGGAGAGTTTGAAGCATGCCCTTGTTTGTCCGATCTTTAAAAAGGGAGAAGAGAATGATCCATCAAACTACAGACCAGTGTCCCTCCTTCCAATATTCTCAAAGATAATTGAGAAATGTATGGCGAGTAGAATAACTGATTACTTCGAGAGGAACAATTTGTTTACGGGGAGCCAACATGGTTTTAGAGCGGGTAGAAGTACCACCACGGCTATACTGGACTTCGTTGAGAATGTGGCTGAGGCATTTGAGAATCAGGAGATCGCCTCGGCAACCTTTTGTGACCTGAGCAAGGCCTTCGATTGCGTTTCTCATGGGACTCTCTTGGAAAAAATAAAGAAGTACAATTTCCATTCGTCGAGTGTAGGTCTGCTCAGTTCCTACCTCAGCGGCAGAACACAGGTGGTGAGGGTTGGAGATCTGACCTCAGGAAGGGGTGAGGTGACTGCTGGAGTCCCTCAGGGCTCCATCATTGGTCCGCTTCTGTTCCTCATTTATATAAATGACATGGGTATAAATACTAGAGACACACATAACACCCTATACGTGGATGACGCCACATTGACTGTGCGTGGTGGGACACTGGGGGAGGCAATGGCACGGAGTGAGGTTGCATTGTCGGAGGCCGGATCATGGTTTTCGGCCAACGGGCTGTTCTTGAATACCGAGAAGACAAAAAACTTATACCTCTCGACGAAGGACATATCTGAGGTGGGAGCGCAGGAGCCGGTTCGTTTCCTGGGTGTTCTTGTGGATTCGAAACTGCTATGGACCGATCAGACTTCCATGGTGTGTAAGCGCCTTGGTTCTAACGTTTTCCTCCTCAGAAGTATGGCGAACTGCGTTTCCAGAGAGGTTCTGAGATGTGCCTATTTTTCGCTATGTCAAAGTGCGATGTCTTATGGTATTTTGGCGTGGGGTCACTCGGCTGGCAGATTTTGGGTTTTTCGTATGCAGAGGAGAGCTGTCAGAATTTTGGCCGGTCTCAATTACAGAGACGATTGCCGGGAGGCATTCAAACGCCTGAAGATATTGACTTTTCCATCAATCTACATACTGGAGAACGTTCTTTACATCAAAAGGAACATAAATTTATACATCTGTCACCGTGATATCCATGACCATGATACTAGAAATGGTTGCCAGCTTGTACCAGATTTCACAAGGTTGGCCAGGTGCCGGGGTAGACCAGGTCAGATGGGTCTTAGATTCTTCAATAAGCTGCCTGCTGCTGTGAGAAGCCTTGATGATCGACGTTTCAAGAGGAAGGTTAGTGAGCTACTGATTCGGCACGCTTTTTATACCACAGAAGACTTTTTAAGTTGCTCCCGCCTGGAATGGTCGCCCTAGTATTCCTGCGTGAGATCTCACAGTTTTTCAGAGTCATATTTTAATGTGTAAATTTCGTATATTTATCGTTTGTAAAGTTTTATTGTAAGTGTAAAGCATGATTGATGAATTATATGTGTGTATGTTAATATATAATTGACGTGTGTAAATACTTTTGTATGAAAACACCAATAAATTTGAATCTTGAATCTTGAATCTTGTATCGTATCGTATCGTATCGTATCGTATCGTATCGTATCGTATCGTATCGTATCGTATCGTATCGTATCGTATCGTATCGTATCGTATCGTATCGTATCGTATCGTATCGTATCGTATCGTATCGTATCGTATCGTATCGTATCGTATCGTATCGTATCGTATCGTATCGTATCGTATCGTATCGTATCGTATCGTATCGTATCGTATCGTATCGTATCGTATCGTATCGTATCGTATCGTATCGTATCGTATCGTATCGTATCGTATCGTATCGTATCGTATCGTATCGTATCGTATCGTATCGTATCGTATCGTATCGTATCGTATCGTATCGTATCGTATCGTATCGTATCGTATCGTATCGTATCGTATCGTATCGTATCGTATCGTATCGTATCGTATCGTATCGTATCGTATCGTATCGTATCGTATCGTATCGTATCGTATCGTATCGTATCGTATCGTATCGTATCGTATCGTATCGTATCGTATCGTATCGTATCGTATCGTATCGTATCGTATCGTATCGTATCGTATCGTATCGTATCGTATCGTATCGTATCGTATCGTATCGTATCGTATCGTATCGTATCGTATCGTATCGTATCGTATCGTATCGTATCGTATCGTATCGTATCGTATCGTATCGTATCGTATCGTATCGTATCCTATCATATCATATCATATCATTTCACGTCATGTCACGTCACGTCACGTCACGTCACGTCACGTCACGTCACGTCACGTCACGTCACGTCACGTCACGTCACGTCACGTCACGTCACGTCACGTCACGTCACGTCACGTCACGTCACGTCACGTCACGTCACGTCACGTCACGTCACGTCATGTCATGTCACGTCACGTCACGTAACGTCACATCACGTCACGTCGCGTCGCATCGCATCGCATCGCCTCGCGTCGCATCGCTTCGCATCGTCACGTCACGTCACGTCACGTCACGTCACGTCACGTCACGTCACGTAACGTCACATCACGTCACGTCGCGTCGCGTCGCATCGCATCGCATCGCGTCGCGTCGCATCGCTCCGCATCGTCACGTCACGTGACGTCACGTCACGTGACGTGACGTATCATATCATATCATATCATATCATATCATATCATATCATATCATATCATATCATATCATATCATATCATATCATATCATATCATATCATATCATATCATATCATATCATATCATATCATATCATATCATATCATATCATATCATATCATATCATATCATATCATATCATATCATATCATATCATATCATATCATATCATATCATATCATATCATATCATATCATATCATATCATATCATATCATATCATATCATATCCTATCGTATCGTATCGTATCGTATCGTATCGTATCGTATCGTATCGTATCGTATCGTATCGTATCCTATCGTATCGTATCGTATCCTATCGTATCGTATCGTATCGTATCGTATCGTATCGTATCGTATCGTATCGTATCGTATCGTATCGTATCGTATCGTATCGTATCGTATCGTATCGTATCGTATCGTATCGTATCGTATCGTATCGTATCGTATCGTATCGTATCGTATCGTATCGTATCGTATCGTATCGTATCGTATCGTATCGTATCGTATCGTATCGTATCGTATCGTATCGTATCGTATCGTATCGTATCGTATCGTATCGTATCGTATCGTATCGTATCGTATCGTATCGTATCGTATCGTATCGTATCGTATCGTATCCTATCGTATCGTATCGTATCGTATCGTATCGTATCGTATCGTATCGTATCGTATCGTATCGTATCGTATCGTATCGTATCGTATCGTATCGTATCGTATCGTATCGTATCGTATCGTATCGTATCGTATCGTATCGTATCGTATCGTATCGTATCGTATCGTATCGTATCGTATCGTATCGTATCGTATCGTATCGTATCGTATCGTATCGTATCGTATCGTATCGTATCGTATCGTATCGTATCGTATCGTATCGTATCGTATCGTATCGTATCGTATCGTATCGTATCGTATCGTATCGTATCGTATCGTATCGTATCGTATCGTATCGTATCGTATCGTATCGTATCGTATCGTATCGTATCGTATCGTATCGTATCGTATCGTATCGTATCGTATCGTATCGTATCGTATCGTATCGTATCGTATCGTATCGTATCGTATCGTATCGTATCGTATCGTATCGTATCGTATCGTATCGTATCGTATCGTATCGTATCGTATCGTATCGTATCGTATCGTATCGTATCGTATCGTATCGTATCGTATCGTATCGTATCGTATCGTATCGTATCGTATCGTATCGTATCGTATCGTATCGTATCGTATCGTATCGTATCGTATCGTATCGTATCGTATCGTATCGTATCGTATCGTATCGTATCGTATCGTATCGTATCGTATCGTATCGTATCGTATCGTATCGTATCGTATCGTATCGTATCGTATCGTATCGTATCGTATCGTATCGTATCGTATCGTATCGTATCGTATCGTATCGTATCGTATCGTATCGTATCGTATCGTATCGTATCGTATCGTATCGTATCGTATCGTATCGTATCGTATCGTATCGTATCGTATCGTATCGTATCGTATCGTATCGTATCGTATCGTATCGTATCGTATCGTATCGTATCGTATCGTATCGTATCGTATCGTATCGTATCGTATCGTATCGTATCGTATCGTATCGTATCGTATCGTATCGTATCGTATCGTATCGTATCGTATCGTATCGTATCGTATCGTATCGTATCGTATCGTATCGTATCGTATCGTATCGTATCGTATCGTATCGTATCGTATCGTATCGTATCGTATCGTATCGTATCGTATCGTATCGTATCGTATCGTATCGTATCGTATCGTATCGTATCGTATCGTATCGTATCGTATCGTATCGTATCGTATCGTATCGTATCGTATCGTATCGTATCGTATCGTATCGTATCGTATCGTATCGTATCGTATCGTATCGTATCGTATCGTATCGTATCGTATCGTATCGTATCGTATCGTATCGTATCGTATCGTATCGTATCGTATCGTATCGTATCGTATCGTATCGTATCGTATCGTATCGTATCGTATCGTATCGTATCGTATCGTATCGTATCGTATCGTATCGTATCGTATCGTATCGTATCGTATCGTATCGTATCGTATCGTATCGTATCGTATCGTATCGTATCGTATCGTATCGTATCGTATCGTATCGTATCGTATCGTATCGTATCGTATCGTATCGTATCGTATCGTATCGTATCGTATCGTATCGTATCGTATCGTATCGTATCGTATCGTATCGTATCGTATCGTATCGTATCGTATCGTATCGTATCGTATCGTATCGTATCGTATCGTATCGTATCGTATCGTATCGTATCGTATCGTATCGTATCGTATCGTATCGTATCGTATCGTATCGTATCGTATCGTATCGTATCGTATCGTATCGTATCGTATCGTATCGTATCGTATCGTATCGTATCGTATCGTATCGTATCGTATCGTATCGTATCGTATCGTATCGTATCGTATCGTATCGTATCGTATCGTATCGTATCGTATCGTATCGTATCGTATCGTATCGTATCGTATCGTATCGTATCGTATCGTATCGTATCGTATCGTATCGTATCGTATCGTATCGTATCGTATCGTATCGTATCGTATCGTATCGTATCGTATCGTATCGTATCGTATCGTATCGTATCGTATCGTATCGTATCGTATCGTATCGTATCGTATCGTATCGTATCGTATCGTATCGTATCGTATCGTATCGTATCGTATCGTATCGTATCGTATCGTATCGTATCGTATCGTATCGTATCGTATCGTATCGTATCGTATCGTATCGTATCGTATCGTATCGTATCGTATCGTATCGTATCGTATCGTATCGTATCGTATCGTATCGTATCGTATCGTATCGTATCGTATCGTATCGTATCGTATCGTATCGTATCGTATCGTATCGTATCGTATCGTATCGTATCGTATCGTATCGTATCGTATCGTATCGTATCGTATCGTATCGTATCGTATCGTATCGTATCGTATCGTATCGTATCGTATCGTATCGTATCGTATCGTATCGTATCGTATCGTATCGTATCGTATCGTATCGTATCGTATCGTATCGTATCGTATCGTATCGTATCGTATCGTATCGTATCGTATCGTATCGTATCGTATCGTATCGTATCGTATCGTATCGTATCGTATCGTATCGTATCGTATCGTATCGTATCGTATCGTATCGTATCGTATCGTATCGTATCGTATCGTATCGTATCGTATCGTATCCTATCGTATCGTATCGTATCGTATTGTATCGTATCGTATCGTATCGTATCGTATCCTATCATATCATATCATATCATTTCACGTCATGTCACGTCACGTCACGTCACGTCACGTCACGTCACGTCACGTCACGTCACGTCATGTCATGTCACGTCACGTCACGTAACGTCACATCACGTCACGTCGCGTCGCATCGCATCGCATCGCATCGCGTCGCATCGCGTCGCATCGCTTCGCATCGTCACGTCACGTCACGTCACGTCACGTCACGTCACGTCACGTCACGTCACGTCACGTCACGTCACGTCACGTCACGTCACGTCACGTAACGTCACATCACGTCACGTCGCGTCGCATCGCATCGCATCGCGTCGCGTCGCATCGCATCGCGTCGCGTCGCATCGCTCCGCATCGTCACGTCACGTGACGTGACGTCACGTGACGTGACGTATCATATCATATCATATCATATCGTATCGTATCGTATCGTATCGTATCGTATCGTATCGTATCGTATCGTATCGTATCGTATCGTATCGTATCGTATCGTATCGTATCGTATCGTATCGTATCGTATCGTATCGTATCGTATCGTATCGTATCGTATCGTATCGTATCGTATCGTATCGTATCGTATCGTATCGTATCGTATCGTATCGTATCGTATCGTATCGTATCGTATCGTATCGTATCGTATCGTATCGTATCGTATCGTATCGTATCGTATCGTATCGTATCGTATCGTATCGTATCGTATCGTATCGTATCGTATCGTATCGTATCGTATCGTATCGTATCGTATCGTATCGTATCGTATCGTATCGTATCGTATCCTATCGTATCGTATCGTATCGTATCGTATCGTATCGTATCGTATCCTATCATATCATATCATATCATATCATTTCACGTCATGTCACGTCACGTCACGTCACGTCACGTCACGTCACGTCACGTCACGTCACGTCACGTCACGTCACGTCACGTCACGTCACGTCACGTCACGTCACGTCACGTCACGTCACGTCACGTCATGTCATGTCACGTCACGTCACGTAACGTCACATCACGTCACGTCGCGTCGCATCGCATCGCATCGCATCGCGTCGCATCGCGTCGCATCGCTTCGCATCGTCACGTCACGTCACGTCACGTCACGTCACGTCACGTCACGTCACGTCACGTCACGTAACGTCACATCACGTCACGTCGCGTCGCATCGCATCGCATCGCGTCGCGTCGCATCGCATCGCGTCGCGTCGCATCGCTCCGCATCGTCACGTCACGTGACGTGACGTCACGTGACGTGACGTGACGTCACGTGACGTGACGTATCATATCATATCATATCCTATCGTATCGTATCGTATCGTATCGTATCGTATCGTATCGTATCGTATCGTATCGTATCGTATCGTATCGTATCGTATCGTATCGTATCGTATCGTATCGTATCGTATCGTATCGTATCGTATCGTATCGTATCGTATCGTATCGTATCGTATCGTATCGTATCGTATCGTATCGTATCGTATCGTATCGTATCGTATCGTATCGTATCGTATCGTATCGTATCGTATCGTATCGTATCGTATCGTATCGTATCGTATCGTATCGTATCGTATCGTATCGTATCGTATCGTATCGTATCGTATCGTATCGTATCGTATCGTATCGTATCGTATCGTATCGTATCGTATCGTATCGTATCGTATCGTATCGTATCGTATCGTATCGTATCGTATCGTATCGTATCGTATCGTATCGTATCGTATCGTATCGTATCGTATCGTATCGTATCGTATCGTATCGTATCGTATCGTATCGTATCGTATCGTATCGTATCGTATCGTATCGTATCGTATCGTATCGTATCGTATCGTATCGTATCGTATCGTATCGTATCGTATCGTATCGTATCGTATCGTATCGTATCGTATCGTATCGTATCGTATCGTATCGTATCGTATCGTATCGTATCGTATCGTATCGTATCGTATCGTATCGTATCGTATCGTATCGTATCGTATCGTATCGTATCGTATCGTATCGTATCGTATCGTATCGTATCGTATCGTATCGTATCGTATCGTATCGTATCGTATCGTATCGTATCGTATCGTATCGTATCGTATCGTATCGTATCGTATCGTATCGTATCGTATCGTATCGTATCGTATCGTATCGTATCGTATCGTATCGTATCGTATCGTATCGTATCGTATCGTATCGTATCGTATCGTATCGTATCGTATCGTATCGTATCGTATCGTATCGTATCGTATCGTATCGTATCGTATCGTATCGTATCGTATCGTATCGTATCGTATCGTATCGTATCGTATCGTATCGTATCGTATCGTATCGTATCGTATCGTATCGTATCGTATCGTATCGTATCGTATCGTATCGTATCGTATCGTATCGTATCGTATCGTATCGTATCGTATCGTATCGTATCGTATCGTATCGTATCGTATCGTATCGTATCGTATCGTATCGTATCGTATCGTATCGTATCGTATCGTATCGTATCGTATCGTATCGTATCGTATCGTATCGTATCGTATCGTATCGTATCGTATCGTATCGTATCGTATCGTATCGTATCGTATCGTATCGTATCGTATCGTATCGTATCGTATCGTATCGTATCGTATCGTATCGTATCGTATCGTATCGTATCGTATCGTATCGTATCGTATCGTATCGTATCGTATCGTATCGTATCGTATCGTATCGTATCGTATCGTATCGTATCGTATCGTATCGTATCGTATCGTATCGTATCGTATCGTATCGTATCGTATCGTATCGTATCGTATCGTATCGTATCGTATCGTATCGTATCGTATCGTATCGTATCGTATCGTATCGTGTCGTATCGTATCGTATCGTATCGTATCGTATCGTATCGTATTGTATCGTATCGTATCGTATCGTATCCTAACATATCATATCATATCATTTCACGTCATGTCACGTCACGTCACGTCACGTCACGTCACGTCACGTCACGTCACGTCACGTCACGTCACGTCACGTCACGTCACGTCACGTCACGTCATGTCATGTCACGTCACGTCACGTAACGTCACATCACGTCACGTCGCGTCGCATCGCATCGCATCGCATCGCGTCGCATCGCGTCGCATCGCGTCGCATCGCTTCGCATCGTCACGTCACGTCACGTCACGTCACGTCACGTCACGTCACGTCACGTCACGTAACGTCACATCACGTCACGTCGCGTCGCGTCGCGTCGCATCGCATCGCATCGCGTCGCGTCGCATCGCTCCGCATCGTCACGTCACGTGACGTGACGTCACGTGACGTGACGTATCATATCATATCATATCATATCATATCATATCATATCATATCATATCATATCATATCATATCATATCATATCATATCATATCATATCATATCATATCATATCATATCATATCATATCATATCATATCATATCATATCATATCATATCATATCATATCATATCATATCATATCATATCATATCATATCATATCATATCATATCATATCATATCATATCATATCATATCATATCATATCATATCATATCATATCATATCATATCATATCATATCATATCATATCATATCATATCATATCATATCATATCATATCATATCATATCATATCATATCATATCATATCATATCATATCATATCATATCATATCATATCATATCATATCATATCATATCATATCATATCATATCATATCATATCATATCATATCATATCATATCATATCATATCATATCATATCATATCATATCATATCATATCATATCATATCATATCATATCATATCATATCATATCATATCATATCATATCATATCATATCATATCATATCATATCATATCATATCATATCATATCATATCATATCATATCATATCATATCATATCATATCATATCATATCATATCATATCATATCATATCATATCATATCATATCATATCATATCATATCATATCATATCATATCATATCATATCATATCATATCATATCATATCATATCATATCATATCATATCATATCATATCATATCATATCATATCATATCATATCATATCATATCATATCATATCATATCATATCATATCATATCATATCATATCATATCATATCATATCATATCATATCATATCATATCATATCATATCATATCATATCATATCATATCATATCATATCATATCATATCATATCATATCATATCATATCATATCATATCATATCATATCATATCATATCATATCATATCATATCATATCATATCATATCATATCATATCATATCATATCATATCATATCATATCATATCATATCATATCATATCATATCATATCATATCATATCATATCATATCATATCATATCATATCATATCATATCATATCATATCATATCATATCATATCATATCATATCATATCATATCATATCATATCATATCATATCATATCATATCATATCATATCATATCATATCATATCATATCATATCATATCATATCATATCATATCATATCATATCATATCATATCATATCATATCATATCATATCATATCATATCATATCATATCATATCATATCATATCATATCATATCATATCATAGCATATCATATCATATCATATCATATCATATCATATTGTTACGAATATTCATAGTTAGAATCATTAGGTGTTCTGTGGTTAGAACTGACACGAAGATTAATTGAGTTTTTTTAGACAGTTCTTTTGGATTTTGATGTATGAAATATACGAATTTTTCTACGTGGAATATTTTCTTAGAAATCGAACCCAAGTTTCGTAACAGTTGGTGTCAGAAGTGGGATTCTAGTGATTAATTGGACAATTTATATGGTAAATACCAGGAGTACGGATTACGACATGGCAGACAAGGAGGATATGATGAAACAGATTCTGCAGCTGTTGGCTGAGCAAGAGAGAAACCGAGAAAAAGAAAAACAAGAGGAAGAGGTGCGTCGACAGAAGGAGGAGGAACGACGAGAAAAAGAAAAACAACAGGAAGAGGAACGACGGCTGGAAGAAAAGCAAGAGGAGAAGGAACAAAGAGAGCAACAAAAGATGTTTCTCGTACAGATGTTTCAGAAAACCGAAGACAAAATTGCATCCTTGAAGGAAGAAGTCAACACAGTTTGGAAAAATGTGGAAGTGATGGACTGCAAAATAATAGAAACAAAGAAGGAAGTGTTGTTGGCCCGGGAAGAAGCGAAGAAAGGAATGTGGGAGGTGCGAGAAGAACTAGAAAAGAAAATCGCTTCACTGAAGATTCAAGATCAGCGTGACAGGGCTATCACATCGCACAATTTTGTGAAACCACCGACTTTTGATGGTCAGTCGGCATGGTCCCTGTACCGTAAGCAGTTTGAAGCGGCGGCAGCAGCCAATGGATGGAACGACGAAGAAAAGGCTACTGCACTCATAGTGGCTTTGAGGGGACCTGCTTTGGCAATGTTACAGGCTATCCCAGAAGAGCAAAATCGCAGGTATGGTGATCTCATTGCCGCCTTAGAATTAAGATATGGCAATCAGCATCGGGAACAACTGTATCGGGCACAGCTGAGAACACGAGTGCAAAAACCTGGTGAGAGCCTGCAAGAGTTCGAAGCTGATATCCAGAGACTCATCCAGCTGGCGTACCCAAAAGCCCCAGAGGATTTCAAAGAACAGCTGTCAGTGCAGATATTCATTGATGGGTTGAGGGATGCAGAAATTCAGAGGACCCTAAGACTGACGCACTTTAGGAGAGGCAGCGAAGCTCTTGTGCGGTCGTTAGAAGTGGAAGCGGCTTTCAATGCCTCCACTAGGCCAAAAGTGAGAGGGGTATCAATCGAGGAGCCACCCCAGGAAAATGATCAGAGTGAGAGTATATCGCAGATGTTCAAGATGATTTTAGAAAAAATGGAATCCAGGAATAGCGGTGCCACCAGTCAACCAAGAGGAAATTGTTTCAGATGTGGTAGGAGCGGACATTTCAAGAGGGACTGCAGGGTGAGGGTACCGCCACGATCTTCATCACCTTCCAGGACGTCCCCACGTGCATATTCACCTGCGAGGGCAGGGAGATCTAGAGAGTCCTCGAACAGGTACCAGGAAAACTAAAATTAGCCAGCATATCGGGGCGCATGCTGGCTAGTGATAACGAAGCCCCCAGGGTCATCCATGTCAACAGAATAAGAAGAACAACCGATAGTCTAACCATTAGAGGAAAGGTGAACCAAAGAGATGTCGTCTTCACTGTAGACACTGGTGCGTCAGTTTCCCTGGTTCGCAATGGCATCCTTGAACCAGGTAGAGTGAAACCATCTGCATCCAATTTCGTTCTACGAACAGTCACTGGAGATAATGCACCAATACGAGGGGAGGCTGACGTCACACTAACCCTCGGAAGACTACACATTATGGAAACCGTTCTCGTAGCAGACATAGAAGATGAATTCATTCTTGGGATGGACCTGATAAGTAATTATGGATTTTCTTTCGATGGTGAGCAGAGAACCATGAAATTCGGGGGTGAAGAATTCATTTTGACGAAACAATCTGAAAGGGGGAGTTCTGTGAAATTGAGGATTTCTAAAACTGTCAGGATACCTGGTTTATCTGAGAAGATCGTTGAGGCCCGACTGGAAGAAGACACTGGGTACTGCGTTGGAATAGTACAGCCATGTGAAGAATCTCCTACCAAATTACTACTTGCACGAGCTTTAATTAGGACAAATCAAAATATTCCTGTAAGGATTGCCAATGTATTCCGTGATGGAACAACAGTCCGGGAAGGAGACATCATAGGAGTATGCGAGCCAGTCGAATGGGTAGCAGATTGCAAATCGAGCGGATATCCGGAGGGAACAGGCACAACTGACGACGTAGTGGGAACAATTGGAAAATCCTTGACTCACTTAACACCGAAAGAATACGAAGCTGCCATGAGATTCATTGCCAAGGAAAGTGACGTATTTGAGTCTGCAGGGTCACCAACAGGACGAACTAACCTGGTCCAACACAGAATAGATACAGGTCAAGCCCATCCAATTCGGCAACCACCAAGAAGATTGCCATTTACCAAGCAACAGGAAGTGGAGAAACTTGTCCAGAAAATGAACAAAGATGGCGTAATCGAAGAATCATCGAGTCCTTGGTCCGCACCTGTAGTATTGGTTTCCAAAAAGGATGGCTCAACAAGATTCTGCGTGGATTATAGAAAATTGAATGACGTCACGAAGAAGGACAGTTACCCATTACCCAGGATCGACGACACCCTAACCACGCTGGCAGGTTCACAATGGTTTTCAACACTTGACTTGAAGAGTGGATATTGGCAGGTGGGCCTACACGAAAGTGACAAGGAGAAGACTGCCTTTACCACTGGTAGCGGACTATATCAGTTCACCGTTATGCCTTTTGGGCTCTGTAATGCGCCGGCGACCTTCGAAAGGTTGATGGAGCTGATATTGCGCGGGCTTACTTGGAAAACCTGCCTGGTATATCTGGATGATGTGATGGTTATGGGAAGGAACTTTGAGGAACATCTGGCCAACCTACGTGAAGTTTTCGGACGCTTCAGAAGTGCCAACCTCAAGTTGAATATCAAAAAGTGCTCTCTATTCCAGAAGCAAGTGGAATTCTTGGGGCATACAGTCTCTGTAGAAGGAATCCAAACAAACGAATCGAACAGGCTATTCGAGACTGGCCAAGACCAAAGGATAAACACGAAGTGAGAAGTTTCCTGGGCTTGTGCACCTATTACCGCCGTTTTGTGGAAGGATTCGCAGACATTGCAGCTCCTCTTCATAAGTTGACAGGAGATCGGGTCAACTTCCATTGGTCTATTGAATGTGAAGAAGCTTTCCGCAAGTTGAGGGCAGCGCTTTGTTCAAGTCCAATCCTGGCTTACCCACGGCATGAGGGACTTTTTATACTGGACACAGATGCGAGCAATACTGGGCTTGGAGCTGTATTATCACAGGTGCAGAATGGCCAGGAAAAAGTCATCGAATACTACAGCAGAGTGATGTCTAAGCCAGAGAGAAACTACTGTGTTACCAGGAAAGAACTGTTAGCAATAGTCAAGGCGGTAGATCACTTCCACAAGTACTTATATGGAAGGGGGTTTCTCATCCGGACTGATCATGCGGCCCTGAGGTGGCTACTGGAGATGAAAAACCCGGAAGGACAGATAGCTAGATGGATAGAAAAACTGAACCAGTACCATTTCAAAATCAAACATCGTCCAGGACGGCTGCATAACAATGCGGATGCCCTATCTAGAAGACCTTGTCCAGGAACCTGCAAGCATTGCCAACGTGTTGAACGCCATGAAGGAGTCGCCGATATAAGACGTACGGCGCTGATACCTGAGGATGACTGGACTACTGAACATATGAGACAGGACCAGGAAACCGATCCAAACATCAAGGACTTTCTACAGTGGAAAGAGAATGGAACAGGCAGACCCTCCTGGAGTGACATTTCGGATAGAGATCCCATCTTCAAGGCAATGTGGGCTCAGTGGGATTCCCTGGGTCTGGAAAATGGATTACTCAAACGGGTTTGGGAATCAGCAGATGGGAGGTCGTCAATTTCCCAATTGGTTTTGCCCAGGAAGAGGATAGATGAAGTCTTGAAGGAAATTCATGAAGGGAAATCAGGAGGACACCTTGGAGTCAACAAAACCTTGGAAAAAATCAGACAGAGATTTTACTGGGTCCAATGCCGAGACGATGTAGAAACTTGGTGCAGGAGATGTCAAAAGTGCGGCGCCACTAAAGGTCCCAAGACAAGATCCAGGGGCCAAATGAAGAAATACAACGTAGGTGCACCATTCGAGCGGATTGCCATTGATGTAGCTGGACCTTTTCCTGTGACGAATGACGGCAACAAATACATCCTCGTCGCCATGGACTACTTCAGTAAATGGGTGGAAGCCTATGCCATACCAGACCAGGAAGCATCCACAGTAGCCAGGTTATTGGTGGATAACATGTTCTCGAGGTTCGGAGTACCGATGGAGTTACATTCCGACCAAGGAAGGAATTTCGAGTCCAAGTTATTCAAGAAAGTTTGCGAACTGATGGGCATCAACAAGACCAGAACGACCGCTCTTCACCCTCAGTCGGATGGCATGGTTGAAAGGTTCAACCGAACCATGGAAGAACATCTTTCCAAGATGGTGGAAAAAAATCAGAAAGACTGGGACAGCCTTATGGCTTACAGAGCGGCAGTCCACGACTCCACCAAACTTACCCCGGCTAGCATTATCTTCGGAAGGGAACTTCGATTGCCCTGTGACTTGTTGTTCGGATCACCAAGCACCGAAGAGGTTGACGTGCGGGACTATGCAGATAAACTGAAGGAAAGCTTGTTGAAAATCCACGAAACCGCTCGGAAGAGACTTATACTGGCAAGTGATAGGATGAAAGCTCGGTACGATTTGAAAGCAAATTCAGGAGGATTCAGAGAAGACGACCAGGTCTGGCTGTACAACCCACGTAGAAAGAGAGGTGTATCTCCAAAACTAACACCGTTTTGGGAAGGACCATACAAGGTGGTGAAAAGAATCAATGACGTGGTTTATAGAATCCAACGCAGCCCGGGGACTAAGATGAAGGTTGTTCATTTGGACAGATTGAAGCCCTATCATGCTGGACCAATGGTTTTTAATCGGGACGATCAAAATTAGAGGGGAGGCAATGTTACGAATATTCATAGTTAGAATCATTAGGTGTTCTGTGGTTAGAACTGACACGAAGATTAATTGAGTTTTTTTAGACAGTTCTTTTGGATTTTGATGTATGAAATATACGAATTTTTCTACGTGGAATATTTTCTTAGAAATCGAACCCAAGTTTCGTAACAATATCATATCATATCATATCATATCATATCATATCATATCATATCATATCATATCATATCATATCATATCATATCATATCATATCATATCATATCATATCATATCATATCATATCATATCATATCATATCATATCATATCATATCATATCATATCATATCATATCATATCATATCATATCATATCATATCATATCATATCATATCATATCATATCATATCATATCATATCATATCATATCATATCATATCATATCATATCATATCATATCATATCATATCATATCATATCATATCATATCATATCATATCATATCATATCATATCATATCATATCATATCATATCATATCATATCATATCATATCATATCATATCATATCATATCATATCATATCATATCATATCATATCATATCATATCATATCATATCATATCATATCATATCATATCATATCATATCATATCATATCATATCATATCATATCATATCATATCATATTCTGCCATACCAATAGATGTCATCTATCTCGATTTTGCACGGGCCTTTGATAAGGTCCCACACAGACGTCTGCTTGTATCGTATCGTATCGTATCGTATCGTATCGTCACGTCACGTCACGTCACGTCACGTCACCTCACGTCACGTCACTTCACGTCATGTCTCGTCACCTCACGTCATGTCACGTCACCTCACGTCATGTCACGTCACCTCACGTCACGTAACGTAACGTCACATCACGTCACGTTACGTCACCTCACGTCACGTCACGTCACGTCACGTCGCGTCGCATCGCATCGCATCGCATCGCATCGCATCGCATCGCATCGCATCGCATCGCATCGCATCGCATCGCATCGCATCGCATCGCATCGCAACGCATCGCATCGCGTCGCGTCGCATCGCATCGCATCGCATCGCATCGCATCGCATCGCATCGCATCGCATCGCATCGCATCGCATCGCATCGCATCGCATCGTCACGTCACGTCACGTCACGTCACGTGACGTGACGTGACGTGCCATGACAAGACGCGACGTGACGTGACGTGACGTGCCGTGACAAGACGCGACGTGACGTGACGTGACGTGAAATGATATGATATGATATGATACGATACGATACGATACGATACGATACGATACGATATGATATTATTATTATTTATTTATACACCAGTCAACGTCTTCGTGGTCACGGGTTCAATTCATTGAATAATTTCTCAATTTCTGATCCTGGGGAGAACTCTATTGACATAGACTGGTAAGATGACGTTGAAGGTGTTTCTGCTGTTATGGTTGAGAAACTTCCAATATGTGTATGATTAACCTGTAAGTAATAGAAAGAAAAAATTTTTTACACCTAATTTTACAAGATTTATGAATTGAATTTATACAGAGTAATCTTTAGGCTTGCAGGTTTTTTTTTTACTAAAAGGGAATATTTTTCTACACTTTCATTCGTTTACTTGGATATTCTGTTTTTGTTGACATGAAAAATTAAAATTTTAATTCGAACAAAATGAGTGTGGGTGCCTATCTACACATTTTATTCGGTAATTAGTAATAGCAGCTATTTTTTAAAATTATTTTCAAACTTAAGACAAAATCCCCCCATTTTTCATCAAATTACATAATAATTAAATTGAAATTCATCACTGCAAAGTGACAATAAATTAATGATCAATGGAAAATTTGTGTTCGTAAAAAAACTCATCATCTCATTACAATTAAAATAACTTACTTCAGGAATTTCCAAGTTCGAAAGGTACTCTTGGTACTTTTTTTTGAATATTAGTCGAGGGCCTATTTTTGGAATTAATACCGATATTGTATCTTCATCCAACATTTTGAACGAAGTTTCATCTATTCCTTCATCTGAAAAGTGCAGCAATGAGTAAATTTTTGTGAACATCTATTTTGAATGAAATTTTCAAATTTGATGTGAAGAAGTTAATTTCAATTATTCAGTACCCACAAAAAATTATAATTCACTTTTTCTGTGAGTAAAACCGTGAAACTCACTACAAAAATAAGTGATTCAATTTGTTCGATTCAAACAAAACATATATTCAAAATTCAAAAAATGTGGTAATAATAACTTGACCGTTTACCTACTTCACATCACACCAACGCGTACTGCGGAGTGCAGGAGCGGTAATGGAAACGAAACAGTGCATTGCAGGAAGTGGAATGTTTTTCTTTTAACATTAATTAAAGTGGTGAAGTATGTGGTAACCTTTTTTTCATTATATCATAATAATTATTAACAGTCAGAATTTACATCCTATAAGTTAATTTGATATCAAAGTGCTTGAGAAAAAAAGATCGCCGGTAACGTAAAAATGTTTGTTTTCTGGTCAATAAAATAAGAAATCGATACCAAAAAGAATACACTGCTTCCTTCAGTTCGTTCCAGTTCTCGCTCCAACAGTACCGCTCTGTTGGGGGGGATGGGGGGATCCTTCAGCTTCAGATGGCGTGATGGGCGTGGTTTGAAAAGACCTTGATTCCCATTTCCCGCGCGTTTTTTTGGCGTTTTTGAAATAAGCTAATAGTTTGAACATATTATCTGAAAGAATTTCAAAATTTTCTGCAGGAACTATATAAGAGAAATTATTGTTTTCTCCGATGTACCAGAATACCAGATATCTTGATATCTAGAACTGCAGTATGCAAAATCAGCCTCGTGTAACTATACCGATTGTCGCCATAAGCCGCATGATTTTGAATTGTTCAATTTGCACTCTAATTTGGAAATATTTGATTAAATTTCCAAACTTCAAACTATCTGGGAATCAAATCTCAGAAGAAACCTTTTTTTTTGATGCACTACCTATAGATGTTATACAAAAATGAATAAAAATTTCATACTAACCTTTAAAACGTTGAATTATGTCATCAGTGAGCCCAAAACTAATAAGGAGTGTATCGAAATCCATATTATCACTTTATGATCACACACAATCACACTGATTTTACTTGACTAAAAAGGAGGGAAATCGACATACGCGAGAATCCACAATGCACCGCAGCGATCCAAGTCTTACGATCAATTAGGGGTAAAGGGCGATCGAATTCGCATCCCGAATGAATCGGGATCATTCGCACTTTCTTCGTGAATCTCCGATGGAAAAGCAGAGGAAAGGTCTTCTAAGTTAAATATGCGGCTGTTTCCAACTAACACCCAAATTGTTCTAGTTTATAGGCTAGGTGTATAAGGGGAATCTGCAATTTTCAGTAGGCTCCGGAGTATAACTTTAAAAACCCGTACTATTGTGGTTATAAGGCGTTTGTATGAAATTATAATAGAGGTTACTGAAGCTAAATGATCACTTTTAGAAAGATTTGGTTTTTAATCAGTATTGTATGGGTGTTCAGAGTCAACATGCTTTCATCTACACTTGATCGGATTTTCAGATACTGCGTATATGAAAAAGAGCAGAAGGACGGTCATATAAACTCATTTTTTTCAGTGCGACCAAGAATACAGCTGAATTTCATTGTGTCCGGTGGAACTATGTAGAATTTTATGTCTACCGTGATGCAATTGACAATTAAAGTTGTTTCAAAAACTCCCAATATTTCTAGTTTTGATTTGTTGATTCCAGTGAATCCAACAGTATCCACAAAATCTTCACATATTAAATGACTAGGAGCATATGTGCTCTTAATAATACTTATAGGGCTACCCGAGTCAACGAGGGCTTCAAACGTATAAGCAATCTTACAATCCAAATCAATATTAATGTTATAGATTCAGAAGTAGTGCTAACGACCTCAATAATCATCACACTGAAAAAAATGAGTTTATATGACCGTCCTTCTGCTCTTTTTCATATACGCAGTATCTGAAAATCCGATCAAGTGTAGATGAAAGCATGTTGACTCTGAACACCCATACAATACTGATTAAAAACCAAATCTTTCTAAAAGTGATCATTTAGCTTCAGTAACCTCTATTATAATTTCATACAAACGCCTTATAACCACAATAGTACGGGTTTTTAAAGTTATACTCCGGAGCCTACTGAAAATTGCAGATTCCCCTTATACACCTAGCCTATAAACTAGAACAATTTGGGTGTTAGTTGGAAACAGCCGCATATTTAACTTAGAAGACCTTTCCTCTGCTTTTCCATCGGAGATTCACGAAGAAAGTGCGAATGATCCCGATTCATTCGGGATGCGAATTCGATCGCCCTTTACCCCTAATTGATCGTAAGACTTGGATCGCTGCGGTGCATTGTGGATTCTCGCGTATGTCGATTTCCCTCCTTTTTAGTCAAGTAAAATCAGTGTGATTGTGTGTGATCATAAAGTGATAATATGGATTTCGATACACTCCTTATTAGTTTTGGGCTCACTGATGACATAATTCAACGTTTTAAAGGTTAGTATGAAATTTTTATTCATTTTTGTATAACATCTATAGGTAGTGCATCAAAAAAAAAGGTTTCTTCTGAGATTTGATTCCCAGATAGTTTGAAGTTTGGAAATTTAATCAAATATTTCCAAATTAGAGTGCAAATTGAACAATTCAAAATCATGCGGCTTATGGCGACAATCGGTATAGTTACACGAGGCTGATTTTGCATACTGCAGTTCTAGATATCAAGATATCTGGTATTCTGGTACATCGGAGAAAACAATAATTTCTCTTATATAGTTCCTGCAGAAAATTTTGAAATTTTTTCAGATAATATGTTCAAACTATTAGCTTATTTCAAAAACGCCAAAAAAACGCGCGGGAAATGGGAATCAAGGTCTTTTCAAACAACGCCCATCACGCCCATCCCCCCCAACAGAGCGGTACTGTTGGAGCGAGAACTGGAACGAACTGAAGGAAGCAGTGTATTCTTTTTGGTATCGATTTCTTATTTTATTGACCAGAAAACAAACATTTTTACGTTACCGGCGATCTTTTTTTCTCAAGCACTTTGATATCAAATTAACTTATAGGATGTAAATTCTGACTGTTAATAATTATTATGATATAATGAAAAAAAGGTTACCACATACTTCACCACTTTAATTAATGTTAAAAGAAAAACTTTCCACTTCCTGCAATGCACTGTTTCGTTTCCATTACCGCTCCTGCACTCCGCAGTACGCCTTGGTGTGATGTGAAGTAGGTAAACGGTCAAGTTATTATTACCACATTTTTTGAATTTTGAATATATGTTTTGTTTGAATCGAACAAATTGAATCACTTATTTTTATAGTGAGTTTCACGGTTTTACTCACAGAAAAAGTGAATTATAATTTTTTGTGGGTACTGAATAATTGAAATTAACTTCTTCACATCAAATTTGAAAATTTCATTCAAAATAGATGTTCACAAAAATTTACTCATTGCTGCACTTTTCAGATGAAGGAATAGATGAAACTTCGTTCAAAATGTTGGATGAAGATACAATATCGGTATTAATTCCAAAAATAGGCCCTCGACTAATATTCAAAAAAAAGTACCAAGAGTACCTTTCGAACTTGGAAATTCCTGAAGTAAGTTATTTTAATTGTAATGAGATGATGAGTTTTTTTACGAACACAAATTTTCCATTGATCATTAATTTATTGTCACTTTGCAGTGATGAATTTCAATTTAATTATTATGTAATTTGATGAAAAATGGGGGGATTTTGTCTTAAGTTTGAAAATAATTTTAAAAAATAGCTGCTATTACTAATTACCGAATAAAATGTGTAGATAGGCACCCACACTCATTTTGTTCGAATTAAAATTTTAATTTTTCATGTCAACAAAAACAGAATATCCAAGTAAACGAATGAAAGTGTAGAAAAATATTCCCTTTTAGTAAAAAAAAAACCTGCAAGCCTAAAGATTACTCTGTATAAATTCAATTCATAAATCTTGTAAAATTAGGTGTAAAAAATTTTTTCTTTCTATTACTTACAGGTTAATCATACACATATTGGAAGTTTCTCAACCATAACAGCAGAAACACCTTCAACGTCATCTTACCAGTCTATGTCAATAGAGTTCTCCCCAGGATCAGAAATTGAGAAATTATTCAATGAATCCTCTGATGTTCAAGAGAATAATCTGGGAACTCTAGCAAAAAGAAGAAAAATAGACTTTTCTCCAGAAACATTGGAGCCTATTCCAACAAAAACCCTTAAATCTAGTCGTCTATTTCCACAGGTTTGTTGAAATTGTATAATTCACAAATTACTCAAACTATGGTTACTCATAATTCCAGTCAATGTATGAGTTCTATATTCTAATTGCTTTCTACAATAAGGACTGCTTTCAGGGATTAGAGGCTTTCCTCAAATCATCTGTTGATGGACGTTTTGTTCTATCTTTTAAAAATAACTTGGGTCACAAAAATAATTTGCCAAGAAGAAAATTGGTGAAAGAAATTGTGAATAGATTTCTACAGCTAGAGCATGTGGACAAGTAAGAATCATTTTTTCTAACTGCTCAGTAGCTGTTTTTATAATAAGTAGTTGAGTAATTAATACAAATAACATTTTTCTCTTTTCTAGTGTTTCAAAAGAAATGTGGATGTTTGAGGAGGCCTCAGTAGAAATCACAAAATTGTTCCCAAACGAAAGGAAGGAAATTTATTACATTCCTTACAAAAGGAAAACCGAATCAAGCCCTAAGAAAGCACCAAAGGGTCGTTTATGGTCAAGGTACCATAATGTTAATCAATTCATATTTGTTGACAATTTTTTCAGTGTTGACACTTTAAATCTTGAAATACAATCTGGCAAAATCGGTGATAATGTTTCAAACATACCTCCTTTGTTCAGTAAGGAACAAATCAGGAAAAAACATTTAAAGTTGAGTGATTCTGAATGTAGAACATTGATTTTATTCCTTGGTTTATTGATCGGACATTATATTCCGGAATCTAATGAATATTGGGCAATTTATATTTTGCTCAGAAAAATGTTGTCCATTATTTTGTCAGAAACTATATCAGATTCGGATTGTAATTTGTTAGCAACCTTTATTACTCAACATCATGAGTTGTATTTGAAACTTTTCATTGGTGAACATCTCAAGCCCAAACATCACCATTTGATTCATTATCCGAAAATTTTACAAAGAATTGGACCTGTCAATTATTTATCATCTTTTAGATTTGAATCTAAGCATAGACAAAGCAAACTGTCAGCAAATGTAGTTGCTTCAAGAAGAAATATTGTTAAGACATTGGCAATAAAACACCAACTCCAAATGGCTGAACAGCTTTCATCCAAAAATAGATTTGAAATTGTAGTTGAGTTCAATCACAATTCTGTTAAGTCTGGTATTCTTGACATGTTTCCTAATATTGATATGCTTGATCACTCTGACTTGATACAAACAAGATTTTCTCAATCTTTCATTTTGAATAAAGTGACTGTTTATAAAACGACTTATAAAGTCGATCAAGTGTTACATGTTGAAGGCACTCCGATTTCTAGTTTTTCAATAATAAAAAAAATTTTAGTTAATGACTTCAAAGAAGTTTGTTTTATTATTTCTGATATGAAGTCGACATTTTCTCAACACTACAGTAGTTTTGAAGTGTCTCCTACGAATGTTGTTCGTTTAATTTTACATTCAGAGCTCTTTTCTCATAAGCCTTTAAAAATTTTCAATCATAGCAATGGAAAGAAATTTGTCACTGTCTTCTAAACTACCTACCTAATTGAACTACTGGTCGCCTAATTGGATAGAGTCATGGGTTTTCATTGTTTTTTCCCTATGCAAAAACCAATTTACTTGTACGAAAAGAATTTATATTTATTTGTTATACAGTCCCAAGTTCGAGTGTCTATTAGACGTTTCTGGAGAACTGGACATATTTGAAATCTCAAAATTTGGATTGTGATAATTTTCGGAATTCTCTACTGAGCTAAAATATTTTTAGAACCTGAGCACTTCCGGCTATACAGGGAGCGAAAATAAATTTGTCCAAAAATTTTTTTTCTATTTTTCCTTCTCTGACATGCTTGAGTATTCCATCCTGAATACATTTCTGTTAAAATCATTGTACTTTTTCAATAAATCTTCAAAATATCGAGAAAAAACTGGAAAAAGGTCAAATATTTGTGGTCAGTATTAGGTCCATTTTTCTTATTCTCAACATCCTGAGCGTGAGCTGTTCTCATAACATAAAAGCAGAAGAATGTGGAAAGGTCATGCATCTTTCAAAATTTAGAAACATCCTCACAGGGTGTTTTTTTAGTGTCGAACACTGTGATCGAAAATTGGCCATAACTTCTGTTTTTCAAATAAGAACCCTATTTTTTATGATTGCATTGGATTCTGGTGATAAAATTAATGATAATACTGTAATAAGAAAAATTTTAAAAAATGAAAAAAAGTCCGAGTACTATCATTTTTCTATGAAGAATCCAGCACAATAAAAAAAATGGGGCTCTAATTTGAAAAACAGAAGTTATGGCCTATTTTCGATCACAGTTTTCGACACAAAATTTGAAACACCCTGTGATAATATTTATGTAATTTAAAAGATGCATAACCTTTCCACATTCTTCTACTTTGATGTTATGAGAACGGTTCACGCTCAGGATGTTGAGAATAAGAAAATAGAAGCTAAAACTAACTAAGAATATTTGACTTTTTTCCAGTATTTTGTCAATATTTTGAAAAGTTATTAAAAAAATACAATGGTTTTAATAGAAGTGTATTCAGAATTGAATACTCAATTATATCAGAGAAGAAAAAATTGAATAACATTTTTTTGAACAAATTTATTCTCTCTCCCTGTATAATCGGAAGTGCTCAGGCTTTAAAAATAGGTATTTTAGCTTAGTAGAGAATTTCGTACGATATTATAATTCCAATTTTCAGATTTCAAATATGTCCAGTTCTCCAGAAACGTCTAAAAGGCACTCGAACTTGGGACACCCTGAATTTTCAGAAATGAATTTATAATTATCTTGTTGTGTTTTATATTTTATTATCAGTCTGTTATTTGTAATATACATAGATGACATAATATAGAAATATTACAGTAGGTACCTACATGTTTTATTTTTACCAGCTCATATGAATAATATGATTTGTTTCTAAGTAAGAATAATAACTCACTAATATTAGATATATATGTAGATCCCTAAAGACATTCAGTTACATAATTATTATATAGTATATCTACCTACTAAACATCACGGGAAGGAAAAAAATTCTGATAGAACTCAATTTTCACCATGGTCATTTTAGGGGGGGGGGAGCAGAATTTTAGGGGGGCCCGGGCCCCCCTGGCCCCTCCCTAGCGTCGCCACTGGGTATACCTATATTTAATCTATTGTTCATCTAAGCCAATTTTACGGATTACCTGGGTTAATTAGCCTGGTTCAGGTGAACTGAACAAATCAGTTGTTTAAGGTTATACCACTGGCGTCTGGTACCAAACTGGATGGTAACTCAAATTTATTGAACAGAATTTCGAAGGCTATAAAACCAGTCATTTAATTTTAAATGGCATGCCTATAGAAACAATCTGCTGGATAATCTGAGAGTGAATAGAAACATTCACCTGACTTTATATGACCGTCAACTTAAAACAATAATCCTAAATGGTTTAGGATAGTGAGCCAGGATATTGAATACAATCCAATTGTTCACTAGCATTCAGTAGCTTCTGTATATTCGAATCAAGTATCCTGCTTCAGATATTGTTAAGAAAGCGTTTATTTGTCCCACCGAGTATCAGAAATTCATATACGGGATATATGAATTTCTGATATCCAGTATAGGATTTTTTTTCGGTGCAAAGGGAAGTATGATAGGTTTGAAGGTCTCGAACAAGAAAACCACTTGTGTACTAAGCCGACGTTTCGTTTAATATATAAACTTCTTCAGGGCACTAGAAGAGAACAGTGTGGATAAAACGAAATCATCAAACAAATTACATAATTAAAGAGAAGTAATTTTCTTTTGTAGATATAAAAAAAATATATGTTATAACTTTTTTTCACGAAAACAAACAAGAAATCAAAAAAAAACAAACAATAAATAGTAGGAAGGTACCTATAATCAATATCTCTACTCAATGAAAGTGAACTACAAAATAATGATTCATCAAAAATTGCCGTGTGAAACAAAAATTATAATCTTCCAAAACTTTTTTTTTCCTGGTTGTTAAAAATCATGACAAATTACAACGATGTAGTGGGAAAATGGAAAATTTACTCACGGTACTATGTAGTTTTCATTGTCAGAAGGTACAAATTCAGAAACAAACACTGTATTGAAATCAAGAACATATTTCCTAGGTAAGAGACAGGCATCAACTTATGAGTTTAATACAAATATGTAATTTGAATGGAAATCGTATGTTACATCTTTGATATCAAATAATAATAAGCGGTGTTCAACTTTTCAATATCGGTTCTCTTGTTAACTGTATTAACATCTCCTTTTATTTCAATCATCTCTTGTAAAAGCCTTTTTTTTCAAGATTTGCTGTTTTCCCAGGACTTCAGTTTTCCCAAAATCGAATGCGTGCAAAGTACTCTTACTGTGTTCAGCTAATGCAGTATTATTTTCTTTATGTTTTAAAGGATTAGTACTATTTCTCATGTCTCTCAAATGTTCAGATAGTTTGACTTTCAGATAACGTCCTGTCTGCCCAATATAGGTTTTCGTACAATCAGAGCATGGAATTCTATATATGACGTCAGTCTTGAAATACAGAGGAGTTCTAGCCTTCAACAAAGAATAAAATTTGCTCCCAATAGTGTTCTCTGATTTTTGAGCAATGTCGAAGTGATCAGTTTTGAGCACTTTACGGATTTTCTCCGAGACATTTTCAATGTAAGGTATTTTATAAAACCTTTTATCGACCTTAGGTACAGCCTGAGAATTAGAAGCACGAAGAATTCTTCACTATGCTAGGCGGATAATCATTAGCCGTCAGGATATCTGTCACATTCTTCAAATTATCATGGTGGTACATTGGGTCCGACAAACTAATAGCTCTATGTTTTTAAGTTTCTAATAATGTTCAGTTTTTGTGAAAATGGGTGTTGTGAATTGAAGTTAAGGACCCTATTAGAACAGGTTGGTTTACTGTACCACTTGAATTTGATATGTCCTTGATGTCTAATAACTGAAGTGTCTAGGAAGGATATCTTTTCATCCTTCTCAATTTCAACAGTAAACTGTAGTCTCGGATGTATCGAGTTAAAAGCTGTTAATATTTCATCGATTTTGTTGTTGGGTATAGAAGTGATTATGTCATCGACATATCTCTTGAAAAATAATACATATCTTACCTAGGAAATATGTTCTTGATTTCAATGCAGTGCTTTTGTCTGAATTTGAACCTTCTGACAATGAAAACTACATAGTACCGTGAGTAAATTTTCCATTTTTCCACTACATCGTTGTAATTTGTCATGATTTTCAACAACCAGGAAAAAAAAAGTTTTGGAAGATTATAATTTTTGTTTCACACGGCAATTTTTGATGAATCATTATTTTGTAGTTCACTTTCATTGAGAAGAGATATTGATGATAGGTACCTTCCTACTGACTATTGTTTGTTTGTTGTGATTTCTTGTTTGTTTTCGTGAAAAAAAGTTATAACATATATTTTTTTTATATCTACAAAAGAAAATTACTTCTCTTCAATTATGTAATTTGTTTGATGATTCCGTTTTATCCACACTGTTCTCTTCTAGTGCCCTGAAGAAGTTTGTATATTAAACGAAACGTCGGCTTAGTACACAAGTGGTTTTCTTGTTCGAGACCTTCAAACCTATCATACTTCCCTTCGATGATTATTGAGGTCGTTAGCACTACTTCTGAATTTATTAGGTTCATCATCGACAACGCAATGAACACTGACCATGGCTTTTATGACAACATAAATGAATCCTATGGTAGGAGGACTGTGGATCTGATGAAGTCTTGGCAAAGTCTTAACAAGAAATTGGCTCACTATAGAAATCATAAGAAGTTTTTGTTAACTTGTAAAAATCAGAATATTGTTCCTAATCATATACAACAAACAGTAAAATTAACGTTGGGTGGTAACAGCTTTTTTACTAACAAACTTTATAATATGGTTAATAACTTTAGGAAGAAACTATTACGATGGGAAGTGAATTATACACATTTAACAGTTGATCAATTTGAGAGGAAGCTCATTAATGTGCGTTCGGAAGTATCACATATTGTAACAACTGAAATTTTCGATTCTTTTACTGCTCACCAACAATTATTTTACATAAAGGAATTTACTAAATTCAAGAAACAACAGTTGGAGAAGTTTATATCATTGAAACGTGTTGGTGTTGTGGAAACTTCAAATAGTTTACATGATAGATGGTTTGTGAACCTTAGTGATGTGGAGTTTCCGCTTGATGTTCATAATGTTCCTAGTCTGGGAAGAAAGTTCAATTTACCTTACAACGCAAACAACTTACCTTTGAAACAACTAATCATCGATGTTGAGTATATTTTGTCTTCACAGAATACTGATGATTATGATGTTGATGAAAGAAGAAATAGGATAATTAACATCGTTACTTACTACATTCATTTCACATCCAATAATAAACGGAATGATTACATGTTGAATAATGTGAAGAAAACTAAATTATTTCTCAGAAGCCAGGATAATCTTCTCTTCTTAAATCTGACAAGGGAAACTCAACGGTTGCTATGAATAAGTCAGATTATGTATCTAGGGCAATGCAGTTACTTGAGGATGTACTGACATATGAGAAATTGACGTCAGATCAAACCCTCAAAATTCAAAATAAGATCAATAGAATTATTTCTCGCTTATACAAGATGAAACATATAGATCAATCAACTTATAATTATCTCAGATGTAACAACGGTGTTTGCCCTAAAATGTATTTTTTACCAAAAATACATAAAGAGAGTTTTCCTTTAAGACCAATTGTCAGTTTTATTGGTTCACCTTTGTATAACTTGAGCAAGTTTTTGTCTAAATTACTTGCTGATGCTTTTGTTAGGGACGAATAACATGTCACGAATTCTTTTGAATTGGTGGATGAGCTGTCGGATAGACCCTTGCCTGACGATTATGTTCTGATTTCTTTAGACGCTAAATCACTTTTTACCAACATACCTGTTGATTTGAGTATAGAGCTCATACGAGAAAGTTGGGTAATGATTGAATCCCACACACAACTTTTACTTGAAGAATTTGTTGAACTGTTTGAATTTTGTGTCAATAACAGCTATTTCAATTTCAATGATATCTTTTATAGACAGGTCTTTGGCATTGGCATGGGGAATTGTTTAGCACCCATTGTTGCAGATATCGTTTTGTCTTATGTCCAAAAGAGAGCATTGAGCATGTTGAACTTTGATGTATTATTTTTCAAGAGATATGTCGATGACATAATTACTTCTATACCCAACAACAAAATCGATGAAATATTAACAGCTTTTAACTCGATACATCCGAGACTACAGTTTACTGTTGAAATTGAGAAGGATGAAAAGATATCCTTCCTAGACACTTCAGTTATTAGACATCAAGGACATATCAAACTCAATTGGTACAGTAAACCAACCTCTTCTAATAGGGTCCTTAACTTCAATTCACAACACCCATTTTCACAAAAACTGAACATTATTAGAAACTTAAAACATAGAGCTATTAGTTTGTCGGACCCAATGTACCACCATGATAATTTGAAGAAGGTGACAGATATCCTGACGGCTAATGATTATCCGCCTAGCATAGTGAAGAAAATTCTCCGTGCTTCTAATTCTCAGGCTGTACCTAAGGTCGATAAAAGGTTTTATAAAATACCTTTCATTGAAAATGTCTCGGAGAAAATTCGTGAAGAGCTCAAAACTGATCACTTCGACATTGCTCAAAAATCAGAGAACACTATTGGGATCAAATTTTATTCTTTGTTGAAGGCTAGAACTCCTCTGGATTTCAAGACTGACGTCATATATAGAATTCCATGCTCTGATTGTACGAAAACCTACATTGGGCAGACAGGACGTTATCTGAAAGTCAGACTATCTGAACATTTGAGAGACATGAGAAATAGTACTAATCCTTTAAAACATAAAGAAACTAATACTGCATTAGCTGAACACAGTAAGAGTACTTTGCACGCATTCGATTTTGAGAAAACTGAAGTCCTGGGAAAACAGCAAATCTTGAAAAAAAGGCTTTTACAAGAGATGATTGAAATAAAAGGAGATGTTAATACAGTTAACAAGAGAACCGATATTGAAAAGTTGAACACCGCTTATTATTATTTGATATCAAAGATGTAACATACGATTTCCATTCAAATTACATATTTGTATTGAACTCATTAGTTGATGCCTGTCTCTTACCTAGGAAATATGTTCTTGATTTCAATACAGTGTTTGTTTCTGAATTTGTACCTTCTGACAATGAAAACTACATAGTACCGTGAGTAAATTTTCCATTTTCCCACTACATCGTTGTAATTTGTCATGATTTTTAACAACCAGGAAAAAAAAAAGTTTTGGAAGATTATAATTTTTGTTTCACACGGCAATTTTTGATGAATCATTATTTTGTAGTTCACTTTCATTGAGTAGAGATATTGATTATAGGTACCTTCCTACTGACTATTGTTTGTTTGTTGTGATTTCTTGTTTGTTTTCGTGAAAAAAAGTTATAACATATATTTTTTTATATCTACAAAAGAAAATTACTTCTCTTTAATTATGTAATTTGTTTGATGATTTCGTTTTATCCACACTGTTCTCTTCTAGTGCCCTGAAGAAGTTTGTATATTAAACGAAACGTCGGCTTAGTACACAAGTGGTTTTCTTGTTCGAGACCTTCAAACCTATCATACTTCCCTTTGATTAACGTTATAACTCATCTTACAGGTGTATGGTTCCACAAGATCAGTTACTCCAGGTTTAATTGTCTTGTCCGAGTTCAGACTTCTGAATGATGTGTTGTCTGTGGAACATTCGACAACTGCGGTGGTTCTGTCTGGATTTGCAGGGGTGATAGAATTTGGCATTCTCCTGGGACAATCGTTGAAACGATGTTCTGTGCTCGAACACTTGAAACAGCTACCAGGGGGACGCTTCGGTTTCCTACATTCTGTTGAACGATGACCCAATCCATTGCAGTTGTAGAATCGATCATTCTTTGGCGTAGATGAGGCATTGTTGGAGGCTTCTATTCTTCTTTGCGGGGCATAGACACGTTCGGTTCGGGTATCATTCACCACCATTTTGGACATAACCCTTAAAAGATCAGGTTAGGTTAGAAATTCAAACATACGTGTCTGATTTTGGAGGGTGATGTTCTCGATACCATCAACGATATATTCGATCATTTCGTCTTCGCGTATACCTAGTTGGTTGCCCAATATGATTTTATCGCCGTAGTAAGTAGAGAACTTCTCATTTCTCTTTCAACGTCGTGCTTCGAATTTCCTCATTAACCTTATTCTGTCGATGCGACTGGAGAACATATTGAGTAGTTCCACTTTCAGCTGATCCCAGGACAGCATGACATATTCAGCTCTCGAGTGAAACCAGTTCTGGGCAGCACCTTTTAGCCTAGAAATAACTGCAAGTTTTATAACATTGTCACTTATGGAGTAAACATCCTGGATACAGTTCAATCTGTTAATCCATGTCCTTGCGTCAGTTGTACCATCATAATCGGGAAATAGGGCGGTTAGTTCTTGATTGGATATTGCAGTACTTGCGGTTGGTTCACTGGTTCTTTTGGAAAATTCTAGGAGTTTGGTGACAATTTCCATAGCTTGATCGTACACTTCGGACCGAGTACCAGTTGATTCGGCAGCTGGTGGTGTAGTTGGTTTGGTGATGTTGTACACGTGCACTTACACTGAGAAAAATTATTATTTAGATTAAACTTTCCGATTTCTTAGTCCAATATTCATTTATAATTAACAACAGAACTTATCATTTAAAAAAATTTACTACTTATTAATTTTACAGAATACTAAATATAAGAAAACCGTTTCTTTTGCTCATATTCTTTAAATGTTAAGATATTTATTAACCATCAATATTTCATTTTAGTATTCAAATAGTTATTTCTTGCTATCCAAGATATTATACAGTTAAGTGGTGAATAATTCGAACAGAAGCTATAGATTGCAGAGATAATTTTATTGGTAAATTATGTTTCTTAACCAGAAAGTGATATTTTAACAATAAATAAAGGATATTTAACCCTTCCACTTCGTTCGTTTCCGATGTCGTTCGGCTAACAAAGACGCGGAACAGTCAGTTGACGAGTCTGTGCCTGTTTGTTGTGTAGTGAGTTCTGTGAATGTGTTGCCGGTATACCTGCTGATTATACACTTCAATATAAATCCTCATAAAAAGGTGAGTTTTTGTTTTTAATTAATTTATTAAATTTAATCTAGTCGTGCTTTCCATTATATTTTCAGTAAAATGGAGACATTCGTTATTTTTGGGGTTATGATGAAACCACAAGATATCCCTTTGGTTGACGCTTTTCGAGCCAATTTCAGTTTACTTTTATTTGATTCGATATTGAATTTTCATTTCTGTTTGACTAAAGACCTACAAAAAATTTTTTTTCTCCACAAATTTTCTGAATACCATTCATTCACAACAGTTCAATATAAGAATTAATTATTAATCAATGGTTTTTAGACAAAAGGTTCGAAGGATCTTACTATGCATATTCACGATTTATTGGAAACTAGGAGATAGACTCATTGATTGTGATTATTTATAAATTTGGTGGGAATTTTCAGGTACAAAGGATCAGTAGTTTTTTTTATACATCCGGACTATCGATCATTTCCATAACCTTTCTCAAGGCTCAACAAAACAAAAATATCTGTTGTCGAGCCTCCTAAACTCTGAAAATATAGACGGGCTTTTTCAATACTGAAATTTTATGTTGTTTCAACTTGGTGGTACCAAATTTCAACTCATGTTAATTCTTTTCAGGACCAACCAATCAGCTGACAGTGACCTATTCTTTTCGTCAGAAGATGTGCCGCGCGAAACCTCCAAGTCCTGGTCCAGGGCCTTCCACCCAGTATGATGTTTTTTGTTATGTTCATGATGTTTTTGACATTTCAATGAATATATTTGGTTCACATCATAATAGATTTTTATTTCACCCCTAATTAGTATCTTATGAACAACTAGCTAATGATACATAACAGTTAAGAGTACTATATTACAAATAATAATGCTGTTTGTTCAATATTAAAAAACTTATTAACTGTTTATCATGAGATAATCACGAATATTTGATTTCTTAACTATAAAGAATACTATGTATTCATGAATTTCAAATCATTAATTCCTAATTGATCAATTTTAATATCAACAATCATTCAATAACAGTTAAGAAATCTTTCATATTCCCTAAATCTGGTTATTTGTATTCACATACATGCTATCAATATGAAGAAATCGTTTCTTTGGAGCAATCTTATGTCTCATTTAGCACAAATAAATGATTTCATAGTATCAAGATGTCAATGCTGTAAGAAACCAAAACATAACTTTAAAAAAATATTTGTTGGGACGTATACTGAAACAGATATTTCTTACATACATTCGAAATTTCTTAGTGGTGAATATTTGTTTTTCTTAGTGTAGTCAATTCGCGAACAAAGTCTGTTATCACAACACAACACGTGGACCTTCATAGGCGTATCCCACTTCTGAGTTGTAGGATGATGGGCGGATTGGCGGATACGTGGGTTTGACTACAGTGACTTTAACAAGACAGTGGCGACAATGGAGTGTCTCGTTTTTGATTGGTTCACGTGACGAGATCCGCCATTAAATTGCTAAATTTCTTTGTTTACATCGTGGATAAATAACCTAGCATTCTCGAGGCTCGAGCACGTTGCATTATCGTATTTCTCGTCCCTCATAGTCGTCCCTCGTGCGAAGAAAGGCTTTTTAATGAAACATTTCCCCAAAGATCCATTGAGGAGGCAACAGTGGTTGATAAAAATGAAGAGGGAAAATTGGACACCTACGGATTATTCTTGTTTGTGTGAGGTAAGATCTTAATTTTATTCTCTGTCTGTTCTTAAGTTACAAAACATACATTTTAGGATCATATTGCTCCAGAAATGTGGGAGAAAACTAGAGTAGATGGAAAAAGGGCTTTAAAATCCAATGCTGTACCTACTCTCTTTTTATTTACACAACCTGCGAAAGTTAGAAAATCATCAAAAATAAGAAAACCAATATCTCCAGAAGAAGCAGATATTTTACATTCAGGTGAGTACTGAAACTTAGGAAGGTAAATCAGGTCATAAAAAGTTACATGTATAATCTGATATTAAGAGATTTCATTTTATCCCCAGATGATATGTCATCAGAAATCCCTGATACGATCAATGTCGATGTAAAACGTCTATCTGCTTCCCTAACCTCCATGGCCAATGTGGATGTAAATATCCAATCAACTGACTTGGACAAAAGTGTTGACAATTCCATGAGTAATGTCGATGAGAATCCATCTACTTCCCAGGTTTCTAAGAGTGGTGACAAATCTAGGACCAATGAGAATGAAAATAATCCATCTACTTCTCTGGTGGATTTGAACAAAAGTTCTTCGCTTCAGACTACTAGCGATGATACTCCAATACCAAACATAACATTGGATTCCTCCAATAAATTAAAGAAAATGTACTTACGAGAAAAGCTCAAGGCTAGGAAGTACAAAAAGCTTCTCAGAAATTGCACAAAAAAATATAATTTATTGAAAAATAAATAAGATGGTGCTTTGAAAAAAAAAGCAGTGGCAAATCCACTAAACTAATGAAGTAGCAAGTCAGGTGGTAATTTACTTTGAAGAGGACTGAATTTTAATCAAGTATGTAACTACTCGAACAACATTTATATTCTCTAATTTTGTATATATGTATTCTATATGTAAATCTTACAATATAAGTTTGAAATTTTGGTGTACTCTCTTTATTTTACAACTAGCTGGCCCGGCGAACTTTGTTCCGCCTAAATGATACTTACGGTGAATTTCACAAATCGTAATCACCGGTGATCGGAGATCAACAGCTTGGTTTTCTGATTTTTGAACTGTCAAATGTTTCGATGGATATGAGCTGTCACACAGAACAGATGAGTACATAAAAATAATATGTCAATTACCGATTATAGCAATTTTGGATTTAGTGATTTCCGAAAATATATTTATTACCCAAACAGAAATTCAAAAACATTTTAAAAATTATGAGAAAAGATGAGAATGAACATATCACGATTGAAACTGATCGCCAAAATCGTATATACTTGACATTTCGATAAAAATTCACTGTGATATTCACGCGCTTCTGGATCTGTTAATAGCCCTTCATGGTACTATAAGTCCTATGCAAATTGCACTGTAATTGATGTCATATGTTTTTTTTTTCGACCATTTTCAAACCACGACAACCGAAATTCACAAAAAAAAAACAGATGACATAAATAGATGGTCGCGAAAGCCTGAACAAATTCATCGCCATCTAATGGTGAACAGTCAGTTGACGAGTCTGTGCCTGTTTGTTGTGTAGTGAGTTCTGTGAATGTGTTGCCGGTATACCTGCTGATTATACACTTCAATATAAATCCTCATAAAAAGGTGAGTTTTTGTTTTTAATTAATTTATTAAATTTAATCTAGTCGTGCTTTCCATTATATTTTCAGTAAAATGGAGACATTCGTTATTTTTGGGGTTATGATGAAACCACAAGATATCCCTTTGGTTGACGCTTTTCGAGCCAATTTCAGTTTACTTTTATTTGATTCGATATTGAATTTTCATTTCTGTTTGACTAAAGACCTACAAAAAATTTTTTTTCTCCACAAATTTTCTGAATACCATTCATTCACAACAGTTCAATATAAGAATTAATTATTAATCAATGGTTTTTAGACAAAAGGTTCGAAGGATCTTACTATGCATATTCACGATTTATTGGAAACTAGGAGATAGACTCATTGATTGTGATTATTTATAAATTTGGTGGGAATTTTCAGGTACAAAGGATCAGTAGTTTTTTTTATACATCCGGACTATCGATCATTTCCATAACCTTTCTCAAGGCTCAACAAAACAAAAATATCTGTTGTCGAGCCTCCTAAACTCTGAAAATATAGACGGGCTTTTTCAATACTGAAATTTTATGTTGTTTCAACTTGGTGGTACCAAATTTCAACTCATGTTAATTCTTTTCAGGACCAACCAATCAGCTGACAGTGACCTATTCTTTTCGTCAGAAGATGTGCCGCGCGAAACCTCCAAGTCCTGGTCCAGGGCCTTCCACCCAGTATGATGTTTTTTGTTATGTTCATGATGTTTTTGACATTTCAATGAATATATTTGGTTCACATCATAATAGATTTTTATTTCACCCCTAATTAGTATCTTATGAACAACTAGCTAATGATACATAACAGTTAAGAGTACTATATTACAAATAATAATGCTGTTTGTTCAATATTAAAAAACTTATTAACTGTTTATCATGAGATAATCACGAATATTTGATTTCTTAACTATAAAGAATACTATGTATTCATGAATTTCAAATCATTAATTCCTAATTGATCAATTTTAATATCAACAATCATTCAATAACAGTTAAGAAATCTTTCATATTCCCTAAATCTGGTTATTTGTATTCACATACATGCTATCAATATGAAGAAATCGTTTCTTTGGAGCAATCTTATGTCTCATTTAGCACAAATAAATGATTTCATAGTATCAAGATGTCAATGCTGTAAGAAACCAAAACATAACTTTAAAAAAATATTTGTTGGGACGTATACTGAAACAGATATTTCTTACATACATTCGAAATTTCTTAGTGGTGAATATTTGTTTTTCTTAGTGTAGTCAATTCGCGAACAAAGTCTGTTATCACAACACAACACGTGGACCTTCATAGGCGTATCCCACTTCTGAGTTGTAGGATGATGGGCGGATTGGCGGATACGTGGGTTTGACTACAGTGACTTTAACAAGACAGTGGCGACAATGGAGTGTCTCGTTTTTGATTGGTTCACGTGACGAGATCCGCCATTAAATTGCTAAATTTCTTTGTTTACATCGTGGATAAATAACCTAGCATTCTCGAGGCTCGAGCACGTTGCATTATCGTATTTCTCGTCCCTCATAGTCGTCCCTCGTGCGAAGAAAGGCTTTTTAATGAAACATTTCCCCAAAGATCCATTGAGGAGGCAACAGTGGTTGATGAAAATGAAGAGGGAAAATTGGACACCTACGGATTATTCTTGTTTGTGTGAGGTAAGATCTTAATTTTATTCTCTGTCTGTTCTTAAGTTACAAAACATACATTTTAGGATCATATTGCTCCAGAAATGTGGGAGAAAACTAGAGTAGATGGAAAAAGGGCTTTAAAATCCAATGCTGTACCTACTCTCTTTTTATTTACACAACCTGCGAAAGTTAGAAAATCATCAAAAATAAGAAAACCAATATCTCCAGAAGAAGCAGATATTTTACATTCAGGTGAGTACTGAAACTTAGGAAGGTAAATCAGGTCATAAAAAGTTACATGTATAATCTGATATTAAGAGATTTCATTTTATCCCCAGATGATATGTCATCAGAAATCCCTGATACGATCAATGTCGATGTAAAACGTCTATCTGCTTCCCTAACCTCCATGGCCAATGTGGATGTAAATATCCAATCAACTGACTTGGACAAAAGTGTTGACAATTCCATGAGTAATGTCGATGAGAATCCATCTACTTCCCAGGTTTCTAAGAGTGGTGACAAATCTAGGACCAATGAGAATGAAAATAATCCATCTACTTCTCTGGTGGATTTGAACAAAAGTTCTTCGCTTCAGACTACTAGCGATGATACTCCAATACCAAACATAACATTGGATTCCTCCAATAAATTAAAGAAAATGTACTTACGAGAAAAGCTCAAGGCTAGGAAGTACAAAAAGCTTCTCAGAAATTGCACAAAAAAATATAATTTATTGAAAAATAAATAAGATGGTGCTTTGAAAAAAAAAGCAGTGGCAAATCCACTAAACTAATGAAGTAGCAAGTCAGGTGGTAATTTACTTTGAAGAGGACTGAATTTTAATCAAGTATGTAACTACTCGAACAACATTTATATTCTCTAATTTTGTATATATGTATTCTATATGTAAATCTTACAATATAAGTTTGAAATTTTGGTGTACTCTCTTTATTTTACAACTAGCTGGCCCGGCGAACTTTGTTCCGCCTAAATGATACTTACGGTGAATTTCACAAATCGTAATCACCGGTGATCGGAGATCAACAGCTTGGTTTTCTGATTTTTGAACTGTCAAATGTTTCGATGGATATGAGCTGTCACACAGAACAGATGAGTACATAAAAATAATATGTCAATTACCGATTATAGCAATTTTGGATTTAGTGATTTCCGAAAATATATTTATTACCCAAACAGAAATTCAAAAACATTTTAAAAATTATGAGAAAAGATGAGAATGAACATATCACGATTGAAACTGATCGCCAAAATCGTATATACTTGACATTTCGATAAAAATTCACTGTGATATTCACGCGCTTCTGGATCTGTTAATAGCCCTTCATGGTACTATAAGTCCTATGCAAATTGCACTGTAATTGATGTCATATGTTTTTTTTTTCGACCATTTTCAAACCACGACAACCGAAATTCACAAAAAAAAAACAGATGACATAAATAGATGGTCGCGAAAGCCTGAACAAATTCATCGCCATCTAATGGTGCTAATGTCACATATAGTACCTTCACGATAAGATGTCTATGATAATGGTGTAGGCACCCGTCAATTTTTGAATGGAATGACGTTCGACCAAATCGAAAATATTAGCAACGTGGCGGCGCCGCAATATCATTTCAGTGTATTTTCCGTTGTCAATTTGATGGATGTATCAACAGCTGATTGGCCAAAGTCAATTATGACATGACAGCAGAATGGCATCTTTTTATAATGAAAGTTTTTTACTTTTCCTAAGAACTAATATACATCAGAATGTCAGGAATATAAACACACATTATTGCTTGACAAAATTATCTACCATTAACACGCCACGTTCACCAGAATAAATTCAAATATTTGAAATAACTGATAAAAATCAGTCATAATTTGTGAATAGCGCCACCTGAAGTGGAAAGAACGAAACATTGCTAATATAATCAATTTGGTCACAACAAAATCTAATCAGTGCCTACACCATTATTCTAGACATCCTACTTCACGATTACGTTATTTTGAACAAATAAAACTATAAAAATAACTAATAATCAGTCATAATGTGTAAATAGCGCCATCTGAAGTGGTACGAAATCTAATCATTTTAGACATCTGTACTACTGTACTCCTACGCTAAGACTTCTTGGTGTTGGCCAACAGCGCAGAGTTGTAGGCAACTCAAATTACACACTATTACAGTGACTATAGTCAATAGTGCTAATGTAGCCATCTAACGGAGAGAATATGAAATCAACTACCTACGAATAAGCGGTAGCGTAACTGTAACTGTAGCGACACCTAGTGGCCTCGCTCAAAGGGAGGAAAAGCATTTCCTGTATAAGTGAAATTTTCATCGATTTTTTCGAAGTTTTATTGTATTTTATAATAACCAGACCGTAGACGAATCCATATATGAAGTTTCATAACAAACACTCCATCCGATCTCGAGTTATAAATGGTGTAACCAACATCTTTCTTTTATATATATAGATGAATCGATATCATATCATCATATATCATTGAGAGGTATATGATAATGTATGAAGTAGTTAGTTCACGGGTTTTCGACCAGGGGCAAGATATTCAAAACAAAGTTGTTATTGGCTCTATATATTTCGTTACAAATTGTAACTTCTTCAGGAGCACAATTTGTAACGAATTATATAGAGCCAATAATAATTTGACATTGTTTTGAATGTCTTGCCCCTGGTCGAAAGCCTGTGAAGTAACTACTTCAAATATTACAACTGTGAAACATCTAATTCATAATGTATGTACATATCTATAATGATGGACTTGGTGAATCATTAAAATAATGAAATGAATTTGTCATTTGAAAACTGTGCTTAAATGTTTCTAGGATATTCTCCAGTTTTCACACTCCTGATATTTCCTTCAAATGAAACCTTCGTTGATGGGGCAGTGCTGCAAATCTGTTGTTTATATAGAAAGTTTAAATAACTGAATGTTAAGGGATGTTATATTTCTTATACCTCTGAATAAAAAATGATTATTTCATTTTTTCTATTATCGTTTCAAACTTTCGAAACTATTACTTTCCACGAGCATTCACGTTTCGAAAGTCGTCTTTTTCCAAATTCCCATGCATATACGTGTAGAAAAAGAATAGAATGTCATTTTTCCGCACTCAAATAATGAATATATTCCAAATAAAATAGAAAGTCAAACGTCAAACTAATCAGCTGATTCTGATTTAGTCCGCCATTAAATTGCTAAATCAGAATGGGCGGGGCTTAGAGGCCCAATTGTCGCCACTGTCTTGTTAGAGTCACTGTAGGTTTGACTTAGATAGATAAGACTTCACAGATTATGTAGTTTATTCACAGAAAGTTTAGATAAAGTTTTACACACAGATATATATGTATAATAGTCTACTCACATAAATACGAACGCGGTCGAAATCAAACTGTATCTGCCTGAGCCCTCTCAGGTAACTTGTACAGCAACCGTGATTTCGATAACGACAACCGTTACGTTACAACCGAATATAAAACAGACCTGTTGCCTACCCTTCTGCTCGAGTCCTCAGCTCGAGCCACAGAATATTCATAATAGTCATAGAAGACTAAGTGTTCTTCCCAATACATACAACACATATTTAAAGGATACTACATAATTGAGATTAAAAATCTAAACCGAAATTTTTTAATTAATTCAAATTTGTTTATTGTATGAGAAGCTGTATCAAATAATTATATATAAATATTCACATTATTAGTTACAGGCAATATAGGTAGGTATATGAAACTTTACTCCAGAGAAAAAAATATCGAAAATCGTTTTTCAAATTAGTACCCTATTTTTTATGATTGCGTTCAATTGTGCGAAAAAAAAATAATGATAATTCTCTAAGTTTTTTAATTTTTTTATTGAAGTACAATAATTATTTTTCTTCGCAGAATCAAATTAAACCATGGTTTAAACAGAAATGTACTTATTCAGAATTGAATACTTACCAGAAGAAAAAAATTAAAAATAGTTATTTTCCTAACAAGTGCGAAAAGGGTTATATTTTTCTGCACGAAACTGCAGTGCGGAAAAGACAGTTTCTGCACGAGTTAGAAACAATATTTTTTTTCTACAAGAACTTATACAATATCAATTTGATCTCATCACACTGATCGAATTCGATTCGATATATTCAAATAATTTCATACTGATGACAGATATTAATTCACATGTCGTTTCCATAACAACGTCGTTGGTGGCGTTAGGTGCATAGGAACATATCATAATTCAGTTCATTCTTTAGAAAAAGCGTGCGGCAAAAACCCCCGCTATTCCATTCCCGCACGGAAAGTGTGCGGGAATGGAATAGCAGAGGTTTTTTCCGCACTGTTTGACAATGTGATTCTTTACGAATTGAAATGCGTGCGGGAATTAGGTGGAAAGCGCACGCTTGTAGAAATTTTTTTTAACAAATCTATTTTCACTTCTTATATAACCGAGAGCGTTCAGGCTCCAGTAGAAAATTTCGAACAATATGATAATCCCAATTTCCAGATTTCAAATATGTCCAGTTCTCCAGAAACGTCTAATAGGCACTCGAACTTGGGACATCCTATATATTCAAGTTAGACTAATTCCAGTACCTATTAGTCATATATTTTTTGATATCATTAATTTGAAATAGCTTTCTTTATTTGTTGTTAGTGACTATGATATCGAGAATTTCGGAATGATTTTGAAATTTGATGAATTTTTTCATGAACTCAGACCATGGATGAGAAATATATTCATATACATTTCATAAAATTGAAACGATAAGGTAATTCGAGAAGGAGCAAGGATTGTATGAAAATCTAAAAGATCTCGAGAATTTTCTGATTTCATCATATAAAAAAAAATCTATGTAGGATAAACATCACATAACAAATTCAATAATTGTTAGTTTACTATATAACACGAATTTATTGATTTGGATTTTTGAGATGAATGAATGAAATAAAATTCAGATAAATACTTATATTTATTTCCAAGATTATTTTACAGAAGTTTTTTTGGATGAACATTGATGAACATAAGTTTTTAAATGACGTTAAAAAAATATATGAAGAAATATTTGATATTACTCTCAGTCTCTTGGTAACAAGTGACAAACATAATTCGAACTTTTCATTTTTTTAGAAAAATCCTACTTTAGCTGAATAGCATTCAAGACACAAAATCTCATGCAATTAGCTTTCACACTCTCCGCTAAGGAGAATATTCGCTCATCCTAACTATTGAGCTCAGCGATCCGAAGTCCACTTTTTTGATATGGTCCTCTTCTTCGGTGTTGTTTTCAGCCCTTTCACTTCTCACTGATAACAGACGCCTTACAAGTAAACAATAAATATTTGCCTTTGGATTTTGCTGAATATTACCTGCTCCAATGTGCAGTATTGCCAGATAGACGGAACGATCAGTAGACAGTGGAAATAACCAAGTTTGTCGATTAGGTCATAGGTGGCAGCACTTTACGATAGTTTAATTTTAATTTTACTGAAATCAGTTTTGGAGCGACTGAAAAAAACTTTTTGTGTTGAATTTTGTGTGGAAATTCATAAAAAAAAATAATCCAGGTCGGAAAGTTATTATCATGCATATAGTCACTAAGAAAGAGAAAAAAAAAATATTTTTTTTTCAGTCGACGAAAAAAAAAATTATGAACTTTCCCACTTGAACAACACGAATTGAATAATAGTGAAAACCCCATATAAATCGGTGGTCTCTATCGTGAGAAATCCCGAATCGCGTTTTGAAATGAACCTCATTACGGTATAGGCCCCTCTTATCGACAGATGACGGGTTTGCGTATTTCAAAACATTGGTTACGATGTTTCGAATAAGTCTGGAGAATAATCATTCATCACCTTAACCGTACGACACCAATAATCGTCTCATTCCATGCAAGTTTCCGCATATCAGTTACTCTCACTGGACTTTCAAACACCTTATCGTTTCCGACCTATTTAACCCGACACCGGCGCAAGGCTCATGCCCGCACACCCCTATGGTCAGCGAAACCTCCCAGAAGGCGATGTTTACGCATCGCGTCGACTTCGCCAGAACCGGTCCGTCTAGCGGACTAGAAGGAGAAGGAGGGCTGGCTGCGCTGGCGGTCCAGCAAGTCAGTTTTCTTGCAAGCGTGGTGAGAGCAGATTCGCTTGAAGTGGCGGGCGCCCTACGCGCTACACGATGCCCGTAGTGTCATCCTTTCTGTTGACGTTTCTTGTGCTCGTTCCGTGTCTGATAAGTGGTGCTATGGGGGCCGAAAGCCCCACTAAGCCTCCCTGTCCCATCTCGGAACACGTATGCAAGTGTTCGGCGGATTTGAAGGAGTTTCAGTGCAAGGGAGCGGGTCTGGATGAGGTTCCGAAGAATTTGCCGTTTTCCATCACTAAATTGTGAGTGAAACAATATACTAGTTCGCGTTGCTGGCAGGAATGAATTCAATAAACTCAATGGTTCAATGGCACTCAAATGAATCTGCTTGAGAACCTTGTTCAATTTGATTCTCGTAACCTACATTCCATTTGATTCCGGTAGATATGTGACAAACTACAAAAAGTATTCTCCGAAGATAAAATACCTTTTCAACTCAATGATATTGAAATATTAACTTTATTTCATATCTATAGGTGGGTTTAAACCAAACGAACAAAGAGCAAGAGCTAGAACAAGAACATTCTTTGTTGATCTATTAGTAGTTTTAGTGCTGATAGAATGACGAAAGAATGCTCCACGTCTGTTCAAACTAGAAGAATTCGATAGAATGGGGTTAGAAGTATTAGAACTCGGGTTAGAATGAGCATTCGCTCGTCTGATGTAAATCCACCTTATGGGAACGAAAAAGAGAAACTCCCAACATCATTCATGAAATATACCAAAGCCTGTCATTTTTAAAAGCTGTTCTCAAATTTTTGGCGAGCACCATATTTTTACTGTGTTCTATTATTTATTAAAAACCCACACCCTGCCTGATCTTCTACACATTTTGCATGTACAGGGTCACCCAAATTGCTTGATTATGGCTGTTTCTGGTACTTCTAGGCTAGATAGGTGAAAATGTTGAGGGGAGTCCTGGGCTCGATTTCCGTGAAAACACGTCAGACGAGTAGCAGTGCTCCTATTGGCCTAATATGAACGTCAAAATGTGGGTGATATAAAAATGCAACACATCGTTCTGTGCGTTCACGTTCATATGAGGCCAATGGGAACACTGACGGTGCCTGACTTGACGTGGAATCACGTCACGTCAGAATAGTCTGTATTCACCTTAAGACTTACGTAGATACAATGTATGACGGAATTGTACCTCATAAATATTTCTACAAATAAGTCCGCGATATAGCATCGAGCATATATATCTATCTCTCAAGATTGACTTGCTATTACCTGTTTATGGTAATCAGATGTTTTCCAAAATTATGCACTATTTGGGAATTTTGGGAGTGTGTTTTTATGAATTGGGTATTAATGCCGAGATTAATCCTCATCAAACCTAATACGTTATCCCCAGTATTTAATTTAGAACGAAATTGCCCTTCACATCATACAATTACAACGAGTACATCAAAAGATGTGGCAGGTTGAAGGAAGATGAAACCGCCGCGTGAAACAAATTTCTACCCGGTCGAAGCTGGGACGGCCTGCTTGTATAATATATAGTATTATATCTCATAAATTACACCAATATATATTACGATATCGTTATACAGGGTTGGGATAAAGTTTGGCACCAAATTAATATCTTTAAAACGAAACGGACGATATTTTTGCAATTTAGCAGATGAGTGTAATGGACCACAATGCATTTGATGAGCATATTTTCATCAATGAGATACTTCCGGTTCAACCGGAAATGACAAAAAAAAATTATTTAAATGGGACACCCTGTATATTTCTGCAGATTCTGAAAGTGCACCTTGTTTCGGATCTGTCCATATCGGGTTCCATGTGAAAATTCTCTGTAAAAAGAAGAAATTCAGTCTAGTTCAGTCATTTTGAATAAAAAAAAATTGGTCATTTCCGGTTAAACCGGAAGTATCTCATTAATGAAAATATGGTCATCAAATGTATGCGGCCTATAACAAGTGGTGTGAAACGAAGAAAATTGCAAAATCGAGAGAAGACTGTGACAGTTGAGTCCAATAAAGTAGTCAATTATGGACGCTAAACGAATTCATGAATCAAGTGTTTATGAAATGTCCATAAAGTTAGCAGTGCCACTTTCGAGAAATTCAATGAAACCTATTGCATTAATTGTCGAATAATTGTCGAGAATTTGTCGTGAAAGAAAAAAGTTTGTCGCGTCCTTAGTTTTTTTTTCTACGGGGTGGCTTTGCTAACTTAACGTTAAGTTAGCAGAACCACTTTTTCAATATCGCCCGAATCTCATGAAAATGGTTACAAATAATTGTCGAGTAATTGTCGTAGTCGATATGAAGAAAAAAAAACCAAAAAATCCATTCCTTTTTGTTTATTTTACGTCTTTTTCCCGCGAGTTCGAGATATTCCTAGAATTATCGCATTTTTGGCAACAGCGAATTCGTAATTGACTCTTTTTCTATTGCATCAATTGTCGAAAACATGCCTCGAATTTGTCGTAAAGAAAAAAATTTGTCGCGTCCTTAGTTTTTTTTCTACGGGGTGGCTTTGCTCACTTTATATTAATTTAGCAAAAAGTGGTCGAATATCGTCACGATGATCATGAAAGATTGTCGAGTAATTGTCGATGTTGAAATAAAGTAAAAGACACACAAAAAATTTAATCTTTCTAGCAATTTCCACTCCATTTTCCCGCGATTTTCCCATCTTTCTTGAAATATCGCATTTTTGGCAACAGCGCATTCGTAATTGACTCTTTTTCTATTGCATTAATTGTCGAATACCTGTCCCGAATTTGTCGTGAAAGAAAAAAAATTTGTCGCGTCCTTAGTTTTTTTTTTCTATGGAGTGGCTTTGCTAACTTAACATTAAGTTAGCAGAACCACTTTCTCAATATCGACCAAATCTCATGAAAATGGTTACAAATAATTGTCGAGTAATTGTCGTAGTCGATATGAAGTAAAAAAAACCCAAAAAATCCATTCGTTTTTGTTTATTTTACGTCTTTTTCCCGCGAGTTCGAGATATTCCTAGAATTATCGCATTTTGGCAACAGCGCATTCGTAATTGACTCTTTTTCTATTGCATTAATTGTCGAATACCTGCCTTGAATTTGTCGTGAAAGAAAAAAATTTGTCGCGTCCTTAGTTTTTTTTTCTATGGGGTGGCTTTGGTAACTTAACGTTAAGTTAGCAGAACCAATTTCTCAATATCGACCGAATCTGATGAAAATGGTTACAAATAATTGTCGAGTAATTGTCGAAGTCGATATGAAGCAAAAAAAAACCCAAAACATCCATTTATTTTGTTTATTTTACGTCTTTTTCCCGCGAGTTCGAGATGTTTCTAGAATTATCGCATTTTTGGCAACATCGCATTCGTAATTGACTCTTTTTCTATTGCATTAATTGTCGAATACCTGCCTCGAATTTGTCGTGAAAGAAAAAAATTTGTCGCGTCCTTAGTTTTTTTTTTCTACGGGGTGGCTTCGCTCACTTTATATTAATTTATCGAAAAGTGGTCGAATATCGTCACGATGATCATTAAAGATTATCGAGTAATTGTCGATGTTGAAATAAAGTAAAAGACACACAAAAAATTTAATCTTTCTAGCAATTTCCACTCCATTTTCTCGTGATTTCCCCATATTTCTTGAAATATCGCATTTTTGGCAACAGCGCATTCGTAATTGACTCTTTTTCTATTGCATTAATTATCGAAGACCTGTCCCGAATTTGTCGTGAAAGAAAAAAATTTGTCGCGTCCTCAGTTTTTTTTTCTATGGGGTGGCTTTGCTAACTTAACGTTAAGTTAGCAGAACCACTTTCTCAATATCGACCGAATCTCATGAAAATGGTTACAAATAATTGTCGAGTAATTGTCTTGTCGATATGAAGTAAAAAAAACCCAAAAAATCCATTCCTTTTTGTTTATTTTACGTCTTTTTCCCGCGAGTTCGAGTTTTTCCTAGAATTATCGCATTTTTGGCAACAGCGCATTCGTAATTGACTCTTTTTCTATTGCATTAATTGTCGAATACCTGTCCCGAATTTGTCGTGGAAAGAAAAAGATTTGTCGCGTCCTTAGTTTTTTTTTCTATGGGGTGGCTTTGCTAACTTAACGTTAAGTTAGCAGAACCACTTTCTCAATATCTACCAAATCTCATGAAAATGGTTACAAATAATTGTCGAGTAATTGTCGTAGTCGATATGAAGTAAAAAAACCCCAAAAAATCCATTCCTTTTTGTTTATTTTACGTCTTTTTCCCGCGAGTTCGAGATATTCCTAGAATTATCGCATTTTTGGCAACAGCGCATTCGTAATTGACTCTTTTTCTATTGCATTAATTGTCGAAGACCTGTCCCGAATTTGTCGTGGAAAGAAAAAAATTTGTCGCGTCCTTAGTTTTTTTTCTAAGGGGTGGCTTTGCTAACTTAACGTTAAGTTAGCAGAACCACTTTCTCAATATCGACCAAATCTCATGAAAATGGGTACAAATAATTGTCGAGTAATTGTCGTAGTCGATATGAAGTAAAAAAAACCCAAAAAATCCATTCCTTTTTGTTTATTTTACGTCTTTTTCCCGCGAGTTCGAGATATTCCTAGAATTATCGCATTTTTGGCAACAGCGCATTCGTAATTGACTCTTTTTCTATTGCATTAATTGTCGAATACCTGTCCCGAATTTGTCGTGGAAAGAAAAAAATTTGTCGCGTCCTTAGTTTTTTTTTCTATGGGGTGGCTTTGCTAACTTAACGTGAAGTTAGCAGAACCACTTTCTCAATATCGACCAAATCTCATGAAAATGGTTACAAATAATTGTCGAGTAATTGTCGTAGTCGATATGAAGTAAAAAAAAACCCAAAAAATCCATTCCTTTTTGTTTATTTCACGTCTTTTTCCCGCGAGTTCGAGATATTTCTAGAATTATCGCATTTTTGGAACAGCGCATTCGTAATTGACTCTTTTTCTATTGCATTGATTTTCGAATACCTGCCTCGAATTTGTCGTGAAAGAAAAAGATTTGTCGCGTCCTTAGTTTTTTTTTCTACGGGGTGGCTTTGCTCACTTTATATTAATTTATTGAAACCCCTTAGAAAAAAAACTAAGTACGCGACAAATTTTTTTCTTTCACGACAACTTCGAGGCAGGTATTCGACAATTAATGCAATAGAAAAGAGTCAATTACGAATGCGCTGTTGCCAAAAATGCGATAATTCTAGGAATATCTCGAACTCGCGGGAAGAAGACGTAAAATAAACAAAAAGGAATGGATTTTTTGGGTTTTTGTTACTTCATATCGACTACGACAATTACTCGACAATTATTTGTAACCATTTTCATGAGATTCGGTCGATATTGAGAAAGTGGTTCTGCTAACTTAACGTTAAGTTAGCAAAGCCACCCCGTAGAAAAAAAAAACTAAGGACGCGACAAATTTTTTTCTTTCACGACAAATTCGAGGCAGGTATTCGACAATTAATGCAATAGAAAAAGAGACAATTACGAATGCGCTGTTGCCAAAAATGCGATAATTCTAGAAACATCTCGAACTCGCGGGAAAAAGACGTAAAATAAACAAAATAAATGGATGTTTTGGGTTTTTTTTGCTTCATATCGACTTCGACAATTACTCGACAATTATTTGTAACCATTCTCATCAGATTCGGTCGATATTGAGAAATTGGTTCTGCTAACTTAACGTTAAGTTAGCAAAGCCACCCCATAGAAAAAAAAACTGAGGACGCGACAAATTTTTTTCTTTCACGACAAATTCGGGACAGGTATTCGATAATTAATGCAATAGAAAAAGAGTCAATTACGAATGCGCTGTTGCCAAAAATGCGATATTTCAAGAAATATGGGGAAATCACGAGAAAATGGAGTGGAAATTGCTAGAAAGATTAAATTTTTTGTGTGTCTTTTACTTTATTTCAACATCGACAATTACTCGACAATCTTTAATGATCATCGTGACGATTTTCGACCACATTACGATAAATTAATATAAAGTGAGCGAAGCCACCCCGTAGAAAAAAAAACTAAGGACGCGACAAATTTTTTTCTTTCACGACAAATTCGAGGCAGGTATTCGACAATTAATGCAATAGAAAAAGAGTCAATTACGAATGCGCTGTTGCCAAAAATGCGATAATTCTAGGAATATCTCGAACTCGCGGGAAAAAGACGTAAAATAAACAAAAAGGAATGGATTTTTTGGGTTTTTTTTACTTCATATCGACTACGACAATTACTCGACAATTATTTGTAACTATTTTCATGAGATTCGGGCGATATTGAAAAAGTGGTTCTGCTAACTTAACGTTAAGTTAGCAAAGCCACCCCGTAGAAAAAAAACTAAGGACGCGACAAATTTTTTTCTTTCACGACAAATTCTCGACAATTATTCGACAATTAGTGCAATAGGTTTCATTGAATTTCTCGAAAGTGGCACTGCTAACTTTATGGACATGTTTATGAAGCAGTCGAACATAATATATATGTAAGTCTCGAAATCAGAGACTTAGTGGAGCAGTTGAAATTGTAGGTTTAAACTCAGACAAAGATTGATGCAGTGATGACTGTAATAAATAATACATTATTCTAACATATTTACAAGAGTTTGAAATAACAAACCTGATTCAATACAATTGTCGAAACTATTAATATTTGATATACAATAAATTATGACACTAGCTGTCTTAGACATTCGACATTTCTATATCTACTTATACACAGAATTAGAAGTTTGGCGCGACTCTCAAACTTACATCCCCCCTTTTTGAAAGGGAGTTACTCACCACATGTATGGGACTAACTTACTCGCATGGAATAAACTATCACTCTTTCGAGATCTACTAGCAATACCATATATCACATCTGAAATTTTTTTCTTGATTCTGAATGGTCCTATTCTGATTGTATCTAGTTTATCTCTGTTCAGTTGGTTTTTGCTCTGAACATAAACCAAATCTCCTACTTTATATTCTATTTTTCTTGTATTTTCATCATAAATTTTTTTTGTTTTGTTCATGTATTTTCTTTGAATTTTCATATGCTATATTTTTATTAATTTCCCAATTATCTTGATTGTTTGTTTCTAATGGCTCAGGTAGAATAGAATTTTCTTTTCCGGTTAACAAGTATTTCGGAGTATAACCGGTAGAACTATGGACTGTGCCATTATATTCTTTAATTCATTCCTCTGCTACGACTGGTCATGATTTATTTCTATTTTCAAATATCTTGCATCTCATTCTGTTAACTAACGTTTGGTTTGTTCTTTCATTTAGACCGTTAGAAAATGCACAGTCGCTTGATGTAAATATCAGATTTATTTCTTGGTTATTGACATAATTCTTGAACTGTGTAGAATTTATGCCAGAGTATTGGTCTGTCAATATTGTTTTAATTTTTCCATGTTGTTCTACTTTTTTAATTAAATTTATAAAATCCTTAGCCACTTGAGTTTTTGATGTGCTTATGAAAGCCAATCTCGTAAAATGGTCAACTATTAAATGCATATATCTTTTAGTGCTTTTTCCTTTCAAACCTCCTATTGTATCCAATGAGACGATTTCAAATGGTTCCTTTTCCTCTGCCGGACCTAATTGAGATAAAGGTGCTTTGAAACAACTAATTCTGGTTTTACTTTTTGTACAAACTTCACAAGAACGACATGTCAACTTGATATGTTTATACATGTTCTTGAAGTAGAATTTATGACATATAATCAGAACTAATTGTTTGGTTCCTATATGTCCCTGATTTGCATGTACCTTTTGTACCAGAGATTTTCCTAAGTCTTCTGTTAACCATATTTTTTCTCTGTTATTTAGAGTTTTATATATGATGTCATTTTTAATATTGCACTTATCTGGTTGTAAACTTCTTTGGTTATTTTTTATATCTTCTAATTGTAATAAATTTGTTATTCTTATTATCGAGTCTTCATCAAATTCTCGTGGATCTAGTACAGGATTCCTAGATAAGCAATCGGCTTCTAGATTCTCTGCTCCTGGATTGTATACTATATCAAATTCGAATTGTGATATATAATTCAATATTTGAATTAGTTCTGGATCTTTACTTTTCTTAACATTAAAATTTTCTAACGGTTTGTGATCTGTGAATATAACAAATTTTTTTCCCATTAAATAATATTGCCAATATAAGATGGCTTCTTTAATAGCTAGACATTCAATATATATTGCTTTTTTTATTTTTGTGAGTTATTTAATTTTCTCGAGAAGAAAAATACTGGTTTCAAAACCTCATTCTCTTGAGGTTGTTTTAATATTGCTCCAACTCCCTCTATACTCGCATCAGTTGAAATATAGATTGGGGCTTTTGGATCAAATATAGCCAAAGCTGGACCAGCACATAAATATTCTCTGACTTTTTCAAAACTATTTTGGCATTTTTCTGACCAGTTGAATTCTATGTTTTTCCTTAATAAATTATGTAATGGTTCTAGCAGCATTGCATGATTTGGTATATATTCTACATAAGAATTTATTTTTCCTAAGAATTGTCTGATATGTTTTCTTGTTTGCGGTACCGAAAATTCTTTTGTTGCAATGAGGTTATCATTCATTGGTTTTATATAGTTATTATGTATCTCAAGGCCTAGGTAAATCACTTTGTTACTGGCAAATACACATTTTGATGAATTCAATTTGAAACCTTCGTCTTCAAGTGCTTTTAAAGTTAGTTCTACATGTTTTAAATGATCCTTATAGTCCTCTGAATGAATTAAAATATCATCTATATAGTTCACAGCAAATTCACTTAGATCATTCTTTCTTAAAACACTAGATAATGTTCTTTGAAAAATTGCTGGCGCAGTTTTCAAACCAAATGGCAAGCACTTCCACTGCCAATGGCCTTGATGGGTTACAAAAGCTAATTTGTACTTGTCCTTTTCTCGTATTGGTATCGACCAAAACGCCGAGTTTATATCTAGTTTTGTAAAATATTTACAATTTCTAGCACGTATCTTTAAATCGTCAATCCTAGGGAAAGGTTGACTTTCAGGGACAAGTATTTTGTTTAAATCTGAAAAATCTATGCACAAACGAGACTTTTTTCCTTCTTCTCTTTTATAAACCATTGTCACAGGAGCTGGATAAGGGCTGCATGACTCTTCGATCAAATCAGCTTCTAGTAATTCTTTTATTTGCTTCTCGATTTCAGTTTTATCTTGAAATGAGCATCGGTATGGTTTTCTTGAAATATATTTATTCTCTCTCAATTTGATTGTCGCTTCATACCCCTTTATTATTCCAACATCAAATTTTGTTTTTGCAAATACATCACCATATTTCTGCAAAATTTCAAATATATTGTTGGGTTGTTTCTCATTATTTCTTAATAAATTTATATTAACTTGTTTATCTTTATTTATTTCACCTTTTTGAGTAACTTTTAAATTTTCATTTTGACAAATCCTGAATTTCTTTATTGAATCCAGACCTAATAATAAATCATCCTTAAAAGTCTTGCTTTTTATTATGAAAAATGAAAAATTTTTCTCTATTTCACAAATTTTTATTTTTAGTGTAACAGTTCCTTCAGCTTTAGCTATTCCTGCTACTCCTTTTAAATTTTCCTCCCCACTTATTATACTTTTCAACATATTTATTTTGTTTAAAAATGCATAATTTACTAATGAAATGTTAGACCCTGAATCGTAAAGGCCCACAGCAGGTATATCATTCACTAATACATGTATTCTGATAAGAGGGGGAACTATTCGTTTTTTGCCTCCTCTGAATTTGCTACAGCATTTTCCAAATCGACATTTTTTACTACTTTGATATTATTTTTTTTGTAACCTGATTTTTGTTCTTTCAATCTACACATATTTTCAGGGTGGAATCTATTTGGAAATCCCAACTTTTCACAATTTGGACATTGTTTATGTGAAGGTACGGCTTTATTGGTTTTGTAAAATCTAGATTGTGAAGCGTGCCGGCAACACTGGCAACGCTGGCTGCATGACCCACCCTATTTCCGTTTGTCACCCTCAGGTACCATTTCAGGCCAGAGAGAATTATTCAGCCTCTCGAACTCGTAGACAAACCACGTTCACGAACCAATTTTTATGTAACTCATACTCGTAATTGTAAATAGTAGTGTAAATAAAAACCAGTCAAAAAATCTGCGTGCATCACATTTTTCCCGAAAGGGTGGTCCTTCGAAGCAAAATCAAAAACGTTCATGGTCCGATCGAACCGGATAAGTTACCAGTGAAAGTTGTGCATTCCACGAAGCATTAACACGAAGAAAAACACAGTGAACCACGTGGTCCTACATACCCAACCGGCCGTAGCTACCTGGAATCTGGAATCGAAAGGAGTACAACCGTACTTTCACAGGGATAGAGACAAAAGTGAGTTATTTTAGGAAAATTCCTCTGTTAAATCAATATTGTGTGCATTTCTTTGTTTTATAACCATGGAAGCAGTGAATCAAGAAATTAAAGAACTCAAACAAACTCGCGGCAAATTGAAAGGCCAATTAACACGATTTCAAACATTTTTAAATTCCGCAGAAGACATAATAGAAGTAGAATTCAGACTCAAGAAGATTGAATCGATTTTTGATGAATTTGATGTTGTTCAATCTCGTTTGGAAGTTCTAGAATTAGAACAAAAAAGTCATCGCGAAGAATTGGAAGACTCGTTTTATAAAGCCATGTCTCGTGCTAAGGGCTTGATCATCAAGGATTCAAAAAATTCTCAAAATAATTTAACTAGCAATTCAATCATTCAAGAAGGTAACCACAATAGTCAATTGAAATTACCGACTATAAATCTGCCGCATTTTTCAGGTAACTACGAAGAGTGGACAAATTTTCACGATACGTTCTCAGATTTAGTTCATGAAAATAAGAATTTAACAAGCATGCAAAAATTCTATTATCTCAAATCTTGTTTGAAACACGACGCACTTCGAATAATTCAGGCTCTTAAAATTTCGGAGAATAATTATTCGGTTGCATGGGAATGTTTGGTAAAAAGGTTTCAGAATAAAAGAATTATAGTCAATAGTCACGTTAGGGCAATATTCGATTTACCATCTGTCTCCAGAGACTCGTCAATTTCCCTCAGAAATCTTACAGATAAATTGTTAAACCATATAGGTGCTTTGAAAAATCTCAAACTGCCCACTGACTCGTGGGATACTCTTTTAGTTCACATTATATCATCAAAACTAGATCACACAACGACTAGAGAATGGGAATCTTCTCTAGATAACGATAAACTTCCCACATTCGAACAGTTGATAGATTTCTTAAACAAAAAGTGTATCACACTCGAAACTCTCACAGAAAATATCAAAAAACAGCCAAATAATGCTCAAAAATTTCCCAACATGAATAAACAACATTCGCACGTGCGAAACAAACAGGAACAACATACATTCACAGTGACAAGTCAAGGGGAATGCTCAAACACGTGTCTCTTTTGTAAAGAACCTAATCATTTCATTTACAACTGTGAAAATTTTATTAAACTCTCGTTGAGAGAAAAATATGAGGCTATCAAAAGACTTCGTTTGTGTGGAAATTGTCTAAGACCTGGACATTTCAAGTGGAATTGTAGATCTAGCAAATGCAAAAAATGCAATTCGAATCACAACACGCTACTGCATAATGACATAACTTCAAGGGATGATAGTTATCAAGGCAATCAAGCTGATACATCGCAGATACAAACGGTAGCTACAACCCAATATTCACTTAATGACTTCGTTTCACCTAATGATAATCAGTTAGTGCTATTATCCACAGCTCAAGTTTCAATATCCGACGCTAGCGGCAAAACTCACGTTTGTAAGGCTCTGCTTGATTCCGGCAGTCAAATTAATCTAATCACGAAAGAGCTTAGTCAAAAATTGAAATTACCAATGGAAAATACAAGAACCGCAATCGCAGGTATAGATAAAAAATCTATTCCGATATCGCAAAGAGTAACAACCACGATAAAATCACAAACATCTCCTTTTGAAATTAATCTCAAATTATTAATTTTACCATCGATAGTTGAACAAATTCCTAGTACACAATTCGAAAAAAGCTCATTCAGAATACCATCAGACATATCACTAGCTGATCCAGAATTCAATAAACCCGGTAAAATAGATATTTTACTAGGAGCGAACGTATTTTATGATTTGTTATATCCAAATCGAATAAAATTGGGAACTGGACTACCAACTCTCCAGGAAACCGCTTTGGGATGGCTAGTAACGGGATCAATTAATTTGAATGGCCCAACGAATCACAAGCTATCATGTTATTTTACACATGAGATCACGAACAGAATGCTAGACGAAACGTTGACGAAATTCTGGAAAACCGAAGAATTACCACGTTGCTCTAATCTCACGGAGGTAGAAAAATATTGCGAGAAATACTTCGAAGAAACAACTTCTCGAACAACGAATGGTAGGTTTGTGGTCAGATTACCTTTTTCAAGAGAGATTTCTGACTTCGGTGACTATCCCATTCGATAGCAACGAAACGGCTTTTTTCCCTTGAACGTAGATTCACACGCGATAATGATTTAAAAAATGAGTATTCAGCCTTCTTAAAGGAGTACGAATCAACAAACCACATGAAATTGATAGGAAATTTAGACAATTACATAGAACAGCCTTGCTTTATACTACCACATCACGCCGTTTTAAAGAAAAGCAGCACCACAACACGTTGCAGAGTGGTATTTGATGGGTCTGCTAAAACAAGCATCGGAATCTCTCTTAACGATGTTTTGCTAGTAGGTCCGAGCATTCAGGACGATCTTTTTTCCATAGTTACACGATTCAGACTTCACCGATACGTTTTAAGCGCTGATGTGAAAATGATGTTCAGGCAGGTCCTGGTGCATCCGGAAGATCGAAAGTATCAGCGCATAGTCTGGCGTTACGACGAATCTGAGCCAGTGAGTCTGTTCGAACTCAATACTGTTACCTACGGAACAGCGTCTGCAAGTTACCTTGCCACGAAGGTACTACAGAAATTGGCGACAGAATACGCAGCTAGATATCCACGTACCTGTCAAATCATCCTAAACTCCTTCTATATGGATGACTTGTTAGCAGGATTCGATTCAATCGAAGAAGCAATGCAAGTTTATGAGGAAATCACCGAAGTTTTGGAAAGTGCCAAATTTCCCTTAAGGAAGTGGTGTTCAAATGAAAGGGTCATTCTAGACTCCATATTAGGTGATAAGGCAAACACAGACAAAATGATACAATTTCACGATGACAAGGAATTGAAAACTCTGGGTATTTCATGGAACCCAATGGAAGATTCCTTTGGTTACTCGGTCGATATATGTTCAGGCAAGCAGCCTATGACAAAACGTGCAGTTTTGGCAGCAATTTCGAGGATTTTCGATCCACTAGGTCTAGTGGGACCATCTACGATACAAGCGAAGCTGTTTATGCGCCAGTTATGGCAAAGGCAGATTTCGTGGGACGAATCCTTACCTGCCGATCTGAATCAATTATGGTCAGAGCTTTTAAACGGATTAATTTCCATCAACGAAATTAACGTAAATAGGCAAGCAGTATGTAATGATGCTGTATCGGTGGAACTACATGGTTTCAGCGATGCTTCGGAAATGGCATATGGAGCTTGCATTTATTTGGTATCCAAGAACGAAAAGGAAGAAATAAGTTCAAACCTGCTATGCGCCAAATCTAAGGTAGTCCCCCAAGGTAAACATACTCTACCAAGGCTTGAACTATTAGCAGCCACACTTTTGGCTGATTTAATGAGCGTCATTAAGGGTACGTTAGACATTAAAATCGTATCCACATCCTATTACTCAGATTCTACTATCGTGCTAGCCTGGTTAAAAATCGACCCAGGAAAATTGAAAACCTTTGTCGCAAACCGCGTTTCAAAAATAATAGAGACTTCTTCTGCAGAACAGTGGAGACACGTTCGATCAGGAGAAAACCCTGCTGATCTCATTTCAAGAGGTATACAACCGAAAGAACTCGAAGGTTCGAAAATTTGGTGGAATGGGCCTGAGTTCCTCACTCTTTATGAAAATGTGTCTAATGATATAGCCACACCACAAGAAATTCCCGAAATGAAGGCCTTGACGCTCACGACACGGGTTGTTGATTCAGATATTTTCGACAGATATTCGACCCTGTCGAGATTTCAGCGCGTTGTAGCACATTGCTTCCGATTCAAGGAAATCACCTTGCACAAAAGGAAGTTTCATAGCCCTTTGACAGTTGAAGAATTACATCATTCATTGGAATCTATGATTCGATTAGCACAAGTTAGTGAATTTCAAACTGAAATTCACTCACTTAAGAAAGCACGATAAATTCCTTCCAACAGCAAACTTATCAGTCTCAACCCTTTTTTGGACGATAATGATATTCTTAGAGTTGGAGGTAGATTAAAACATTCCAACTTATCATACTCGCAAAAACATCCCATCATTTTGCCCAAGGCCCACAGAATATCCAGATTAATTGTAGAGTCAGAACATGAGAAGCACTTGCATGCTGGCGTTCAGGATTTGCTTTCTCTTATCAGATTGGCTTATTGGCCAATTGATGGCAAAAACTTAGTGAAAAAGGTTGTAAGAGACTGCGTAAGATGCTTTAGAGCTCATCCAAGAACCACGAAATTTCTGATGGGAAATTTACCGAGCGCTCGAGTCACTCCCAGCAGACCCTTCTCGAAATGTGGGGTTGATTATGCAGGGCCGATAATGATTAAGGATGGTACACTGCGCAAAGCTAAACTAGTTAAATCCTTTATTTGTATATTTGTATGCTTCTCTACTCGCGCCATTCACATCGAACTCGTGAAAGATTTGTCCACAGATAGTTTTCTCAATGCAATGCACAGATTCATAGCGCGGAGAGGTAAGCCCTCAAAAATATTCTCAGATAACGGCTCGAATTTTAAGGGAGCCCATAATTATTTCTTAGAGCTTCACGACTTTTTTGAATATGAAGCCAAAAATGGCAAAATAGAAAATAATCTCGCAATGAAGGGAATTCAGTGGTCCTTCATTCCCGCAAAATCACCCCATATGGGAGGCATTTGGGAAGCAGCCGTAAAATCTACAAAATTCCATCTGAAACGAGTTTTAGGTATTGCTTTCATGACTTATGAAGAATTGTACACGGTTTTGACTCAGATCGAATCTTGTCTAAACTCGCGACCGCTCTCTCCCCTGTCATCTGATCCTGATGATTTTCTGCCTCTCACCCCGGCTCACTTCCTGATTGGCGACTCTTTAGCCGCTACTCCACAAAGGGATATCAGGGACATCAATATCAACAGGCTGTCTCGATTTCAACGTTGTCAGCAGCTAGCACAGCAATTTTGGTCCCGGTGGTCCAAGGACTACTTGACCCAGTTGCAACAGAGGTACAAGTGGAGAGTTGCAGATGCAGCACCCAAGGTAGGAGACCTGGTCGTCCTGAAGGAAGGTAACGTTCCCCCTCTGCATTGGCGCATGGCACGCGTAGTGCAAGTCCACCCTGGAACCGATAACGAGATTCGCGTCGTCTCAGTGAAAGTGTCCAGTGGAAGCGTATTCAGACGCTCAATAAACAAAGTGTGTTTCCTGCCCATGGCGGAAAAAGATAACGAATGACATTATTCGGATGTTTTGATCTCTTGTTATAGATCTTATATTATTAATCATTGTAACCAATTGCTATTTTTTTTCTATTTGTATATTAATTTGCATATCTGGTCAATTATCAATCTCAATTTGAAAGTGTCCTTTCAAGGTGGGCGGCCTATGTAAAATCTAGATTGTGAAGCGTGCCGGCAACACTGGCAACGCTGGCTGCATGACCCACCCTATTTCCGTTTGTCACCCTCAGGTACCATTTCAGGCCAGAGAGAATTATTCAGCCTCTCGAACTCGTAGACAAACCACGTTCACGAACCAATTTTTATGTAACTCATACTCGTAATTGTAAATAGTAGTGTAAATAAAAACCAGTCAAAAAATCTGCGTGCATCACATTTTTCCCGAAAGGGTGGTCCTTCGAAGCAAAATCAAAAACGTTCAGGTTTCTTTTTTCTTTTCATTCGAGTGACCAAATTGTTTCGATTTTGACATCAAGTCTTCAACTGTTCCTATTGTTTTTCTTTCTATCCTGGTCTGTATATAATTTGGTAAACTGATAACAATTAGGTTTATTTGAGAATTTAGCGAGATGTCCTCGTCTACTTCCATTAATAAATTTCTCTTCTTAAGTGCAAAGTCTAATAAAGATCCATTCAAATACTTAAAATTATATGCGTATGCTATATCAGTCCAAGACTGTACTGAAAAAGTTTCTAAGAAAGAATTATTCCACTATTCCCAATTGTTTAAGCAATTATGTTTAGCACAAACATTAAACCAATCTACAGCAGAATCTGTCAAAAATAACCTCAAGGTTTCTGCATATTTATCTTGTGTGATTCCAACTCTAATACACTCCCGAATGAATAAGCTCATCCAAGTACTGGCTTTGAGATTTTGTGTATTGAAATTTGCTATAATCATATCCTTTGCTAAAGATCTAGTAGATTTTCCTGGAATACCTGTGTTAGTTGGTTTTTCTAACGGTGAGACCTCTTCTAAATATTCATCGTTGAATGCAACATTTCCTTCTCCATCCATGTAAATACCTTGTAATTCTGGATCCAGAGTGATCATCACGTTTCGAAATTTATTTCTAGTCTTCAAACTTTTCACAACATTTTTGACCACATTAGTATCAAAAAGTTGCTTATGCTGTGTACTGCTTTGTTTCTCCTTTGGAAATTTAAAAATTTCTGGTTGATTCACAAGTTGTATAGTTTTCACTTTTACTATAGTGCTCTTGGCATTGAAACCAGCCTCAGATACAAAATGGAATTTAGCTTTGTTCTCCATTGTATTGAATTGGAAGTCTCGAAATCAGAGACTTAGTGGAGCAGTTGAAATTTTAGGTTCAAACTCAGACAAAGATTGATGCAGTGATAACTGCTCGGATAACTGTAATAAATAATACATTATTCTAACATATTTACAAGAGTTTGAAATAACAAACCTGATTCAATACAATTGTCGAAACTATTAATATTTGATATACAATAAAATAGATGCATAGAACACCTGGTGTAACGACTCCCTACTAAAAATCGTGACCAAAATTTGTAGATCAAAACGGCATCCTAGATTTCAGATTTTGGACTAGTTCCGGAATAAATCCGCAATATTTATCGGTCGTGGCGCTACTGGTGCAACGACAAAAAACGCGACCCCTTTCGGGAGAAATGAAAAGCTTCACAAAATATCACGTTTTCGATCGACAAGAAAGTCTTAAACAAAATCTAATCAGTGCCAACACCAGGTATTTCTATGCATCTATACAATAAATTATGACACTAGCTGTCTTAGACATTCGACATTTCTATATCTACTTATACACAGAATTAGAAGTTTGGGCGCGACTCTCAAACTTACATATATTATACTAGCTGGCCCGGCGAACTTTGTTTCGCCTAAATTGTGAATTGAAATAATAGGTAATCATCTCGGTTGGTGGAGCAGCGAGATTTTTATGTTTTCATGGATATAAGGATGAGCTGTATCTCAGAACAGATACATAAAAATAATATGTTATTACTAATTATGGGCCATTTTGAATTGAGTTATTTCCGCAAATATGCTTATTACCCAAATAGAAATTCATAAATGAAGAGAAATGAAAATGGACAACTCAGGATTGAAACTGATCGTCAAAATCCGATTTACTTGACATTTCGGCAAAAATTTACTGTTCCACTAACTTGAGATGTTTACCCGCTTTTTTATCTCGTAATAGCCTGCCATGTTACTGTATGTTCTATGCAAATGACACAGTAATTGTATACATCGCCATCTAATTGCTATAATATCAAATATAGTACCTTCACGAATGCGCCATCAACCGTAGCCGTAGACGAATCCATAAATGAAGTTTCATAACAAACAGTCCATCCGACCAACAACTTTGTCTTATATATATATATATATATATATATATATATATAGAGCCAGCATTCAAAAACGCGAAGAACCTCGAAGAGCTCTGCCATACAGTCTACTGTGCCGCGACAGTCACCAGCATCATCCTAAGAATCGACAATGAAAACCCAACACAAGTAGAACGTCACCAACAAAGACCACCATGAGAGGAAAGGATGGAGAAAAAGGTTAACAGTCTTAGAGGGGAAATAGGAATACCACATGCATATCTGAACAACACAAACCCTAGTAAGAGAGTCGAAAATAAGATGAAAAAATATACGAAAAAACTCAAACTCAAATGGAAGGAACCACAATACAAAGAAAAATTGAAGACGTACACAGAAAGCCTCAAACAAAAGATCGCTCGCCGTTCGTTGCGGCCTTTACGGTGCGCTGAGGCATAGATGCATTTATGCTGAGACACAAAGAAACGATTGCCGGATGAATGTAGATGTCAGTGTTTTGAATAATTATTGTTTCACAATATCGAAATGCTTTCTGATGCCGAAGAACAAATATCTCTAGATTGTTTTCAGAGAGGTGTAATCAAAAATATCTTTCATTACACGTCCAGAAAGCCTTTTTGCGTGCTTGCACGAGTTCTCATCGCGCGAGCACGGAAAAAGCTTACTTTCTGGACCAGTAATGAAATATACTATTCTCGAATACTAGGTGAGCAATATTGTTGCAATTTGGAAGGAAGATGTTGCTTTTCATCTTTGATTCATCCGTGAAGAGCAAAATTATGCCGCTCCTGTTTTTAAGAAAATATAACGTGCACTGGTAAGTGTTCATCAAATTACCAGGTGGCATATTGAAAAAATTATTTCAGCAATCATCAGATAATTCAGTTTTTTGAGTGATTTATCCGTTAATTATCCGTGAAGAAAAAAACATATTCACTTTTGTATTTAAAAAAATATTGGATGTTTAGCTAACTTGATATTAAGTTGACGAAACAACTATTCAAGACATGGTTTCAGCACGAAGAAAAATAGATAGTCTTTTTCAGTGATTTATCCGTAAATTTTCCGTGAAGAAAGAAAATTAGTATCATTCAAGGTTTCGAAAAAAATGACAAAACCTGATTGATCGATCAGCAGCCGATGAAACATAATATATGCATTTTTCTCGAAAACTAAGGAAGAAATATTGTTGAAATTTGAATGGAAGATGTATCTCTTTGATTCATCCGTGAATAGAAAAATTTTGCCGCTCCTATTTTCAAAAAAATATCACGTGCAATGGTAAGTGTTCATGCTAACTTGGTAACAACCTGGCGAAACTATTTAAAAATTGTTTTCAGCAAGAAACAAAATACCTAGCTCATCTTTTTCAGTGATTTATCTGTAAACTATCTGTGAAGAAAGAAAATTTGTATCATTCAAGGTTTGGTAGAAAAATGACAAAATCTGACCAGCAGCCGACGAAACATGATTCATGCATTTTTGTCGAAAACTATGAATTTAATCTCATCAGTTTGGTTTCCATCCATACTTTTTATTTAAATTAAAGTACTTACCAGAAACGTGGACAGTTTATTTCTCTAATTAAATCTACAGAGCCAACGTTTCGGAGACAATATTTTCTCTTTTTTTTTTCAGAGATTTAACATTTAGGTATCTGTAAGATCTACAATTCATAATACTCTAAACTTCAAAACACTTTCTAGCAACCAACAACGACGTGAAAAATCTCTATTTTTTACTGTTTCGGAGGATTGGATTATGCCTTGCATCAGCTTGTCGAACGTTATCTAATGCCGGGTTTCCACCAAGCGGACAGGTCAAAACAAAACACGAACTGTCCGTTCGAACAGAAATTTTGAACAGTTTTGTTCGGAAAATGTTGGGGTTCCTAACGGACTTTCTGTTTACACCAGTAGCGGACAGAAATGAATGAAAACTATTCGTGTTTTGTTTAAGTTTCATTCAGTTTACACCGGACGTGTAGTTGTGAGAATGTGGCGCGCTGCAAACTTGAGAAAATAAGACGACGAGGATTTATTTGCTGGCAGTTACATTTTACATTATTAAAAAGAACAAAACTAAAAGCCGGTTTTGTATTAGGCCATCCTTAAGGCAAAAAGGAGGAAATGTGACGTCTAAACTGTTACAAGATCTCAGAGGAGATGATATGAGTATAGGAGGTGAACTTCGATCAAGTTTTAATAAACATTACGACTTCTTCCCTTCACGCACCGAATCAAACTACCACTAGATCGCAACAACGTAAATAAAAACAAACTGGGCGTTTACACCAAGCTGACAAACAGTCCTAGAACTCGTAAATCCTCTGAAGTTTACCGACATTGGATGGGACTCTGTTTGTGTCCGTAAAAACGCAATTCGCGGACTTTTGAGTCCGGAAAACAATCCACAAGTTCTAGAACAGTTCGCGGACTGTCACAAACGGACCGAGTTCGTGTTTTGTTTTTGTTCTGTCCGCTTGGTGGAAACCCGGCATAAGAAGGTATTCTATCAGATGGAATGAGACCGAATAATAATAAATCATCGATATCATCGTCAATACATCGACAGTAAATCTGAGCAAATATCGTGGTATTGTACACAACATCTGCCAACTATCGTATGAGGAACTTCGACATGCACTTAAATGAATCACCCGCTGAAGATCATTCAGTTAATATTGATAGATTTCTAATTCACGAAGTCGAATGATCGCAATAAATGAAAACGAAATGGTTAATTCTTCGATGGATATCGTTACGCAAATGAGCTGAGATCCAAATGCGGGCCAAGGCGAAAATTTGGATATTCGAAATACGGTTATTGAACCTTTCTCTCTCGCGATATAATAATACTGCTTTCTGAGTCCTGAGTGCACCTATATCTGCGATCATGCGATCGTTTCATAGAACTGACTTTGTTGTATGTAATCCCGAAATTGATTGGATGTTTGAAGCTTTTTATTGCATAAGGTCGAAAGAGTAGGAATGTTTGACAATTTCTGTTGGCTCGACACAAGCATTTATTGCAACAACCATCAGTTTGTTGTGATATCCACTCTTCAAGATGAAGGGTTTCGTTTTCGATAATGAGGTAGTTTCGTTAGATTATTCACTGATGTTATAAAATAGATAGAAATTATCGGTTTTCACTCAATTTCTGTCGACAACAACAAGCGTTCAAATCAATCGTGAGGTCAATTAAGGCTTTGCTATTTGGAAACCCCTATAAAGTTGGCTGTGCCACTTGCGAGAAAATCATTGAAACGTTTCACATTGATTGTCGAATTGTACATAAAGTGAGAAAGTGTCGAATCAAACTCGGAATAGCTCACAATTCGTCGCTTCTTCATTATACAGGGTGAGTCTTTGACTTGAACATATATTTTAACTATTTTAACTGTATGTTCCTCTCATCAAACAGAATACTTTTTTCTTCACGGATAATTTAAGGCTAAATCATTTGAAAAGATGAGCTACTTCGTTCCGTGCTGTTACCATCTCTTGAATAGTTGTTTCGCCAACTTGATCTCAAACATCCAACATTAGAATATTAGAATACAAGAGTGGCGATGTTTTTTCCTTCACGGATAATTTACGGATAAGTCATTGAAAAAGATGAGCTAGTTTGATTTCGGCTGGAAATTTTTTTCGGATAGTTGTTTCGCTAAGTTGATATCAACCTCGATATCAACTTAGCGACACATCTCATATTTTTTCAAATATAAGAACGGCAAAATTTATTTTTTCATATGTAATACCACTAGAGATGGAATTTTGCCGGCAAAATTTCTCGATTGTAATATGAAAGTTTGTTGCCCGGAAATTTTGTGAACGGGAAACTAAGAGTGTTCCACGATAAGCTTTGAATATGTGTTTCTTGAATGCCGAAAGAATGAAATAGTGAAAACCTCATAGTTTGTTAGCCCCCACGTTTGGAGATTTCGGGGGTTGTTTATGCAAAATGATGAAAAAAATTCATATCTCGAAAAACTGAGAGTGTTCCACGATCAGCTTTGAATATGTGTTTCTTGAATGCCGAAAGAATGAAATAGTGAAAACCCCATAGTTTGTTAGCCCTCAGGTTTGGAGATTTGGGGGGTTGTTTATGCAAAATTATGAAAAAAATTCATATCTCGGGGAAATCAGAGCGTTCCGCGATCAGCTTTGAATATGTGTTTCTTGAATGCCGAAAGAATAAAACAGTGAAAACCTCATAGTTTGTTAGCCCCCACGTTTGCAGATTTGGGGGGTTGTTTATGCAAAATGATGAAAAAAATTCATATCTCGGAAAACTGAGAGTGTTCCACGATCAGATTCGAATATGTGTTTCTTGAATGCCGAAAGAATAAAATATTGAAAACCCCATAGTTTGTTAGCCCCCTCGTTCGGAGATTTCGGGGGGTTGTTTATGCAAAATGATGAAAAAAATTCATTTCTCGGATAACTGAGAGTGTTCCACGATCAGATTCGAATATGTGTTTCTTGAATGCTGAAAAAATAAAATACTGAAAACCCCATAGTTTGTTAGCTCCCAGGTTTGGAGATTTGGGAGGTTGTTTATGCAAAATGATGAAAAAAATTCATATCTCGGGGAAATCAGAGTGTTCCACGATCAGCCTTGAATATGTGTTTCTTAAATGCCGAAAGAATAAAATAGTGAAAACCTTATAGTTTGTTAGCCCCCAGGTTTGGAGATTTGGAGGGTTGTTTATGCAAAATGATGAAAACAATTCATATCTGGGGGAAATCAGAGTGTTCCACGATCAGATTCGAATATGTGGTTCTTGAATGCCAAAAGAATGAAATACTGAAAACTCCATAGTTTGTTAGCCCCCACTTTTGCAGATTTGGGGGGTTGATCATACCGAATGATGAAAAAAATTCATATCTCGGGAAAATCAGAGTGTTCCACGATCAGTTTTGAATATGTGTTTCTTGAATGCCGAAAGAATGAAATAGTGAAAACCCCATAGTTTGTTGGCCCCCACGTTTGGAGATTTGGGGGGTTTTTTATGCAAAATGATGAAAAAAATTCATATCTCGAGAAAATCAGAGTGTCCCACGAACAGTTTTGAATATGTGTTTCTTGAATGCCGAAAGAATAAAATGCTGTAAACCCCATAGTTTGTTAGCCCCCAGGTTTGGAGATTTGGGGGGTTGTTTATGCAAAATTATGAAAAAAATTCATATCTCGGGAAAATCAGGGTGTTCCACGATCAGCTTTGAATATGTGTTTCTTGAATGCCGAAAGAATGAAAAAGTGAAAACCTCATAGTTTGTTAGCCCCCACGTTTGGAGATTTGGGGGGTTGTTTATGCAAAATGATGAAAAAAATTCATATCTCGGAAAACTGAGAGTGTTCCAGGATCAGATTCGAATATGTGTTTTTTGAATGCCGAAAGAATAAAATATTGAAAACCCCATAGTTTGTTAGCTCCCACGTTTGGAGACTTCGGGGGGTTGTTTATGCAAAATGATGAAAAAAATTCATATCTCGGATAACTGAGAGTGTTCCACGATCAGATTCGAATATGTGTTTCTTGAATGCTGAAAAAATCAAATACTGAAAACCTCATAGTTTGTTAGCCCCCAGGTTTGGAGATTTGGGAGGTTGTTTATACAAAATGATGAAAAAAAATCATATCTCGGGGAAATCAGTGTGTTCCACGATCAGCCTTGAATATGTGTTTCTTGAATGCCGAAAGAATACAAAAGTGAAAACCTTATAGTTTGTTAGCCCCCAGGTTTGGAGATTTGGGGGGTTGTTTATGCAAAATGATGAAAAAATTCATATATCGGGGAAATCAGAGTGTTCCACGATCAGATTCGAATATGTGGTTCTTGAATTCCGAAAGAGCGAAATGCTGAAAACTTCATAGTTTTTTAGCCCCCACGTTTGAAGATTTGAGAGGTTGATCATGCCGAATGATGAAAAAAATTCATATCTCGGGAAAATCAGAGTGTTCCACGATCAGCTTTGAATATGTGTTTCTTGAATGCCGACAGAATAAAATACTGTAAACCCTATAGTTTGTTAGCCCCCAGGTTTGGAGATTTGGGGGGTTGTTTATGCAAAATGATGAAAAAAATTCATATCTCGGAAAACTGAGAGTGTTCCACGATCAGATTCGATTATGTGTTTTTTGAATGCCGAAAGAATGAAATAGTGAAAGCCTCCTAGTTTGTTAGCCCCCACGTTTGGAGATTTGGGGGGTTTTTCATGCAAAATGATGAAAAAAATCATATCTCGAGAAAATCAGAGTGTTTCACGAACAGCTTTGAATATGTGTTGCTTGAATGCCGAAAGAATAAAATACTGTAAACCCCATAGTTTGTTAGCCCCCAGGTTTGGAGATTTGGGGGGTTGTTTATGCAAAATGATGAAAAAAATTCATATCTCGGAAAACTGAGAGTGTTCCACGATCAGATTCGAATATGTGTTTTTTGAATGCCGAACGAATGAAATAGTGAAAACCTCCTAGTTTGTTAGCCCCCTCATTTGGAGATTTGGGGGGTTGTTTATGCAAAATGATGAAAAAAATTCATATCTCGATAAACTGAGAGTGTTCCACGATCAGATTCGAACAAGTGTTTTTTGAATGCCGAAAAAATAAAATAGTAAAAACCCCATAGTTTGTTAGCCCCCACGTTTGGAGATTTAGGGGGTTGATCATGCGGAATGATGAAAAAAATTCATATCTCGGGAAAATCAGAGTGTTCCACGATCAGCTTTGAATATGTGTTTCTTGAATGCCGAAAGAATGAAATAGTGAAAACCCCATAGTTTGTTGGCCCCCACGTTTAGAGATTTGGGGGGTTTTTTATGCAAAATGATGAAAAACATTCTCATCTCGAGAAAATCAGAGTGTTCCACGAACAGTTTTGAATATGTGTTTCTTGAATGACGAAAGAATAAAATGCTGTAAACCCCATAGTTTGTTAGCCCCCAGGTTTGGAGATTTGGGGGATTGTTCATGCAAAATTATGAAAAAAATTCATATCTCGGGAAAATCAGGGTGTTCCACGATCAGCTTTGAATATGTGTTTCTTGAATGCCGAAAGAATGAAAAAGTGAAAACCTCATTGTTTGTTAGCCCCCACGTTTGGAGATTTGGGGGGTTGTTTATGCAAAATGTTGAAAAAAATTCATATCTCGGATATCTGAGAGTGTTCCACGATCAGATTCGAATATGTGTTTCTTGAATGCTGAAAAAATAAAATACTGAAAACCCCATAGTTTGTTAGCCCCCAGGTTTGGAGATTTGGGAGGTTGTTTATACAAAATGATGAAAAAAAATCATATCTCGGGGAAATCAGAGTGTTCCACGATCAGCCTTGAATATGTGTTTCTTGAATGCCGAAAGACTAAGAAAGTGAAAACCTTATAGTTTGTAAGCCCCCAGGTTTGGAGATTTGGGGGGTTGTTTATGCAAAATGATGAAAAAATTCATATCTCGGAAAACTGAGAGTGTTCCACGATCAGATTCGATTATGTGTTTTTTGAATGCCGAAAGAATGAAATAGTGAAAGCCTCCTAGTTTGTTAGCCCCCACGTTTGGAGATTTGGGGGGTTTTTCATGCAAAATGATGAAAAAAAATCATATCTCGAGAAAATCAGAGTGTTTCACGAACAGCTGAATGATGAATTTAATATCACTGAGAAAGAACAATTATTATCGGATCTCGATTCAATTATTCCTCAAATATCACATAAAGATTTAGAATTGAGACCAGAAGAATTTGATGAATTAATGTCAATAGATGCAGATGATAACTCAGATAATGAAACAATACATTCTAACCAAGAAGACCCTATTCTAGAAATTCCTCACACTGAACGAGCCATTAATGTTTTTCAGTACCAAATCATTATCAAAAAGAGCAATAAGTTCAATGTTAGTAAAATAAAATTACATAATCAATCAAAATTCAGATTAATTTTATCTATTTCAGAAGAAAATCAATTTACCAAATTTTTGAAAGAATTCATTTCCCCAGACAAAACATATGGAATATTCTTCCAAGATAAAAATATCGAAACGCCATTTATACAGTATGCACATAAACTTTTCAATTCAGGAAGTTTCAAATTCAAAATTTCAAATATCTTATTGGAAGATATAGAAGATGAAGAAGAACAAATTGAAAAAATCAAACTGTACCACGAAACTAAAACTACTCATAGAGGTATTCAAGAGAATGTGGAAAGCATTAAGAAAAAATTCTATTTTCCAAAAATGTCATTCAAAGTCCAGCGTTATGTGAATAGTTGTGATATATACCAACGTCAAAAATATGAAAGACAACCCAATAAATTAATATTCAAACAAAATCCAATCGGTGAAAAACCTTTCGAACATTTATATGCCGATACAATAAATATTTCGAAAACACCCTGTCTCACATTAGTAGATTCATTCTCAAGACACGGGCAATGTTTCATTCTTAAAAGTAAAACGTCAGTAGAAATTGTAGAATCACTTATTCGCTATTTCTCGAATCATGGAACGCCTAGGAAAATAACAACCGACAATGGAACGGAATTTAAGAACGCGATAATTCAAGAATTCGCTTCCACACATAATATAGAGATACATTACGTGACAAATTATAATCCAACATCGAATGCCATTGTTGAGAGATTTCATTCAACCTTGACCGAACAAATAAGGGTAATCGAAGATAAAAATCTGAGTTTGAGAGAGAAATTAAATAGAGCCCTTCTTAGTTATAATAATTCTATTCATTCCACCCTAAAATATAGTCCTCTACAGATCATAAAATCTGATTTGAATTATAGCCTTCCCGTTGAATACACGGATAATGAAAAAGTATCCAATTATATTGAACAATATAATCAGAATCTTAAGGAAATTTCTAAAGTATTGACGGAAAACAACAAGAAAAACGAAAAAAGACGACAGAAGGAAAATGAAAACAGATCGGAAGATGTTATTTTAGATGATGATCAGAAGGCATTTTTCAAATTACCGGCAGACGCTAAATTAAAACCCCGATTCAAAGAAGTAAATATCAAAATTTTAGATAATGTCCTCGTGAAGGAAGCAAATAAAGGACATGTTTATCATAAAAGTAAAATCAAACAAAGAAAAAAACAATAATCATTTGTTTCAGGATGGCCCCTTTCTACATGACAATAATTCTACTTTTTCTTGAAACACTATTTTGCCTAAAAACGAAAGAAGTCCGAAATAATATAATTGCATTCAATGGTCCTAAAACATTCATAATTCAAAAAGACCATATTCTTATGTACCATTATGACCTGTCACGAATAGGTTCAATCCTCAATAAACATGAAGAAATTTTAAATGATGTAATTAAGAAAAATGAACCAAGGGATGAAGCAACGAAATACTTGTATGAGTTGACATCAAATCAAATAATTACAAATAAACAAATTTTGCATGAATTAATTCCATCAAGGAAGAAAAGAGGCCTTGTTAATATTGGAGGAAGAATTTCCAAATTTCTCTTTGGCACTTTAGACGATGAAGACGAAACTCTTTATAAAGAATATTTTCGATCATTGAGAAATGATGCAGATACCATAAAGATATATCAAAATCGAGTTATAAGTATAGTGAAATCGATATCTGATAGATTTCAGAATCAAACCAATATTATGATAAAACAAATTGATAAATTCATGAAATTACAGCAAATCTTAGATAAAGTTTTCCTTTTGCAATTTGAACAGAATAAAATATCCAGAATTCTTTCAGAAATAAATACTGCCATTAGTTTTGCTAGGCTTCACCTTCTACATGAGTCAATATTGTCATTGAGTTATTTCAGGAATTATGTGTATGGTTTCTGTCTTGACGCCTGGGACAGAGGACGGATTCAAAGGGTGCAAAACTATTGTTGCAGATTCATTTTTGACCTACCGAAGTACTCTCTCAACATATCTCGAAGAATAAACGAGCTTGGTTGGCTAAGAATGGAGAACAGGGTAAAGGTTCACTTACTGAACTTGATACATAAGGTGCTTGGTACTGGATTGCCAAGTTACCTCCGCCTTCTCCTGAATTTCAGAGGTGACTTATCTAATCGCTCTATCAGACATACAACAACTTTGCACATCCCCCGACACTTCACATCTGGTTTCCAAAAATCTTTCCATTACAACGCGGTTATGGAATATAATAAATTACCTCCTTCCCTTAAATCCCTTTCCTCCGCTAAATTTAAACTTGCCATCAAGAGTCTGTTTCTATCGTCTCAATGAGCCATGCCCGTATATCGTCGTGATTGAGATGTAAGTTCAGTGTTACGAGAGGCCGTCTCCCTTAGTTCACTTCAGTTCTTATGTTCAATTATTTTTATATATTTTTTTTTATATTTAATTCCTATTTGTTCTCGTTTTTCAATCAAAGATTTTTTTTTTTTTTTTCAGATTTGGAATATTGAATATTTTGTTTTCATAGTGAATATGTTATTTTATTGTTCTGCTTCTGCTCGGGGGATTAAGTTGAATAGCTCTGCTAGACTTCGCCCCTGAGTAGATATGTACTATCTATCAAATAAAGACGTTTATTATTATTATTTTTTTTTTTTTTTATTTTTTTTTTTTTATACGTCCGTGTGAGGGGAAAACCCTTTATGGGCACCGAGAGGGTCCGCACTCTCGGTAGTGTGAGAATCCAGGATCTTGTTTGGCTACTCACTAAAAACCCCTCACACCTTCAATGGAGGAGTTCTTCATCCTGCCCTCGCAGCGTCCCTTAACAAAAGAGATGAGCTGCAAGTGGCTTCTAGAGTTCATGGGACCTGATGATATGGAGTGACCCGAGCAACACTGCTTTCTGCATTCTGTGCGCCAATACCTCGGCCAGTGATCTGCAGACCGGGATAATCTTCAGTTCATCCACATAGTTAGCTCTCATTCCACCGAGACATCCTATGATAAGCACGACCATCCTAATTTTATGACCTGGGTATAAAGTTCCAAGCTCGAACATAAGGTCTTTGTATTTTTGCCTCTTCTGTTGTTCCTTCATCACAACATTATTTTCAGCAGGGGAGGAGAATTCCACGACAAATAACTCCTTCAGCTCCTTGTCCAGCAGAAGTATGTCTGGCTTAACAGCATTGATCTGTCGTGTTGTTGAGACAGGATAGTTCCAGCATATCCGAGCTCTTTCGTTCTGGACCACCGCTTCAATCTCCAGAGGCACATATGGTAGCACCGGTTCTTTGTCTATCCCATACGCGGCTCTCAGATGGAAGTATAAAATCCGGAGTGCCGCGTTGTGTCTCTCTACATACCCCGATGGAGCATGGACTCTGCAGGCGGAAAGGATGTGCATAATCGTTTCCTGTTGCCCATGGCAAGCCCTGCAAGTTGTTGGGGTGTCCATTTTCATGATGTTCTTTTTATACCATCTCGTATTCAGTACTCCATCTTGACACGCCATCACAAATCCTTCTGTCTCTGACTTAAGGCTAGCTGACTTTAGAAAGGCGAAAGACAATTCTTCAGACAGGTCCTGGTCTTTTAAACTCCTGAAATATATGGAGTGCAAGGTCTTACTCATATGATGTTCGAGTAATGTATCTGACTGAGACTTTCGGATCAGTCTTGCTAGGCTTCTTTGGTCCGCTTGAGTGATCGGTGCTCCAGCGAGCTCAGGATTGATCGATACGCCGGTTATGCTGAGCTTATCCAGGGCCCTTTGTGCAGCTCGGAATAGGAAGGCTCCATGGTTCGCAATTTCATGCTGAGCGACAAATTTCAGAAGCGGATCTTCACTTCTTAGAATCCTTACTGCCATTTCCAATGTTTGTTGATAGTGTTGATATTCCAAACATTGCAATCCTCTACCTCCCTGGCTTCGAGGAAGGTATATCCTCTGTATTGAACTGTTGGGATGTAGGCTACGATTCATGTTCATCGTTTTCCTTGTTAACCTATCAAGATCGAGGAGCTCGTTTACCGTCCAGTTCACCACTCCGAAAGAGTAGGTGAGAATCGGGATGGCTAGCATATTTGTAGCAGATACTTTGTTCTTTCCCGACAGCTGCGATTTCCATATGTCTCTCAGCTTCTTTTTGTAGCTGGCTGTTAAGGCATTCTTTATCTGGGTTGTCTCCAGTACACCCCTCTGTTTCATTCCAAGAAACTTGTAAGTTTCTCCGTCTTCGAGGTGTCGAAAAGTCATTCCATCTTCCAGTCGAATATCTTCTCCTGCGTCTTCAGCTTTTCCCCTGCGCAGATGAAAAACAGCACACTTGTCCAAACCGAATGACATTCCCATTGCTGAAGTGTAGTCTGAAACGATATTCAGTAGTTGCCGCAGTGCGGACTCGGAGGGAGCGTAGAGCTTCAAGTCGTCCACGTACAAGAGATGCGAGATCAGGTGGTTCCTTCTGCCTGGTGGTCCGGCCTGGTATCCCATCTTGCTCTCCCTTAACTCAATTGTTAGTGGTATAAGAGTTATGCAGAATAATAACGGGCTTAGCGAATCTCCCTGGAAAACTCCTCTCCTGTATCTCACCCATCCTGTATAAACGGTTCGACCCTCTGCTCCGATGGCAAACTTCGTTTTCCACAGCGCTATGATGTTTTCTATCGCGTGGACGATGTTGGGGTGGACTTTCAGCATTTTTAATAACCGTATGATCAGTTCGTGCGGCGAGGTGTCATATGCTTTCGCGTAGTCTAACCATGATGTGTGTAGGTCGCGCTTGTAGTGTCTGGCGTCTAGACATACGCTCTTGTCTATGAGCAAGTTGTCCTTGCATCCTTGCACTCCTTTCTTTGCTCCCCTCTGTTCGTAGATGCTGTTCCACACTGGTCCAATAACCCTCAGTATTTGATCTTGAATTACACTTGTGAGGATCTTATACAGTGTATTGAGGCAAGTGATTGGGCGATAGTTCTTGGGTTGCCCTAAATCACCTGATTTTGGTATCAGCACTGTTCTACCCTCCACTAACCATGACGGAATGGGCTCATGGCGAGTCAGCATCCCGCTGAATAATCTTGCCAGGTGTTGATGTGTAGCTGGAAAACTCTTCCACCAGTAGTTTTGAATTATTATTATTGTTCATCATCGGTCTCCCGGTCTCAGCTTAAGCTGGTACTATTTCTATGAACCAGTGAAAAAACAATTCAGTTCCTCCCACTAGTTCAGGAATTTCCGCACGATGTGACAGGTTTGCAATGCTAGAGCCTATTGTGCATATCCCGCGATCCTCTGGGATAATTCGATCTTTTGGAGATTCCTCCTGAATGATTCCCTTTTGTCAGCTGAAGTTCTCCAGGTGAAGACGTTAAAGAGGGAGTATCTCCTTCCAGGAAGTGGTTTGTCCTCGCAATTGTTCACGTAATAAAAAGCTCGCATTATTTCAAAATTCATTTCGCGGCTCCACTTGATACGTGCGTTGCAAGCTCCCCTGCGGGCAGTCCTCCTCACGGTGGGCGAGCCAGCAGGTGGAGTGGCATTTCGATCTTCTGCCATGATATCGGCTTCCACTTCTCGTTGCTGGCTTGATATTTTCTCCATTTTCATGGGTTTGCCACCATTTACCCTTGGTGGCCCAGGTAACTCGGGCCGTGGGGACGTCACCCCCCATGTGGCGTTGCAGAAACCAAACCACACCCGTGCGGTTATTATTATTATTATTCTTCATCATCGGTCTCCCGGTCTCAGCTCGTGCTGGTATTACTTCTATGAACCAGTGAAAAAACATTTCAGTTCCTCCCACTAGTTCAGAAATTTCCGCACGATGTGACAGGTTTGCAAAGCTACAGCCTGCTGTGCATATCCCGCGATCCTCTGGGATATCTCGATCTTTTGAAGGTTTTTCTTAAATGATTTGGACATGACTCCCTCAGCCGAAATCACCAACGGTATAATCGTGACTTTCGATAATTGCCACATATTCTTCAGCTCTATTGCCAAGTTCTCGTACTTCGTTATTTTTTCCGACTCCGTTCTTCCGATGTTATGAGTCAATGGTACTGCCACATCAATTATCATCCCATACTTCTGATCCTTCTCAATGAATACAAGGTCCGGTCTATTGTAGTCCACTGATCTATCTGTTGTTATGGGTCTGTCCCAATAGAGAACCGCTGTGTCCGTTTCCAATACTGCTGCAGGTTGATACTTATAGTATGGCGGACAAGTATCCAAAAAACCATGTCTAAGAGCTAACTGCTGGTGAACAATTTTTGCCACTTGGTTGTGTCGGCCCAGATATGCGTTGTCGGCAAGAACTCGACAACCTGCTATTATATGTTCGATAGACTCGCCAACTGCGCCGCACTTCCTGCATTTGTCCTCCACGTTCAGCTTCAAACAGTGCTTCTCATAGTTGCGAGTTCTTATGACTCGGTCTTGGATAGCCGTCAGGAATCCCTCAGTTTCAGGATACAATTGTCCCGCATTCAACCACGACAAAGAAGCTAATTTATCGACATTGTCCCCCTCAAGGTGTTTGGGAAATCTGCCGTGCAGAGCTTGTTCCCGCCATATACTCATATCTTCGCTTCTCGTGGTGATATCGAATGTCAGTTCTCTGTGTTGTAGGTTCAGAGGTGTGTATCCCTTATCCTCTGTTGTCACCAATTTCATCAGGCTATCTTTAGACTCGAGCAGTCGCTGCCTCAAGTTTTTCTCCTGGGTTCTGCAGAGTTTATAGATGTTCAACAGACCTCGTCCGCCATCTCTTCTGGGTAGATAAAGCCTTTTCACCGATGCATTGGTGTGCAGACATCGGAACTTTGTCATTAGGCGACGGGTGAGTCGGTCCAACTCATTCAGATCAGCATCTGACCACTTCAAGACTCCGAAAGTGTAGGTCAGAGCAGGCGTAGCCCAAGAGTTCAAGGCATCGATCTGGTTTTTAGCAGACAGCTTGGTGTTGAGTACTTTGGTTACCCTGTTTTTATATTTCGCAGTGAACTCAGCTTTCAAACGAGTGTGGTCAATCCGTTGATTTTGAGGAATGCCCAGATACTTGTAGGTCTCTTCGGGCAACATACTGTGGATGTCCTGAAATTGTTCCTGAGTGTTCTCCATTTTACCCTTCCTGATGTTGACTATGGCGCATTTATCGAGACCGAAAGACATGTCAATGTCTTTGCTGAAAGAGCGCACTATATCTATCAGCGAGTGAAGTTGTTTTTGGTTCTCGCCGAATAGTTTCAGGTCATCTATGTACAATAAATGGGACAGTTTTCGCGGATTCCTCATTGCTGGTCTATACCCTATGGTAGTGTTCTTCAGAAGAGTAGACAGAGGATTTAGTGCCATACAAAACCACATCGGCGACAGAGCATCTCCCTGAAATATCCCCCTCGATATTTTCACGGTTCCAGCATTGATGTTATTTATCAGAATATTCGTTCTCCATGTACTCATAAGATGTTGGAGCACGGCTTTTATTTTCGGGCAGATCTTATAAATCTCCAGTACTTTCACAAGCCAATCGTGGGGCACCGTATCGAAGGCCTTCTGATAGTCGATATAGCAAAGACTTAAATTCCTCCTTCTCGCTTGGGCTTGCTTTAGCACTACAGCGTCTATAGTGAGTTGATGTTTACATCCTGCAGACCCTCGAGAGCAGCCTTTCTGTTCTTCCTCCAGAATATTATTGGCTTCACAGTGACGATATATCGCATGATTTACAAGCGACGTGAACAGCTTATACACCACTGACAAACACGTTATTGGTCTGTAGTTTTCTGGATTGTTGCGGTCTCCTTTTTTGTGGAGCATGTAGGTATTGCCTTGAGTGAGGAAAGCCGGTATCTTGAAGGGGTCTTCCAGCGCTTCCGAAAAACATCTAGCCAGACTTGGGAAACATGCTGGAAACTGTTTAACCCAGAAGTTTTGAAGTCGATCGGGTCCTGGCGCCTTCCAGTTACTAGTGTTTTTGATAATGTTGGATATTTCCTCGACTGTGAAAATGTTAGTCCTCATCTCAACGATTTCGGATGCATGGTGTTCAATGTCCCTCAGCCAACTAGTATTTCTCTGAAATTTACCACTCTCCGACCATAAAGAACTCCAATATTGCCGAAATTCTTCACTGCTGATGTCATCATGCAGACTGGAGGAGATTTCGGATGGCTCTTCAAGACTTCTGAAGAACTTCTTTCTGCCTCTCACATATTCTGCGTTTTGTTGTTTTCGCTTTGATAACTCGTTGTATCTTCGTAGGCGTGCCCCTTTCGCTTTAGCTTGTTGTCTCAAGCGATCTTTCAGGTCAACTATCAACTCCCTATGTCGTGGAGATTTTAGGTCCAGCCCTGCGGATGTGGCTATTTTTCGCACTTTGTTTAATACTTTACGCGATTTATTCTCCTTCAGGTACTCATCCAAGACATCAACTTTTCCTCGAAGTTTATCGACGTCCTGCATTAATCTTCTTTTCCAGGCCGGAGTTTCATTTTTAACTTTCTGTTCACTGGTTCTGGGGATGTAGATATTTTGCCCGTTTTGTCCGATTACTGTGATGGCAGCACAGTACAGGGATAAGTGGACTTGTTCCAACGTCCATTGAGTGCTAAGGTGTTCTGCCAATATTTCGTTGAGCCACCCGATGGTATTCTTGGCCGTAGAGTTGAACTTCAATTTTGGAAGGATGGGGCGGTTGAGCGGATCAGTAGATTCGTATTGCGCCAGGTTGCTATAGAACGTGTCATACAGTTGGCGATATTGTGGGCAGTCTTGGTGAGCAGTTCGGGTGACAGGCAGTTCCCTTGTCGTTTCTACTGGTCTCTCCAACGGCTCGTTTGGTTCTTCATTATGATCTCCGACAATCTGATCTTGATTGATTGTATAGCCCATTTCTCTCTTGATCTCATCTAGTTCCTGTCCTGTCAGGTAGCCTTTTCGTATTATGACATTTTTACGATCCGCAATGTTTCCTTCTGTCAGCTGAAGTTCCGGATGCCTTCTGGTAAACTCGGTATAGAGGGAGTATCTCCATCCAGGAAGTGGTCTGTCATCGCAATTGTTCACGTAATAAAAAGCTCGCATTACTTCAATATTCATTTCGCGGCTCCACTTGATACGTGCGTTGCGAGCTCCCCTGCGGGCAGTCCTCCTCACGGTGGTCGAGCCAGCAGGTGGAGTGGCATTTTGATCTTCTGCCATGTTTTGGGATTCCACTTCCCGATGTTCTGGTGGAGCTGTATTTTGTTGTATGACAGGAGCCCGCTTCCTCAGCACCCTGCCACCGACGGATCGCATGCTGTCATGCCCAGCGTCGGCTCCGGACATGCCCTGGCGCTCCCCAGGCAGCGACTCTTTTCCGAGGCTTGATATATTCACCATTTTCATGGGTTTGCCACCATTTACCCTTGGTGGCCTAGGTAACTCGGGCCGTAGGGACGTCACCCCCCATGTGGCATGGCAGAAACCAGACCACACCCGTGCGGTTATTATTATTATTATTATTATTATTATTATATTCAAGATGATAATTTATTGAAAAAATTAGTCTACTTGAAGGATTTTTACTCAGTCTGTTTCACATCAGTTAAAATTGAGAAATCGCAGATTACATTTATTATAAAAGTGCCTTTGGTAAATGATATTCCTTATAGTACTTTGGAGTTGAATTTCGTTCCCTTCTTAAATACCAATATAATAGATCAACCAAAGTATTTGCTCATCGAAGAAGAAGAAATCATATGGTCCCTGTACGAAGAATGCCAGCAAGTGGAAAAATGGATGTTGTGCCCACAGAACAGACTAGTGAAACCACCTACGTGTTTGAGTGAATTTGTGCGTGAAAAACATGAAAACTGTTCGAGAAAACCGGTAACAAGTTCTGAAGACTTACAACTATTACCCAATGGACAATATTTATCATTGTTCAATAGCATTATAAGTGAAAACTGTTCAGGACATTTAACATATGAACATGAACCCAAGAAGATTTTAATGATTGAAAGCAACTGTATCATATCTAATGGACTAAAAACATTTGAATTATCCAATATTGATAATTTATACCATGTATTCCAACTTAATGATTTAAACATCTCACAGATTCAAGATTTAACTGTAGAACCTCTGAATGTAACAAATATTTCTGATTTAAAATTGTACGAATGGAATTTACATCCAAACCATCTTTCAACCCTGTACTTCATTTTTATAATTATATGTTTAATCATAATTTTCTATGTAATGTATAAAATTTTCATAATGAAATTTCAAATGATCATTGATAAACGGAGTTCAAACAATAAGATTGAACTCTTCTTCTTCTTCAGGTGCCGTCTTCTAGCGAAGGTTGGCGATGACTTCTGCAAACGTTTCTCTAGACTCTGCCCTCCTTATCAACGATTGGAAATCAAGGCCAGTCCACTCCTTTATATTCTTTAGCCATGTCATCTGCCGTCTACCAGGACCTCGTTTGCCCTCAATCTTTCCTTCCATTATGAGCTGTAGGAAGTTATATTTTTCGTGCCTAAGCACGTGCCCAAGGTATGATGTTTTTCGCCTCTTTATCATTCCCAGCAGTTCCCGATCCACGTTCATTCTTCTCAGAACTTCCTCATTTCTAATATAATCCGTCCAAGGAATCCTCAACATACGGCGAAATATCCACATCTCAAAGCTCTCCAGTCGGCGTAAAGTACTCACCTTCAATGTCCACGCCTCCATGCCATACAACAGTATACTATACACGTAACACTTCACCATGCGGTAGCGGAGGGCAAGGCTCAAGTTTCTCGATGTGAAAAATGGTCTCATTTTCAAAAATACGTTTCTGGCCTGTTCAATTCTGCTCTTAATTTCCTGATCTGGGTCCAGTCGATCATTCATCATGCATCCAAGGTATCTGAATTTTTCTACTTGCTCAATATGTTGCAGGCCAATGGATATATTCGTTCTGGGGGTATTGTGTTTGGAGACCACCATCACTTTAGTTTTCTTAGTGTTTATTTTAATACCGTATATCTCTCCTTCATGTGCAATCTTGGCCAGTAAATTTTGTAGATCTTCTTCACTATCGGCCATCAGTACGGTATCATCAGCATATCGAATGTTGCTGACTATTCTTCCATTGACCCTGATGCCTTCCTTTGCGTCCTGAAGAGCGCTTGCAAAAATTTCCTCGGAATATAGGTTGAACAATAATGGGGATAGAACACATCCCTGTCTTACGCCCTTTTGGATATTTATGACTTCAGTATCGCCGACCTGTGTGCGCACAAAAGCTTCTTGGTTCCAGTACAAATTCTTTATTATTCTGATGTCATTTGAATCCAGACCTCTCCTTTGTAAGCACTCCAACAATTTATTGTGATTCACTCTGTCGAAGGCTTTCTCATAATCGATGAAGCACATGTAGACATCTTTTTGCTGGTCGCGGCACTTCTGCAGTAGAACAGTCAAACTGAACAATGCCTCACGTGTACCAAGGCCATTTCGGAAACCAAACTGTTCAGGTCCAATGTCTTCCTCACACTTCTTATAGATCCGGTTATGTACGATCTTTAGGAACAATTTCAGCACATGCGACATTAGGCTAACAAGTCGAAATTCCGAGCATTTTTTGGCGTTTGTAGTTTTAGGTAGGGGAACAAAAGCAGACTTCAACCATTCTCGAGGAATTTTGCCTGTTGCATATATGTTGTTGAAGATGTGAGCGAGCAGATTCAGATTGTCTTCTTCGATAAGTTTTATAATTTCTGTATGTACACCATCGGGACCAGGAGCTCTACCAGTCTTCATGTTTCGTACTGCATATTTTATCTCGGATTTCAAGATAGGAAGATCAGTTTCATGTGACCTACTTTGGGTGGTGTTTTCCGTCCTGTTGTCTTCAAAAAGTTCTCGTATGTATTTCTCCCATTCTTCCTTTATTTCTCCGGATGAAGTTATAATTTTGTTGTTCGTGCTCGTTAATACATTGATATTTTGACTGTTTTTAACTCCCGCTATCTCTCTAATCTTTCTATGAATCATCCTGTCATCATGCCTTTCCTGTAGTTCCTCAAGCTCACCGCACAGTCCTCTCATCCAGTCCTCCTTAGCCTCCACTATTTTCCTCTTTATCAGTCTATGTATTTCCCTATATTTGTTCTCATCTTTACCCTTAAACAATCTTCTCGAGTCCATCAGTTCTAAAATTTCCTTTGTCATCCAGGGTTTATTTGCTACTTGTGGTGTTCCTTTTAGATGTTCCTCTGACTTCTTCAATATAAGTTTCAAGCTGTTCGCCAGCTCATCCACATTCTCCACTTCCATCTCCCCCGCAGTCCGTTCTCTCATTATCCGTAAACTTTCGTTCAGTTCTTGTTGGATCTTCTGCCTTGTCTCGCTTTCCTTCAGTGAGTTCAAGTCTATTCTCTGTTTTTCTCGATTTTTCTTTATTGCCTTTAGTGATACTCTGAATTTAGCAGATAGCAGAATGTGGTCAGAGGGAACATCCGCGCCTGGGTAAGTCTTGGCGCATCTGATACTATTTTTGAACCTCCTGTTGATCATGATATAATCAATTTGATTCCTCACACAGTGTTCTGAATTGTCTTGGGGTGATTTCCATGTATATAAGCGGCGAGCCGGCAGCTTGAACCATGTATTCATTATGGTCATACCCTTTTCTTGACAAAATTGCACCAATCTATCACCTCTGTCATTACGCTGGCCCAGACCATACTCGCCAGCAATATCATCGACTCTTCCCTCACCCACCTTTGCGTTAAAGTCTCCCAAAATGATTGTGATCTCATTTTTCTTCGTGAGTTGTAGTAAACGGTGTAAATCTCCATAAAAATGTTCGACCTCATCATCAGGTTTGTCCGCTGTAGGGGCGTATACTTGAATTATATTTATAATAATCGGATGTCCTTCGAGTTGTATCAGAAGCATACGGTCAGAGAAGGGAATAAAACCGATGACAGATTTTTCGATTTTTTCTGCCAAAATCATTCCTACTCCATTCCAATGTTGTTTTTGGTTGTTGCCCGAATAGTACACCGTTTTGTTTCCGATTTTCATCTTCCCCGACTGGGGCCATCTCATCTCGCTTACACCGAGGACACAAACTTCAAGTCGGTCCATTTCTTGAATAGTGTTGTGTATTTTTCCTGCTTCAAACATGCTATTCACATTCCAAGTTGCGATGTTAATCATGGATTGGTTTCTGCTTTTATTTTTATTTTCCACTTTCGGGTGGGTCCTAGCTAACGCGGGGATTCTTAGCACCCCTTGACCATTTAAGGTCTGCCGCGGACTAGGGGCCATTATTCTAGTGTTTACTTGCATAGTCATATACTAGGGATGTTCCTCTGAACCTTTAATGCAGTGGTTTCCCCTTGCCTTCTGCATCCATATGCCGTTGACCATTTCTGGTTCTTCCGCCTTTTGAGAGACTTCTCAAGGGCAAATGAGTGCCCTGAGTCAGTTTTGGTCCACCCCAGGTATTTAATTTCCCTGGTACCACCCATATCTGGGAGGCATCCCCCTATCCGCCACCTGGGGAGGCGCCCGCTAGGGGATCTGACAACCCCAACGGGTTGTTTTTGAACTCAGTTCATTAAAAGGGGGAGATAATATGTAACCATATCCCAAGTAACTCCTCGAAGTAGTGGCAATGAACGCCAGTATGCTTAGTAGACATTATTCATGAGTTTATAAAAGCTTGTAGAACTGTATGACAGTTAGGTTGGTAGATACATCTGAATAAAGCTCGTATTAAGTCTTTCCGTGTTTTTTTTAAAAACGGTTTTTCGAGTTGTAAAAATATATTTATATATATATATATATATATATATATATATATATATATATATATATATATATATATATATATATATATATATATATATATATATATATGACTAACGTAGAGTTCCGAGACATTTGAGACCAGCTAACCGCGAGTTCCAGGACATTTGTATAGTTCCGGGACGGTCTTGGAAATGATATATGTCTAACGTTGACTTCCAGGACCCAAATGTTAGTTCCAAGACAGTCTTGGAAGTGATATATGACTAACGTTGACTTCCAGGACCCTGATATATACCTACTTCATAGTTCTAGGACGGTTTCGGAATTGTAGTTTTCACAATATACCAATTGTTTTCCTCGTTGAAATGATCCGAATTACTTTTTCCTGTATCTCATTTATTCTCATTCGAATGTCCTGCATATCAGAAATAATGAATACCTACGCTACGAAAAAACTATTTACTCATTTCGTTTTATAGATCTTTATATTGTTCAGAGGATGATGGTGTTTTTTCATCAGTATCCTTGAGGTACAAACGAAAGTTTTTAGTATTCAAATACTTACTAATAAGTTACTAATGATTCCAAAATTTTTTTTTCATTTTCGAAATTGTGGCATCTAACTTCGCATGTAAAGGGTGTCATTTAGGTTAGGTTACAAACGAAAATTTTCATGTTACAAATAGGTACTAACTAATGATCTTTTCACTTGAGACTTTTATCATTATTCACAATAATATCAGAAGAACTGTTATAAATATTTCATAACCTTTAAATTTCGATCCCTTCTCATTATTAAAACGTCGCAAAAAACTACAGACGGAATATACTGCAATTCAATATTCACTCCCTGGACTGCAGTTTCCAGCTGAATGCTTTACTATTAGATTTTTTTTTTCAATTCATGTATACCAGTTCTATTTGGGAAAATTTGGATTTTTGCTAAATTGCGTATAAACAATGAGTTTCGCATAGCTCATGTTTAAATTAAATGATCCGAATATTTTTCTAGGAAATTTGACTAATCTCAATCTCTGCAAGGACTTTAATATCATCAGTAAGAAAAGAATGAACTATTGCTAGCATAAAATAGTATATTATTTCATTAGGAGGAGAAGTGTCACTTTTCGTGGCGAGCTTGAGTTTATCCGCCGAACGGAGTGAGGCGGATAATTGAAAGCGAGCCACGAAAAGTCACTTCTTCTCCGAATGAAATATGCTATTTTATTTCCAAACGTTTTCAAATTCATGAAAATTGTACATTTAATGTAACTTTATCAAATAAAAATGACGTTTGAATTGGAAGTTTTTGTATTCTATGCATCTATGTTCATGGTAACCAAGTATAATCTTTTTTCGTAGCAACACTTTACCTGCCGCCGGAGGGAAAAGTAAATATAAGTAAACATAAGAAATAGAACTTTTCGATGATTCTGTCAGTCGAGAACTGACGTTGTTATCGTACGTTTGGAAATAAACAATATTTATAGGAATAAAAATGATCAATGATGACAAAAACCCTACCCTTCAGGTCAAATACAGAACAAAGTCAGATATAAAGCAAAATCTGAAAAATACGTCTTTCGGTTGTATTGATATTTCGATTGTCTCAGTATTTGGTATTATAGTTTAAAGAAAAAACATTAATTTATGAACCCAATAGTTCAATTATGTCATAAGCTCCAGCAATATTCCACCTCAGCAGAAACATAGGACAAATTCTATAAATATGTAGGATGTAGCTATTTTTATATCCATTTGTTTTTGGATGACCTCCGTATTATTTTCCTTGGACTGAAAATATGCGATAATTGTGAGTACCTTAGTACCTATATTATGTACAGACATATAATGGTGGGTTTCACAAAGGTCTGTCAAATCTGAAATCAGTTGATCTCGAATCAAAATTTGAACATCGAATCAACACTGATCCGGTGTCACAAACAATATTCGTGCCGTCAAAAACAACGATGAACTGATTGAGGTATGAATTCGACAACGCCGCGTATTTCGAGATTTCTCATTTCTCGAGCGTAACTGAGCTCATAGCCTCACATGCGTCACCGTAAGCTGACTGCACTGCTGACAAGTGACGAATACGGCGGGCATTAAAATTAAATGAATATTGTTGTTGTATGAAGGTGAAATTCTTCAAGTAGAGAAAATTATGGACGAAAAATGCAGTTAAGGGAAGCACAAGACTTTTCCCTGACAAAATCGTAAGTTCAAAGCGTATTCTTGTGATATGTCCGTAACCTACATTATTCTTATTGTATTATTTTTCTATTTCAGAAACAGAATGAAATGTGAGGAAGAGCATTACGAAAATATGTAGAATTATAAGGAATCCTGGAACTGCATTAACAACATACTGAATTATGCACCTCGTCACAGTAGAAGAAGTAATATCTATTATGATAAACAAACATATTTCCTGTATTATGGTTTGTTTACATTTACAGCACAATGTAGGAGTAGGAATTACTCACTAAGAAATGTGCTAAATGAAATGAAGGTAGTTGCATGGAAGAATTAATTCTCAGTTCTTAATAAATTTTATAGTTTTCAGATTTTGAGATTCGAATTGAAAAAACCAACAAAGGTGTACTATATTGTCATAATACATGGACAAGTATTCAATATAGGTACATAATTCAATCCATTATTATTGATTTGCAAGAAATAATCGTAAGGGGCCAATGATACTGGATGGTATGGTTCAAGGCAGTGGCAATGATTTTCTTGGTTAATTAATGAAGCTTGAAGCTTAATTTTTGTTGGATTTCAAGTATATCATTGTTTATAATTAAATTGCAATATAAAGAATGTAAATTGGATAATAAAGACATGTTTTACTACAGTATTGAATATTTACCAATTCGTTCCAAATTTTCTTCAAGTAAATTAATATTATGAGGCTTAATTTTTTTATTGAGGATTATTTTAATTCCACACATATTGAATAGAGAAATGCTAATCATAAAATACAGTTTGTTTATATTTGAATGATAATGATTCATCAGTCATTGTTTTGAATGAAGAACAACCTTGTGAAGGTCACAATACAGGTAACGTGATGTCAATTTATTTCTGGATCACATGGCTGAAATACATTTTGATAGACTATCTGATAAAAATCCAGTCATAATTGTATGCAGTAGGAACTGTATTCAATGTTTTAGTGAAAATCAATAGGTAATAGTTTCTGTAGCACCCTTCGTTGAAGATATTATGCACCGTTAATGATGTTTTTTTTCTTGTACAGATTTTTTATAAATGATCGTAACATCAAGGTTGGTGTTGGAATATTTTTTGGGTTGCAGCTATGATCTTTCATCTCTATAAATCCATAGGATTTAATCTCCCTCATTCAGCAACGGGCTCGAGCCTACGATGTTAAGGTCATTTATAAAGACTCTGTATAAGCGATGAGGTACGCGTACGCCACTTTCGAACTCGTGGAATTTTTCCCATAAAATTATCTTCTGATCTCGACTTCATGTCTGGACTTCGATATAATTATTGGAAAATAAATAAACAACTGATTGCATAAAAAACATTTATAAAAAGCGTAGCTCAAGTATAGAACAAGCTTTGATAAATATGTCTTTCGTATCATAAGGAAAATATTCTAATACATCTGAATGCTTAGTGTCGAAAAAATCTTTATCTCGTAATAATACGATCAAAATGAAAATATGTACATCTATTTAATGTTGTTTTTGGGGACTCCTGTTTCCCGCTAAATGTTCAATTAATACGTAACATAAAGATTGTCGTTTCTCGATTCAGACACATGTTTTCCATTTTTGGATGGGGTAGACGAATTTCAAGAATTTATACTCATAATGAAGAGCTACCTCCATCCTTTTTTTCAATTACATATGCTTCATTTGCAGAAGCATATGATATGATGATATCACAATTTCATTTGAATAAGGGTTTTCTGCCTAATTCAAAATGAAAATGAAACCAATATACATCTGAACAATATAGAAATATGTGAATCATTTTTAGGGATCTGTCAATATCTTATCTATACTAATATTATAAAGAGGAAAGATTTGTATTTTTGTTTGTTTGATACGGATAGGCTCAAAAACTACTGGACCGATTCAAAAATTCTTTCACCCTTAGGAAGCCACATTATCCCTGAGTGACATAGGCTATACTTTCCACCGGAAAAAATTAAGGATACCCACTATAACTTCAATAATTACAAAAAAATCAGCCAAAATCAGCTATTTTCAAGTGCGCTGCAAAAACCGTGAGACTTACGTGGATACAATGTATGACGGAAATGTACCTCTTAAATAGTTCTACAAAAAAGTCCGCGATAGTATATATCTATCTCTCAAGATTGACTTGCTATTACCTGTTTATGGTAATCAGATGTTTTCCAAAATTATGCACTATTTCGGAGTGTGTTTTTATGAATTAGGTATTGATCCTCATCCATCATAATACGTTATTTATACCAATTATACCCAGTATTTAATTTGGAACGAAATTGTCCTTCACATCATACAATTACAACGAGTACATCAAAAGATATGGCAGGTTGAAGTGTTGAAGATGAAACCGCCGCGTGAAACAAATTTCTACTCGGGCGAAGCTGGGACAGGCCTGCTTGTATTGAATATAGGTGATATGAATCATATAAGTGATATATTACGAATTATTGTGAACTAAGTAGAAAAATGGAAGTATGAACATATATACCAATGGGACTATGCTTTGATAAATATGTCTTTCGTATCATAAGGAAAATATTCTAATACATCTGAATGCTTAGTGTCGAAAAAATCTTTTTCTCGTAATAATACGATCAAAATGAAAATATGTACATCTATTTAATGTTGTTTTTGGGGACTCCTGTTTCCCGCCAAATGTTCAATCACTACGTAACATAAAGATTGTCGGGGGGGGGGGTGGGCTGGGCAAGGCCCCCCCGGCCCCCTCCCTGTATACGCCAATGGTATTATGTACCTACAGATACATATTTAATGATGTTTTTCGGCAGGGGCGGTTTTCAGGGGGGGGCGACAGGGGCGATCGCCCCCCCCTAAACTTTAATTTTATTAGGTTAACATAATAATCGAATGAAATAGGTGTGACTGGCATGACCCCTGATACCTGAAAAGTAAATATATTCAATATACAGGGTGTCCCAAGTTCGAGTGCCTATTAGACGTTTCTGGAGAACTGGACATATTTGAAATCTGAAAATTGGGATTATGATATTGTTCGAAATTCTCTGCAGACCTAAAATATTTTTGGATCCTGAGCATTTCCGGTTATACAGGGAGTGGAAATAAATTTGCTCAGATATTTTTTTTTTTCAATCTTTCCGTTTCTGATATGATTGAGTATTCAATGCTGAATACATTTCTGTTGTTTTCAAAATAAAGAAAAAAAACTGAAAAAAGTTAAATTTTCATATAGTCGGTATTATTTTCATTTTTCTTATTCTGGACATCCTGAGCGTAAAACGTTCTCACAACTTCAAGGAAGAAGAATGTGGAAAGGTCATGCATCTTTTGAATTTCATGATTATCATCACAGGGTGTTTCAAATTTTGTGTCAAAAACTGTGATCGAAAATTGGTCATAACTTCTGTATTTCAAATTAGAACCCAATTTTTTTATTATTCCGTTGGATTCTGCGAAGAAAAATAATGATATCACTCTAAGATACCTTTGCTCCTAAGTTCAGTAATTCCTGAGTTCTTTGAGCTTTTCTGGATTCATGTACGTAGAATCAAATTCATCTAATCTTTTACTTGAGAATATTCTATGCCATAGAAGATAAATGATCCCATTAATAATTCACAAATGACAGGTGTAATTATGTGTTGTTATTTGGTAAATGGTTTCATGAGAATATTCATCGAATCTAAACAGATTCGATGACTCTACGTACAACATGAATCGAGAAATGCTCAAATATCTCGGGAATTGCTGAACCGAGAAGCAACAGCATCTTAGAGTGCTATCACTATTTTTCTTCGCAGAATCCAACGCAATAATAAAAAATACGGTTCTAATTTGAAAAACAGAAGTTATGGCCGATTTCCGATCACAGTTTTTGACACAAAGTTCGAAACACTCTGTGTTGATATTCATGAAATTCAAAAGATGCATGACCTTTCCACATTCTTCTACTTTGATTTTGTGATCACGGTTTACACTCAGGATGTTCAGAATTAAAAAAATGAACATGATACTGACTATAAATAGGTACTTCACTTTTTTTCAGTTTTTTTTTCGATATTCTGAAAACTATTCGAATGAATACAATGGTTTTAACAGAAATGTATTCAGCATTGAATATTCAATCATATCAGGAACGAAAAAATTGAAAAAAATTTGTTTGAGCGAATTTATTTTCACTCCCTGTATAACCGGCTCTGGAAATACTTCAGGTCTGTAGGGAATTTCGAACGATATCATAATCCCAATTTTCATATTTAAAATAAGTCCAGTTCTCCAGAAACGTCTAATAGGCACTCGAACTTGGGACACCCTGTATATTTTTATTCACCTCATTCAGAATTTTTGTTTTAGCATTATCATTGTCGCCCCATTGAAAAAAATCCCCACGAACTGCTTTTTTATTTTTTCACTTCGCCCCCCCCTCAGTAGATAAATAAAACCGCCACTGTTTTTCGGGACTTCAGTTTCTGGTATAAGCGCGATGAGGTACGCATACCTAGCCAACGTTCCAACTCGCGGAATTTTTCGTATAACATGATTTGATCTCGACTTTCTGCCTGAAATTCGATATAATTAGTGAAAATTAATGAATAACTGATAAATAATGTCAAAAACCCTACCGTCACATTGGGCTCATATATATAAAAAACTTTAATACACATATGTCATCCATATCGTAAAAAAATATTCTAATAAGTCTGAATGCTCAATTATGTCGAGAAAAATCTTTTTCGCGTAAAAAATACGATCAAAATAAAAATATGTACATCTATTTAATGTAGTTTTTGGGGACTCCAGTTTCCCGTCAAATGTTAAATCACTACGTAACATAAATATCTTCCTTCTTTGTTGTTTCTCGATTCAGACACATCGACACATGTATTCCATTTTTGGATGAGGTATGAGGTGGACGAATTTCAGGAATTTGTACTCATAATGAAGGTGTTTCCACCACCCATAACTTCCGAAATAATTAATGCTGACATCGAATTCTGAGGCAGATACTTCCTCGATGCATTGTCATACTGTGACATCTGGTGGCTCAGTAGTTAGAGCACTGGATTAGTGAAACGGAGGTCGTGGCTTCGAGTCCCGCCCGAGGATGGCCCTTTTTCTAGAATTCAGCCATAAATCCATCTCATTTTTGGAAAGTGATTTAAAACGTGTACAATATGTCGCATGAATATTACATAAAAAAATTCATGCTTTTTCCTGCTAGCGTTACTGTAGCGACAGTGTCTTTTTCTAATCTTAAGAACAAATAAGACTATAGAAATATCTATTCAGCAATCCGTGGTTTCAAACAGAGGCTCGAATTCTCAAAAAATAACGCATATTCACTGGCTTTGTTGACTCCAGCCTACTTATAATTCAAAAGTGAATCGAGAAGCAGGAAAATGTATTGAATTTTTTTCTCATACAATATTCATGTGACTAGTGACATATGATACATTTTTGAAATCAGCAAAAATTCTGTAGCAAGATGAGAATTTAATGCCCGCCGAATTTGTCACTTGTCACAGCAGTCAGTCTTACGATGACGCATATGAGGCTATGAGCTCAGTTACGCTCGAGAAATCTCGAAATAAGCGGCGTTGTCGAATTCAAACCTCAATCAGTTGATCGTTGTTTTTGATGGCACGAATTTTGTTTGTGAAACCGGAGCAGCGTTGATTCGAAGTTCAAATTTTGATTCGAGATCAACTGATTTCAGATTTGACAGACCTTTGTGAAACCCACCGTTATATGTCTGTACATAATATAGGTACTCACAATTATCGCATATTTTCAGTCCAAGGAAAATAATACGGAGGTCATCCAAAAACAAATGGATATAAAAATAACAACTTGTATAAAAATAGCTACATATTTATTAGAATTTGTCCCATGTTTCGGGTCCGTGAAGTTAGCGAAAAGTTGGAAGCACTAATTCTGAAACTATTATCAATATTTAGTGCTTAATTAGTGCCTATTAGTGCTTCATCAAACTCTCATTGCACCATTATAGTTTTTGAGAAATTGACAATTGAAGTTTTTGGTGCTGACTTCACGCTCAGCACCAACATGTTCGAATTACTATGAAATTAATATGTCAATATTTAGTGCTTAATTAGTGCCTATTAGTGCTTCATCAAGTTCTTATGACACCATTGTAGTTTTTGAGAAATTGACAATTGAAGTTTTTGGTGCTAACTTCACGCTCAGCACCAACATGTTCAAATTACTATGAAATTAATATGCCAATATTTAGTGCTTCATTAGTGCCTATTAGTGCTTCAGAAACGGCTGCGATATCATTTTTAGTTTTGAAGTAATTGAATGTTGTTTTTAGCCAAGCGTGAAGTTAGCGAAAAAGTTGGAAGCACTAATTCTGAAACTATGTCAAATATTTAGTGCCTGGTTAGTGTGAATTAGTGCTTCATAAAGCTATCATTCCACCACTGTAGTTTTTGAGATAAACGCAATTATATCTTTTTATACTGCGTCGCCATCTATGGGCGGACTTGGGCGAGTCGTTCCGTCTCGTAGATTGGGCTCTAGTACGTCGTAATATTCTCATTGCCTAAAGGGGCTCACGGACGCACGAGTTGGGTTGCCAAGCCAATTTCAATATCGAAGAAAGAAATTAATTTGTGGAGGCAAAACCATTCTCTGCAGTATATTCATGTATCGATTATATGAAGTGATGAAATCATTCACGAATACTTTTCGAGTTTTTGTGATGAATAAAAGAATAGAGTGAATAAAAGAATAAAGAGAAATGAATTGCTCGTGCCATAACAACAAGAGTAGGTACAGGTAGTAGGTATTGCTTTTTTCTCAATTGAAGTATAAGAATTCCAACAGAAAAATTTGTAGTGCGATAAAAAAATGGGTGTTCCTAAATTGGAAGTAGGTACAAACGAAGAAGGAAGATTCGTTTTCGTGATACGGGTTGTTAAAGTTTGAATATTTTTCAAGTTTTTTTTTCATAGTATCTACAAGATATTCAACTGAAATTTGGCGTAGATATTACAATTGGGAGTTTACACCAAATGACATGTCAATTTCGATGGCAAATCCACAGGGTGATACTTTGCATCGGCACATTGTGAGTGACAATTTTGCTCTGAATACTCAAAACTCAGATTCTAGTTTATTCAATTTCCTTAATTTCTTTCCGAAAAATGGGAAAAAACGTAAAAAGTACCTACAAACTTTGGTGCGAGGTGCTCGAAAAAGATAACATTTTCAAGGTGAATGAGATGGTGAACGGAGTATATTATATATAATTGATGTTAACTGTAACATTACTTATATTGCGACTCATTAATTGAAAAGTGATCCCACTTCGATTTCGATACATCAGAATTCTTGCGATAATTGTCCAAATTTCGTGAAAATAAAAAAATATTTTTTCATCCCGGTAATTCTTCATCAACTGAAAAGAAGGAGATTCAAATATTTATATGAATCTATAGATTTCAATTCCCCTCCAAACTCTAAATGCCCAAAAGCTGTCACAATTTTTTAAAAATTAAAAGAACGTACGCAGATTTTCTGTTAATCGACTGTGATATCGGAGCATCAGTAAGTATTGATGAAATCCAATTAAATCTATTCATCAATGACAAAAATTATCTATTACGGAGAATTGCTAATTTCAAAGCCCACTGTATAGAAATTGGGATAGGCGATAGGCCATTAAATTCCTATTGCAGAAGAAATGATGGGCAGTGGGAAGAATATGATGGCCTATCCAAGGACTACAATTTATTCAGAAACGACATTGTAGTAAACCCACATTGGCTATTGTACACTATTTAAATAAGTTTTTATCATCTATACTAATATTATAAAGAGGAAAGATTTGTATTTTTGTTTGTTTGATACGAATAGGCTCAAAAACTACTGGACCGATTTCAGAAATTCTTTCACCCTCAGAAAGCTTCATTATCCCTGAGTGACATAGGCTATACTTTTCACCCGAAAAAAATGAGGATACCTACTATAACTTCAAAAATTACAAAAAAATCAGCCATAACCAGCTATTTTCACGTGCGCTGCAGAAACCGCTGCAGACTTACGTGGATACAATGTATGACGGAAATGTACCTCTCAAATAGTTCTACAAAAAAGTCCGCGATAGCATATATCTATCTCTCAAGATTGACTTGCTATTACCTGTTTATGGTAATCAGATGTTTTCCAAAATTATGCACTATTTGGGAGTGTGTTTTTATGAATTGGGTATTGATCCTCATCCAACCTAATACGTTATTTATCCCCAGTATTTAATTTAAAACGAAATTGCCCTTCACATCATACAATTACAACGAGTACATCAAAAGATATGGCGGGTTGAAGTGTTGAAGATGAAACCGCCGCGTGAAACAAATTTCTCACCGGGCGAAGCTGGGTCGCCCTGCTTGTGTAATAATATATTTTTTGTATAAAGAACCCGAAATATATTTTTTTATGTACGTTTTGAGACAGTTCAATTTTCATATACCTAACCCTTCATCATTAATATAAATTAAACTACCTACTATATCTCCATTATCAGGTTGTTCCTAAATTGGAGGTACAAACGAAGAGGGGAGGTTTCTTTAGTACATGTCATATGGTGTAAACTCTCAATTGTAATATATATGCCAAATTTCAGTTGAATATCTTGTGAAGTGAATATACTAAGAAAAAAAACTTATTCAACCTTTAACGGGTCCGTGAAGTATGCGTTCTCATGTGTTTTGGACTTTTTTTCACAATATAACTTAAGGAAACTCCCTTCTTTGTTTGTATCTCCAATTTAGGAACACCCATTTTTTTATCGCACTTCAAATTTTTCTGTTGGAATTCTTATACTTCAATTGAGAAAAAAGCAATACCTACTACCTGTACCTACTCTTGTTGTTATGGCACGAGCAATTCATTTCTCTTTATTCTTTTATTCACTCTATTCTTTTATTCATCACAAAAACTCGAAAAGTATTCGTAAATGATTTCATCACTTCATATAATCGATACATGAATATACTGCAGAGAATGGTTTTGCCTCCACAAATTAATTTCTTTCTTCGATATTGAAATTGGCTTGGCAACCCAACTCGTGCGTCCGTGAGCCCCTTTAGGCAATGATAATATTACGACGTACTAGAGCCGAATCTACGAGACGGAACGACTCGCCCAAGTCCGCCCATAGATGGCGACGCAGTATAAAAAGATATAATTGCGTTTATCTCAAAAACTACAGTGGTGGAATGATAGCTTTATGAAGCACTAATTCACACTAACCAGGCACTAAATATTTGACATAGTTTCAGAATTAGTGCTTCCAACTTTTTCGCTAACTTCACGCTTGGCTAAAAACAACACTCAATTACTTCAAAACTAAAAATGATATCGCAGCCGTTTCTGAAGCACTAATAGGCACTAATGAAGCACTAAATATTGGCATATTAATCTCATAGTAATTTGAACATGTTGGTGCTGAGCGTGAAGTTAGCACCAAAAACTTCAATTGTCAATTTCTCAAAAACTACAATGGTGACATAAGAACTTGATGAAGCACTAATAGGCACTAATTAAGCACTAAATATTGACATATTAATTTCATAGTAATTCGAACATGTTGGTGCTGAGCGTGAAGTCAGCACCAAAAACTTCAATTGTCAATTTCTCAAAAACTATAATGGTGCAATGAGAGTTTGATGAAGCACTAATAGGCACTAATTAAGCACTAAATATTGATAATAGTTTCAGAATTAGTGCTTCCAACTTTTCGCTAACTTCACGGACCCCCATGTTTCTGCTGAGGAGGAATATTGCTGGAGTTTATGACATAATTGAACTATTGTTCATAAATAAATGTTTTTTCTTCGATATATAATACCTAATACTGAGGCAATCGAAATTCCAATACAATCGAAAGACATATTCTTCAGAGTTTGTTCTATATCTGACTTTGTTCTATATCTGACTTTGTTCTTTATCTGACTTTGTTCTATATCTGACCTCAAGAGGTATAAGGGTAGGGTTTATGTCATCATCGATCATTTTTATTCCTATAAATATTTTTTTATGCTAGCAATAGTTCATTTTTTTCTTACTGATGATATTAAAGTCCTTGCAGACTTTGAGATTAGTCAAATTTCCTGGAAAAATATTCGGATCATTTAATTTAAAAATGAGCTATGCGAAAATCATTGCTTATACGCAATTTAGAGAAAATCCGAATTTTCCCAAATAGAACGTACTGGTATACATGAATTGAAAAAAAAATCTAATAGTAAAGCATTCAGCTGGAAAATGCAGTCCTGGGAGTGAATATTGAATTGCAGTATATTCCGTCTGTAGTTTTTTGCGACGTTTTAATAATGAGAAGGGATCGAAATTTAAAGGTTATGAAATATTTATAACAGTTCTTCTGATATTGTTGTGAATAATGATGAAAGTCTCAAGTGAAAAGATCATATAGACAAAATTATAAAGTTACACGAATGAAAGATTACCAGAATTAATGCAAACATCTACATTCACCTACATATTCAAATATATATCTGTCGAAAAGTTTGCAATGCCGAAATAAGAGTTTGCAATATTTAACGACCCTCTTTCGAAAATTGAATCTTGATAATATGCTTTATGCTACCAGTAAAACTTCCATTTGAAACCAATATTGAGAAAGTTTTAAGATGGCGTGGCGATATTTTCACAATATATAATTGATTACATAAAGACTTTACTATAACTCGCCACCCTATCTCATTAATCAAACCCTTCCATTTTCTTGAATTTCCCCAACTATATTATGTAAATGAATTTATTTTCAATTATGAAATCGATTCATTTTTAAATCAATGCTTATAATTCTTTTCATAAACTGATTTATCAAAAGTAAACGTTATAATTGAATGATAAATTTCATTTTCCATTCGATATCTCGTGCAAGGTGACTATATAGAAGCTAGATACTTATTTCAATCAGAATTGATTCCAAATCAAAATGAAGATGATCTGTTGCGATAAGAATGTCTTTAATAGGTACTCTACTTTTAGTTATCGTGAGAAACTATGAATTTTTTGCATCCTAAAATGATCGGTAATAATGTCACTCCAGGAGATTCAATGAGCAGCACCTTGTCTTATTAATTAAAACGTTTTTAAAATGTTGAAATCTATGAAATAAACAAGTTGTGGGGAAGTGATCGGGTCATGAAAGAAACATGACATCGAAAAAGAAAGACCTTCTGAAAACGTTCCAACATTAAACAACATTTTTGGGATAGGTCTTGGAACTAGACATTAAATGCAAAAAATGATATATAAATTAAACAACAATGAGTATATCAGATTTGAATTTACCAAATGATTCTCAAACTTATATATGGCGAAATGAACCTATTTACAATCATATGTACAAAATGTTCGCATATGTACAAAATGTCCCGGAACTCAACGTTAGTCATATATATATATATATATATATAGATTTGTTCGACCGCACATACAGACCCAAATCGGTATACTCGACCGACTTTTCAGTCCAAAAGTGACGTTTTCAGACCCGGCTTCGGGACTGGTAACGTTCGACTATAGAAACGTTATGAGGGGGCTGAAGGGATGCTAGGGGTGCATTTTCAGCCGGGTCTGAAAAGTCGGTTATACATGTGATTATATATGGAAAAGTTTCAGTGTTTGGCCAGTGCGAGGGCGCTTCAGTCGACATCAACTTGCTGTATATAATTCGTATAGTTGACCAACGCATTGGGTCCCTAAATATGGCAACGCAGTTTTCCGTTCATACACCTCAAATACACTATTCGAGTACTTATACGATCCCGGTATGGACGAACGTCGTCATGGGTCTTAGTGAATATTTCGAATAGACTCGTAGATTTGATATTGGATCTCGATATCAATATGAACTGCAGATTCTCCGGTATGGAAGCTTATACAAACCCGATGAATATTACTGTAAACAAAGTGTTACCAAGTAACCAAGTAGGTACGTGTGTCTTCGAGTAGGGGTTTCCTTTCGAAAGTATGAAGAGAGACTTTTTTAAGTGCTGAAAAAATGGCATTTTGTGAGCAAAGAAGAAGTTACAGTCACATACTAAATTTTTTAGTTTCCGATTTACAAGATTCGTTCATGCACAATCACAAAGGGGGCAAAAGAGAAATTATTTACATTTCCCATTTCAAAATTCATTTTCAGAATGTCAATATCATATTATGCGGGGTATGTTTGTTGTGCTGAAAAATGACAAAGGGATCAAAATCTCAAGACGGACGCGTGTCCACCTGCCTGTGGGCACCCATGTATATAGGTACACAATATATTTCATTTGATTATTGAGGAACTAGTAGAGCTCAGCAAACTACTTTATGATAGATCAACCTTTTCGCCATAATCCACCAAAAAAGGAATGTTTCAAACCCATGATAGATCAATGAATATTTAAAATGTTTACGTATCTCTCGAGCCCTCTTCGGGTTTTGGGGATGAATGTACGATTTTGAGTTAGAATACGGGCTGACGTGAAAAGCATCAAAAAATCACAAAAAAATTTAAAAAATATTCATTTGTAAGACATGTCCACAAAATCGAATACGTCAATTATATACCAGGCTAATCACGTGATAAACTGCGGTTTCAACTGGAAACCAGTGGTGCGTTATCAAAATACTCTCATATGAATATTTTTTCAATGTAGCTGACAGACGTCTAAGGATTTAATTTTCAGCGCTCCCAAGAGAAAAATAGAATTTTTTCCTCATATTTGAAAGAATGTAATATTTAAAGGAAATGCTCACTAGCTTATGCCTACAAGGAATCATTCCCTGAAAGCTTTTGCACTTATAAGTACCACCCTGTATAATTCATAATTTGTTTATAAATGGAGTGTGATTCTGTTGAAGAGATTGTCACAATATGCTGAGTGTTGGAATTTCATAGAAATGAAAGCTAGGAATGATGTAAATGATGTACCAGAATCGGATAATGATTATCTATACTAATATTATAAAGAGGAAAGATTTGTATTTTTGTTTGTTTGATACGAATAGGCTCAAAAACTACTGGACCGATTTCAAAAATTCTTTCACCCTTAGAAAGCTACATTATCCCTGAGTGACATAGGCTATACTTTTCACCCGAAAAAATTAAGGATACCTACTATAACTTCAATAATTACAAAAAAATCAGCCAAAATCAGCTATTTTCACGTGCGCTGCAAAAACCGTAAAGCTGAATACAGATTACTCTGACGTGACGTGTAAGGACGTCACGTCAGACGTGTACTGTGCTCCCATTGGCCTGATATGAACGTGAACGCACAGAACAATGTGTTGCATTTTTATATCACTCACATTTTGACGTTCACGTTCATATTAGGCCAATGGGAGCACAGTACACGTCTGACGTGACGTCCTTACACGTCACGTCAGAGTAATCTGTATTCAGCTTAAGACTTACGTGGATACAATGTATGACGAAAATGTACCTCTTGAATAGTTCTACAAAAAAGTCCGCGATAGCATGTATCTATCTCTTAAGATTGACTTGCTATTACCTATTTATGGTAATCAGATGTTTTCCAAAATTATGCACTATTTGGGAGTGTGTTTTTATGAATTGGGTATTGATCCTAATCCAACCTAATACGTTATTTATCCCCAGTATTTGCTTGTACAATATATAACAAGGCTCTTGTTTTTAGTAAATCAGTGATTCTCATAAATCTGATTCTTGATTTCACCGATGAGAAACAAAAGTGAAATTGAATTTTCATAAGAATTTCAGAAACTATACAATTGTGTTTTTCAATGTGATGAATGAAGGAGAGTAGTGTTATGAATTTTGTCTAGATCCTACCTAATATATTAAGCTCCTAATACATCACTGAGATTGATGTTATTGACATTCTGAAAAAAGTACAAGTTCTCAGTTCTTTTCGTTACTTAATATATTTTATTGTGTTTTGAATATTTATTGCCTCATTTTTGAAAGCATTCCTTCTTTTATATTTCATTCATAAGATCAAAACATAAATTAATTCTACCATTCCGTACTGATGGCCATCGTGGTTGTGGAATTCTTCTAGGTGAACTATGTTGCATTACTCAAGTCCTTTTACTCCATAACCATAATAAAGGCGTTGTAAAGGAATACAGGGTGTCCGCGTTCAACGTTCATATATTTCAGGGGGTGATTCTGGAGAGTGGAGTTCAAAGTTAGATTATATCAACTTAGGCCCTAAAACACCAGTGCTAGAGGCTCTTCAGCATGACCTCCAAAGTCCAACTAATTTGCGATAACTATGTCATCATTTGTCGGATTTAAATGAAATTCAGTACATGGGGGTTTATGGATAAACTGAATCGTCTTGTAACAAGAGCGGATTTAAGGGGGGGGGTGGGGTAATGAGCATCGAAGGCCTAAGAAGAAATTACGTTTCAAAGTTTATTTGAGGATGTTGTGTACCTGAACTAACTGAATTAATGGTTCTCAATCATATTACCCCCATGACGAAGAGCTATATCCACCCATGTCTGATAACCGATTCTCATCAGTGGAGGAAAATAATTCTTTTAATTTTTTAGATTATGTTAGTCGAAGACATGGTCTCCTCAACCATTTCGGAGCAAAAGAGGTACGGCGCTACGGAGCCACATCCTCTAGAAAAATAATTACTTAGAATGCATTTTATCACACTAAAATACTTTTCTCTATTTCAGTTTCGTAATGTGTTCATTACAGTACTAAAAACAGTGCTGTAATGAATCCATTACAGCATCGTTTTCAGTAATATTTTTCGTTTTGTGGTTGTCAGCAATGACTTCCGATCCTTTTAAATTTCAGCAGACGTCAATTTGGAAATGTCAATTTTCGTACTTAATAACATTCACACCAACTGCCAAGATACAATATGAAAGTCACTAGGACCTATAATTTGAATTTTTTCATTGAATTTCACAAAATTTGAGTGAAATAGAGAAATTATCGTCTAACACTCGTTGCAGAATGCAATTCCAATACTCATGCGTTCGAAAACTCGCTCCTTCCTCGCTCGTTTTCGAATTTCGCATTCGTATTGGAATAGGAGCCCATTCTGCAACTAGTTTTAGAATATACTATTATTCCGAGATAGGGGTTACGTAACGCTTTCAATTTGAAAATATTTTAGGAGCCCATTTCTTCGACTGAAATTTCAATTAGATCATTAACTCAAAAATTGAAAATGATTTTTTGAGACACCCCCTATTATCTCTGCTACTGATGAGAATCAATCAGTTCTTTTACAATCAAACGATCAAGTCCATCTTGAAAACTCCATGCTATCAATTTCATTTAAATTCGATAAATTTTGGTGCGGAACTATCCAACTAACGGTACTTTAGAGGTCACCCGTGGAATGCATTAAGGACCTGAGTAGATATGGAAATATCTTCTAGTTTCGATATTTAGAATCACCTCCTGAAATATATGAACGTTCAATCCTGACACCCTTTATGTAATTCGTTATATATGACGGCATCCAGAATTGATTCTAATTTTTTTTACAGTGTATCGGGCTGGTCAAGCTCCACCAGCATTCAGCCTTTTTCACATCACGTGATAATATATGCGTTCAAATAATTCAAACTTCCAGTCGAACCGCGAAGAAATCTTGAAAGGGAAAAAGGAAAAATCAAATATTTCATTCATGAAAACAACAATGAAATGTGTCAGATTTTTTGTTTTCGGTTTAATTTTCTTCAATATGCGGTTTTTCTAAGAGAATTTGAAAACAAAAGTTTTTGTTAGATCAGATTCTTAAAGTTTCAATGAGTGGAAATCTCGAAAAATGAGATAATTATTCCCACAGTACCAAAAGAAGTAGTTTGTAGATAATGATAAGCATCAAAATTTCATTCGTACGAATTATACGATCTATTCGTAATCATTACAAACAGCATAATAATAATCTAATGAGGCAAAATGGATTAATGCTCATTCAAAATGCCTGTGCCCTATTATATATCCATAATATCAAGTCAAAGGGCTTGATGAAAGTAACTTGAAAAATAATGCGATGTTATTCTTAATCCAATATGGCGGACCATCCAAGATTTCGAAATAGTTATATTTATTCACTTCTACAATATGGGTATCAAATGGAAGGTTTTGTTGAGAGTAACTCGAAAAACAATGTGACGTAATCCTAAAACTAATATTTCGGAGAATCCAAGTCAGTGACTATAAAAAATTGATTCAACAAATGAGAATGGGGAATTTCATCTTCACAGACAGCAAAATTGTTCACTTCGTGAAGATATTTAGTCTTCCCGTCGACTCACTAACACATATACACATTCTTGCCATAACACCTACTCTTTCAATCCCTTTTATACATTGAAATCGTAGCGACTGATCCCGACAATCTGGCAACAGTGCTGGGATCGAGAACGTTGATCGTATTTGCCGGTGCAGTATATGTGGGATTGAAAAGTAGGCGCAATGTATCGGGTCTGAACAGGACTATCAGATATACAACTTTTTTGAATGAAACAAAATTTTTCCCCTCTCAATGTGCCTAGGGAGTTATATTTGAAAAGAGCCCATTTTTTGCATATATACTCGTAAAAAACATACGGATCATGTGGGTCTTAGGTCGCCTTAAGAACGTACCGGGACTGGATACGTCTGCCAGACAAATATATATATATATATATATATATATATATATATATATATATATATATTTATATATATATATATATATATATATATATTTAAGGAAAGAATAACGGCATGCAGACAATTGAATATTTTTGAAATTCCGGAAAAAGTCACACACCGTGCAGGAATCGAACCTGCGTCTCCCTACTTTCCGGGCGGGGGCCTTGACCACTGGGCTAACGATGCATATGATACTTTTTCCGGAATTCAATATCCTGAGGTTCACCTCATATGTTAGTGAGAGGGGGGTTCCTAGGTGGGGAGCAATGATTCACCATCATTAGTCAGGGGATTCCACTTATCCTTCACTCTACGTCATCGAATTTTTCGATTTCAGTTATTAGATCGGATTTCGGATTCCGACCAATGATGTTATTTAATAAGCCGAGAATAATACATGAAGATAGGTTTAACGTCTGTAAATAATAATTAAGGAAAGAATAACGGCATGCAGACAATTGAATATTTTTGAAATTCCGGAAAAAGTCACACACCGTGCAGGAATCGAACCTGCGTCTCCCTACTTTCCGGGCGGGGGCCTTGACCACTGGGCTAACGATGCATATGATACTTTTTCCGGAATTCAATATCCTGAGGTTCACCTCATATGTTAGTGAGAGGGGGGTTCCTAGGTGGGGAGCAATGATTCACCATCATTAGTCAGGGGATTCCACTTATCCTTCACTCTACGTCATCGAATTTTTCGATTTCAGTTATTAGATCGGATTTCGGATTCCGACCAATGATGTTATTTAATAAGCCGAGAATAATACATGAAGATAGGTTTAACGTCTGTAAATAATAATTAAGGAAAGAATAACGGCATGCAGACAATTGAATATTTTTGAAATTCCGGAAAAAGTCACACACCGTGCAGGAATCGAACCTGCGTCTCCCTACTTTCCGGGCGGGGGCCTTGACCACTGGGCTAACGATGCATATGATACTTTTTCCGGAATTCAATATCCTGAGGTTCACCTCATATGTTAGTGAGAGGGGGGTTCCTAGGTGGGGAGCAATGATTCACCATCATTAGTCAGGGGATTCCACTTATCCTTCACTCTACGTCATCGAATTTTTCGATTTCAGTTATTAGATCGGATTTCGGATTCCGACCAATGATGTTATTTAATAAGCCGAGAATAATACATGAAGATAGGTTTAACGTCTGTAAATAATAATTAAGGAAAGAATAACGGCATGCAGACAATTGAATATTTTTGAAATTCCGGAAAAAGTCACACACCGTGCAGGAATCGAACCTGCGTCTCCCTACTTTCCGGGCGGGGGCCTTGACCACTGGGCTAACGATGCATATGATACTTTTTCCGGAATTCAATATCCTGAGGTTCACCTCATATGTTAGTGAGAGGGGGGTTCCTAGGTGGGGAGCAATGATTCACCATCATTAGTCAGGGGATTCCACTTATCCTTCACTCTACGTCATCGAATTTTTCGATTTCAGTTATTAGATCGGATTTCGGATTCCGACCAATGATGTTATTTAATAAGCCGAGAATAATACATGAAGATAGGTTTAACGTCTGTAAATAATAATTAAGGAAAGAATAACGGCATGCAGACAATTGAATATTTTTGAAATTCCGGAAAAAGTCACACACCGTGCAGGAATCGAACCTGCGTCTCCCTACTTTCCGGGCGGGGGCCTTGACCACTGGGCTAACGATGCATATGATACTTTTTCCGGAATTCAATATCCTGAGGTTCACCTCATATGTTAGTGAGAGGGGGGTTCCTAGGTGGGGAGCAATGATTCACCATCATTAGTCAGGGGATTCCACTTATCCTTCACTCTACGTCATCGAATTTTTCGATTTCAGTTATTAGATCGGATTTCGGATTCCGACCAATGATGTTATTTAATAAGCCGAGAATAATACATGAAGATAGGTTTAACGTCTGTAAATAATAATTAAGGAAAGAATAACGGCATGCAGACAATTGAATATTTTTGAAATTCCGGAAAAAGTCTTTATATATATATATATATATATATATATATATACTCAAAGTAATTTAACTCCCAATATATCATACAATTAGAATAAGGGGTTATGGGAACGAATGAAAAATTTTTCTGATCTTCTCTTTTATATATATATATATATATATATATACAGGGTGTTTGGTAATTCGACGTGAACCTTGGAAAGGGATATACTAGACGTCATTTGCAGTGAATTGCGTCGAGTAAAGCATGGTCCGAAAATCTATGGTTACGAAGATATGGCGATTTTTCAACTTTTTTGAAATTTTATGCTTCGTTATCGAAAATAATTAATTTTGTGAAAACTACTCGACTCTAAATATTCAATGAATATTTTTTTGAAAGCTGAGGAGATGGTCCTCATTTCTTGCGAAAAAGTATTCACTAAAAATTCAGATAACCCGAGATATACAGGGTCATAAATGACTGCACCTGTTTTCCTCATAAAATCTTGATAAAACAATTGAGAATTACTCGAAAAAAGTGTTATGAACTTGGTGTGCAAATGTAAGGAAAAACTTCCCTGTTTCATCAGCTTTCCAAAAAGGTACATATGTCAATAATTCCTTCATGCAATCTAAAAATATGGCCGGAAAACCAAGCAGACAACCGACTTTTTCGAGTCATTTAGTGATCGAACCATGGCCCGCTTACGGCTTACGAATCACGCCAAGTGAAATAAAGGATAATAGGATACCTGAATGACTCGAAAAAGTCTGTTGTCTGCTTGGTTTTCCGGCCATATTTTTAGATTGCATGAAGGAATTATTGACATATGTACCTTTTTGGAAAGCTGATGAAACAGGCAAGTTTTTCCTTACATTTGTACACCAAGTTCATAACACTTTTTTCGAGTAATTCTCAATTGTTTTATCAAGATTTTATGAGGAAAACAGGTGCAGTCAAAATATATATATATATATATATATATATATATATATATATATATATATATATATATATAGATTTGTTCGACCGCACATACAGACCCAAATCGGTATACTCGACCGACTTTTCAGTCCAAAAGTGACGTTTTCAGACCCGGCTTCGGGACTGGTAACGTTCGACTATAGAAACGTTATGAGGGGGCTGAGGGGATGCTAGGGGTGCATTTTCAGCCGGGTCTGAAAAGTCGGTTTTACATGTGATTATATATGGAAAAGTTTCAGTGTTTGGCCAGTGCGAGGGCGCTTCAGTCGACATCAACTTGCTGTATATAATTCGTAGAGTTGACCAACGCATTGGGTCCCTAAATATGGCAACGCTGTTTTCCGTTCATACACCTCAAATACACTATTCGAGTACTTATACGATCCCGGTATGGACGAACGTCGTCATGGGTCTTAGTGAATATTTCGAATACACTCGTAGATTTGATATTGGATTCTCTTTATATCAATCTGAACTGCAGATTCTCCGGTATGGAAGCTTATACAAACCCGATGAATATTACTGTAAACAAAGTGTTACCAAGTAGGTACGTGTGTCTTCGAGTAGGAGTTTCCTTTCGAAAGTGAGAAGAGAGACTTTTTTAAGAGCTGAAAAAATGGCATTTTGTGAGCAAAGAAGAAGTTTTTTTGTTTCCGATTTACAAGATTCGTTCACGCACAATCACAAAGGGGGACAAAAGAGAAATTATTTACATTTTCCATTTCAAAATTCATTTTCAGAATGTCAATATCATATTATGACGGTATGTTTGTTGTGCTGAAAAATGACAAAGGGATCAGAATCTAAAGACGGAGGCGTGTCCACCTGCCTGTGGGCACCCATGTAGGCACACAATATATTTCATTTGATTATTAAGGAACTAGTAGAGCTCAGCAAACTACTTCATGATAGATCAACCTTTTCGCCATAATCTACCAAAATAGGAATGGTTCAAACCCATGATAGATCAATGAATATTTAAAATGTTAACGTTTCTCTCGAGCCCTCTTCGGGTATTGGGGATGAATATACGATTTTGAGTTAGAATACGGGCTAACGTGAAAAGCATCAGAAGATCACAAAAAAAATTTGAAATATATTCATTTGTAAGACATGTCCACAAAATCGAATACGTCAATTATACCTGGCTAATCACGTGATATACTGCGGTTTCAACGGGAAACCAGCGGTGCCTTATCAAAATACTCTCAAATGAATATTTTTACAATGTAGCTGACAGACGTCTAAGGATTCAATTTTCAGCGCTTCCAAGAGAAAAATAGTATTTTTTCCTCATATTTGGAAGAATGTAATATTCAAAGGAAATGCCCACTAGCTTATGCTAGGAATCATTCCCTGAAAGCTTTTGCACTTATGAGTACCACCGTGTATAATTCATTATTTGTTTATAAATGGAGTGTGATTCAGTTGAAGAGATTATCACAATATGCTGAGTTTAGGAATTTCATAGAAATGAAAGATAGGAATGATGTAAATGGTGTACCAGAATCGGATAATGATTATACATATAACAAGGCTCTTGTTTTTAGTAAACCAGTGCTTCTTCGTAATCTGATGAGTATCTAAGACCCAAAAAGAAATTACGTTTCAAAGTTTATTTGAGGATGTTGTGTACCTGATTTAATGGTTTTCAATCAGATAACCCCCCATGAAAAAAAAACTATATCCACCCATGTCTGATAACCGATTCTCATCAGTGGAGGAAAATAATACTTTTAATTTTTGAGATTATGTTAGTCGAAGACATGGTCTCCTCAACCATTTTCGAGAAAAAGAGGTACGGAGTTACGGAGCCCCATCCTTTAGAAAAAAAATTACTTAGAATGCATTTCATCACACTAAAATACTTCTATTCCGAGAGGGGTTACGTAACGCTTTCAATCTGAAAATATTTTAGGAGCCCATTTTTTCGACTGAAATTTCAATTAGATCATCCACTAAAAATTGAAAATGATTTTTTATCTCTGCTACTGATGGGAATCAATCAGTTATTTTACAACCAAACGATCAAGTTCATCCAGAAAACTCCATGCTATCAATTTCATTTAAATTCGATAAATTTTGGTGCAAAACTAACCAACTAACGGTACTTTAGAGGTCACCCGTGGGCTGTGGAATGCATTAAGGACCTGAGTAGATATGGAAAAATATCTTCTAGTTTCGATATTTAGAATCACCTCCTGAAATATATAAACGTTTAATCCTGACAACCTTTATGTAATTCGTTATATATGACGGCATCCAGAATTGATTCAAATTTTTTTTACAGTGTACCGGGCTGGTCAAGCTACACCAGCATTCAGCCTTTTTCACATCACGTGATAATATATGCGTTCAAATAATTCAAACTTCCAGCCGGACCGCGAAGAAATATTGAAAGGGAAAAAGGATTAATCAAATATTTCATTCATGAAAACAACAATGAAATGTGTCAGATTTTTTGTTTTCGGTTCAATTTTCTTTAATATGCGGTTTTTCTAAGACAATTTGAAAACAATAGTTTTTGTTAGATCAGATTCTTACAGTTTCAATGAGAGGAAATCTCGAAAAATGAGATAATTATTCCCACAGTATCAAAAAAAGTAGTTTGTAGATAATGATAAGCATCAAAATTTGATTCGTACGAAAAATACGATCTTTTCATAATCATGACAAACAGTTTAATAATCTAATGAGGCAAAATGGATTAATGCTCATTCAAAATGCCTGTGCCCTATAATATATAATATCAGGGGAAAGGGCTTGATGAAAGTAACTTGAAAAATAATGCGATGTTATTTTTAATCCAATATGGCGGACCATCAAAGATTTCGAAATAGTTATATTTATTCACTTCTACAATATGGGTATCAAATGGAAGGGCTTGTTGAGAGTAACTCGAAAAATAATGAAAAGAAGGATAATGTCCCTAAGTTGGAACAAACTAAATACATGTGAGAAAAATAATGTGACGTAATCCTAAAACCAATATTTCGGAAAATCCAAGTCAGTGACAATAAAAAATTGATTCAACAAATGAAAATGAGAAATTTCAAATTCACAGATAGCAAAATTGTTCACTTCGTGAAGATATTTAGTCTTCCCGTCGACTCACTAACACATATACAAATTCTTACCATAACAACTACTCTTTCAATCCCTTTTATACATTGAAATCGTATCGACTGATCCCGACAATCTGGCAACAGTGCTGGGATCGAAAACGTTGATCGTATTTGCCGGTGCAGTATATGTGGGATTGAAAAGTTGGCGCAATGTATCGGGTCTGAACACGACTATCAGATATACAACTTTTTTGAAGGAAAAAAAATTTTTCCCCTCTCAATATGCCTAGGGAGTTATATTTTAAAAGAGCCCATTTTTTGCATATATACTCGTAAAAAACATACGGATCATGTGGGTCTCAGGTCGCCTTAAGAACGTACCGGGACTGGATACGTCTGCCAGACAAATATATATATATATATATATATATATATATAGATTTGTTCGACCGCACATACAGACCCAAATCGGTATACTCGACCGACTTTTCAGTCCAAAAGTGACGTTTTCAGACCCGGCTTCGGGACTGGTAACGTTCGACTATAGAAACGTTATGAGGGGGCTGAGGGGATGCTAGGGGTGCATTTTCAGCCGGGTCTGAAAAGTCGGTTTTACATGTCATTATATATGGAAAAGTTTCAGTGTTTGGCCAGTGCGAGGGCGCTTCAGTCGACATCAACTTGCTGTATATAATTCGTATAGTTGACCAACGCATTGGGTCCCTAAATATGGCAACGCTGTTTTCCGTTCATACACCTCAAATACACTATTCGAGTACTTATACGATCCCGGTATGGACGAACGTCGTCATGGGTCTTAGTGAATATTTCGAATAGACTCATAGATTTGATATTGGATTCTCTTGATATCAATATGAACTGCAGATTCTCCGGTATGGAAGCTTATACAAACCCGATGAATATTACTGTAAACAAAGTGTTACCAAGTATAGGTACGTGTGTCTTCGAGTAGGGGTCTCCTTTCGAAAGTGAGAAGAGAGACTTTTTTGCGTGCTGAAAAAATGGCATTTTGTGAACAGAGAAGAAGTTACAGTCACATACTAAATTTTCTTGTTTCCGATTTACAAGATTCGTTCATGCACAAAGGGGGGCAAAAGAGAAATTTTTTACATTTTCCATTTCAAAATTCATTTTCAGAATGTCAATATCATATTATGACGGTATGTTTGTTGTGCTGAAAAATGACAAAGGGATCAAAATCTCAAGACGGAGGCGTGTCCACCTGCCTGTGGGCACCCATGTAGGTACACAATATATTTCATTTGATTATTAAGGAACTAGAAGAGCTCAGCAAACTACTTTATGATAGATCAACCTTTTCGCCATAATCCACCAAAAGAGGAATGTTTCAAACCCATGATAGATCAATGAATATTTGAAATGTTTACGTATCTCTCGAGCCCTCTTCGGGTTTTGGGGATGAATGTACGATTTTGAGTTAGAATACGGGCTAACGTGGAAAGCATCAAAAGATCACAAAAAAATTGAAAAAATATTCATTTGTAAGACATGTCCACAAAATCGAATACGTCAATTATATACCTGGCTAATCACGTGATATACTGCGGTTTCAACTGGAAACCAGTGGTGCGTTATCAAAATACTCTCAAATGAATATTTTTACAATGTAGCTGACAGACGTCTAAGGATTTAATTTTCAGCGCTCCCAAGAGAAAAATAGTATTTTTTCCTCATATTTGGAAGAATGTAATATTCAAAGGAAATTCGCACTAGCTTATGCTAGGAATCATTCCCTGAAAGCTTTTGTACTTAAAGTACCACCCTGTATAATTCATAAATATATAAATGGAGAGTGATTCAGTTGAAGAGATTATCACAATATGCTGAGTTTTGGAATTTCATAGAAATGAAAGCTAGGAATGATGTAAATGATGTACCAGAATCGGATAATGATTATACACTATATAACAAGGCTCTTGTTTTTAGTAAACCAGTGATTCTTCTAAATCTGATTCTTGATTTCACCGATGAGAATCAAAAGTGAAATTGAATTTTCATAAGAATTTCAGAAGTTATACAATTGTGTTTTTCAATGTGATGAATGAAGGAGAGTAGTGTTATGAATTTTGTCTAGGTCCTACCTAATATATTAAGCTCCTAACACATCACTGAGATTGATGTTATTGACATTCTGAAAAAAGTACAAGTTCTCAGTTCTTCTCGGTACTTAATATTGTTTATTGTGTTTTGAACATTTATTGCCTCATTTTTGAAAGCATTCCTTCTTTTATATTTCATTCATAAGATTAAAACATCAATTAAATCTACCATTCCGTACTGATGGCCATCGTGGTTGTGGAATTCTTCTAGGTGAACTATGCATTACTCAAGCCCTTTTACTCCATAACCATAATAAAGGCGTTGTAAAGGAATACAGGGTGTCCGGGTTCAACGTTCATATATTTCAGGGGGTGATTCTGGAGAGTGGAGTTCAAAGTTAGATTATATCAACTTAGGCCCTAAAACACCAGTGCTAGAGGCTCTTCAGCAGGACCTCCGAAGTCCAACTAATTTGCGATAACTATGTCATCATTTGTCGGAATTAAATGAAATTCAGTTTTCAAAGTTTATTTTAGGAAGTTGTGTACCTGAACTACCTGATTTAATGGTTTTCAATCATATTACCCCCCCATGAAGAAGAGCTGTATCCACCCATGTCTGATAACCGATTATGTTAGTCGAAGACATGGTCTCCTCAACCATTTCGGAGCAAAAGAGGTACGGCGCTACGGAGCCCCATCCTATAGAAAAAAAAATGACTTAGAATGCATTTCATCACACTAAAATACTTTTATTTCGAGATAGGGGTTACGTAACGCTTTCAATTTGAAAATATTTTAGGAGCCCATTTCTTCGATTGAAATTTCAATTAGATCATCAACTCAAAAATTGAAATTGATTTTTTGAGACACCCCCTATTATCTCTGCTGCTAATGAGAATCAATCAGTTCTTTTACAATCAAACGATCAAGTTCATCCAGAAAACTCCATGCTATCAATTTCATTTAAATTCTATAAATTTTGGTTCAGAACTAACCAACTAACAGTACTTTAGAGGTCACCCGTGGAATGCATTAAGAACCTGAGTAGATATGGAAATATCTTCTAGTTTCGATATTAAGAATCACCTCCTGAAATATATGAACAATGTTTAATCCTGACACCCTTCATGTAATTCGTTATATATGACGGCATCCAGAATTGATTCTAATTTTTTTTACAGTGTCAAGCTACACCAGCATTCAGCCTTTTTCACATCACGTTATAATATATGCGTTCAAATAATTCAAACTCTCAGCCGAACCGCGAAGAAATATTAAAAGGGAAAAAGGAAAAATCAAATATTTCATTCATGAAAACAACAATGAAATGTGTCAGATTTTTTGTTTTAGGTTTAATTTTCTTTAATATGCGGTTTTTCTAAGAGAATTTGAAAACAAACGTTTTTGTTAGATCAGATTCTTAAAGTTTCAATGAGTGGAAATGTCGAAAAATGAGATAATTATTCCCACAGTATCAAAAAAAGTAGTTTGTAGATAATGATAAGCATCAAAATTTCATTCGTACGAATTATACGATCTATTCGTAATCATTTCAAACAACATAATAATCTAATGAGGCAAAATGGATTATTGCTCATTCAAAATGCCTGTGCCCTATAATATATAATATCAAGTCAAATGGCTTGATGAAAGTAACTTGAAACATAATGCGATGTTATTCTTAATCCAAAATGGCGGACCATCCAAGATTTCGAAATAGTTATAGTTATTCACTTATACAATATGGGCATCAAATGGAAGGGCTTGTTGAGAGTAACTCGAAAAATAATGTGACATAATCCTAAAACTAATATTTCGGAAAATCCAAGTCAGTGACTATAAAAAATTGATTCAACAAATGAGAATGAGGAATTTTATCTTCAGCAAAATTGTTCACTTCGTGAAGATATTTAGTCTTCCCGTCGACTCACTAACACATATACAAATTCTTGCCATAACACCTACTCTTTCAATCCCTTTTATACATTGAAAACGTAGCGACTGATCCCAACAATCTGGCAACAGTGCTGGGATCGAAAACGATGATCGTATTTGCCGGTGCAGTATATGTGGGATTGAAAAGTTGGCGCAATGTATCGGGTCTGAACAGGACTATCAAATATACAACTTTTTTGAATGAAACAAAATTTTTCCCCTCTCAATGAGCCTAGGGAGTTATATTTCAAAAGAGCCCATTTTTTGCATATATACTCGTAAAAAACATACGGATCATGTGGGTCTTAGGTCGCCTTAAGAACGTACCGGGACTGGATACGTCTGCCAGACAAATATATATATATATATATATATATATATATATATATATATATATATATATATATATATATATATATTTCTAAAGTAATGGTCGCCTTTATTTGAAATAGTTAGGAAATAAGGGATTTCATTCAATATATAAAACGTTTCCTTGAATTACTCTTTATTCATTCACCAAGCTTTCGGTAACAATTTTGTTCCTTCTTCAGGGTTCCTACAACAAGCAAATAGACAAACATTAACAGTGACAAGTAAATCCACACACACTCAACAATATTCAAATTTCACTTTCATACACACATACATATTTTTTTCTTTTTATTGCTATCTCTTTTACATCAATTACATAATTTTTACCATAAACTTTTTTTCTTTCAATTTTACATATAAAATAACAACACTTACTGAATTTGAGGTTTCGTTTTTCTATTATTATTTCATCTGCAGCAAATATTTCTCGTCTATTCATTAAAAACAATTTTAAAATTTCTCAAAAACATACATCCAACTACGCATTGACTACTGTCACCTTTCATTCCAGACGTCAAACGAAACGAGACAAACCACAGAGACAAACACAGAGTTCCATTTTATCAGAAGTGTCAGGGGTGTCTAAATTTTTTTTCTTATTTCTCTATCCGTCGACTGCGCCATCATACATAGGTTCTCGATTTAATGATAGTAGGTATGTGTAAATATTACTTAAATTTGCAGTATCTGTTTTCTTGTTTATTGGGTTTGGTTGTTCTCCAATATGTACCATCTCAAGAACTATCCTTTTTCTATAATTCCTTTCTTCATCCAGAACTTCTACTCCCTCCAAGTCAATTCGATGATCATTTTCGTTAGCATGTATGGATAAGGCACATCTTTGGTTATTTAATCTGATGTCACTCCTATGTAGTGTGATCCTACTCTTCAACCATTGTGACGTCTGTCCAACGTATGTCTGGTGGCAGTCAATACACTTTATTTGATAAATTACATTGGTTCTTAAGTTCGTTGGTATAGGATACTTGAGTCTGGAATAGAGGTTGGCTACAGTCTTCTGGTTTCTAGTGATTACCTTAATATTTTCCAAATTGTTGAAGCACCTTTTTATTTTTGTTGATAGTGTTTCAACATTTGGAATAGAGCAGTATTTAATATTTTCATTTCTCTATATATATATATATACGCAGGGAGGCTTCGGCCTTCGGGGAGTGACGTCCCCGCGTACCCGAGTTGACCAGGCCCACAGGTTAGCACCCTAGGGCACTGAGAAGTTGAAGCTCCCATAACGAGAAGTAAGAATCAACAGGGCGGCGAGGGGCTACGGGCTGGCCCCTCTCGGAGTCGTCCAGAGGTTCAGCCCGATGGGGGAGACTGTGGTGCGAGCGGCGCAGACCCCCGAGATGGTACCGCAAGGCCCTTGCACGGAATGGAAGGAATCCTCAGCTTGGACGAGAGAGAGTCTCGTCCCGCTCAGGAACCGAAACGAGATGGGAGAGCGCGGTGGACGGAGGACGAAAACGTCCTAATTATACGCGCTCATTATACAGGGTCTTTCACGAGGAACCTCACCCATATTTATACGGGAAACTACTGAACGTATTTTCATGAAATTCAGCACTTATAAGTATTTCACGATGCTGATGAAATCTAAAATATTTTCAAGGCATGAGCACCTCCGGTTTTTCCGGAAATGACGTCAACTTCCGTTTTTCAAATTAGAACACCATTTTTTTATTGCAGAAATAGATTCCTTAGAAAATTTCAAGTTATTTTGATGTAACATTTTTCAGTTTTGGTTGGAAAATTCTCTCTGAGCGGGAAAATTCGAAAAAAAAATCGAAAATAGAGCTCCGCTGAAACAAGAATAACTTCGAGGTTTTTGGATGGAAAATTTTCATTTTTGGGATTTTTCAAGATGAAAGATTGATGTATCCACTTTAAAAATCGAAATCGCGATTCATGATACAGGGGGTGAAAAAATCGCTTTCAAAGTTAGAGATGACAAAATCGTGAAAAATCAATTTTTTCAAATTAGAACCCCATTTTTTCATGGCAGATATTGAATATACGTTAAAAAATAATGTGAGTGTATGCATCACACCCTTGCCCTAAAATGGATATTTTCTGAGTTATTCACAAAAAACTGTTTTTCGTCTTGAATTTTCAGCTATTTCTTTTCCCTTCACGCCAAAAAGATAAAATGGTTCATAAGGAATTATTTATTTATCACTGGAGAGAAAACCGATGGCCGATTAGTTGAAATAAAGAGGTTTCCGATACAAATTCGAATCCAAATTCGCCATCTATTTAGGAACAACCTGTAACTTTTTTCTCTTGCATATTAGGGTAGTAAAATTTAAAACATGGTTTAAGTAACAGTTCCTGAAAATTTCATCTTTTTGGCGTGAAGGGAAAAGAAATAGCTGAAAATTCAAGACGAAAAACAGTTTTTTGTGAATAACTCAGAAAATATCCATTTTAGGGCAAGGGTGTGATGCATACACTCACATTATTTTTTAACGTATATTCAATATCTGCCATGACAAAATGGGGTTCTAATTTGAAAAAATTGATTTTCCACGATTTTGTCATCCCTAACTTTGAAAGCGATTTTTTCACCCCCTGTATCATGAATCGCGATTTCGATTTTCAAAGTGGATACATCAATCTTTCATCTTGAAAAATCCCAAAAATGAAAATTTTCCATCCAAAAACCTCGAAGTTATTCGTGTTTCAGCGGAGCTCTATTTTCGATTTTTTTTTCGAATTTTCCCGCTCAGAGAGAATTTTCCAACCAAAACTGAAAAATGTTACATCAAAATAACTTGAAATTTTCTAAGAAATCTATTTCTGCAATAAAAAAATGGTGTTCTAATTTGAAAAACGGAAGTTGACGTCATCAATCTCACATCTCAAGCACAACAACATTGAGAGACATCGTGGATCTGGTATACACGGGAGCAGCCACCGTTTGTGAGGAGATGGGAAAACGCCTAACGGAGCCGCACAGGAAACCAAAGAGAGAACATCCTCCATGGAAAGCCCGTCTGGAAAGGAAAGTAATAAAAATTAGGAAAAACATCGGACTACTACATACTTACTTGAATAGCGAGGTCGTAACCAACAGAGTCAATAAGTCGGTCCGCAGGATAGCCTCTGAAGCCCGCATAAATCTAAGAGCACTTGACTCCCGGATGAAGCTTGAGACCCTCAATGATAACCTGAAACAAAAAATAAAAGCCCTGGGTAATCGTATAAAACGCTACACTGAAAAGACAATGAGGTACCAGAATAACCAGTTGTACTATAAAAACCAAAAGATATTCTTCAGAAACCTGGAAGACAACAACGTAAGTAATGGCGAACCTCCCAAAACAGAGGACATGTACAACTACTGGCAGGCAATATGGGGTAAGAACAAGCAACACGATGATGCGGCTTGTTGGATCAGGGAGGCGGAGGCTGAGGGCTCCAGACACAATATGGAAGAGGTTAATATTACCAAACTGGATATTGAACAAGTGCTGAAGAAAACAAACAATTGGGCAGCGCCAGGACCGGACAAGATCCAGAATTATTGGTGGAAGCACTTCCCGAGCACCCATCAAGCACTTGCTGTGCTTTTTCAGCGAGCATTAACCAACCCAGCAGTTATCCCAGACTTCTTCACACTAGGAACCACTATAATGCTACCAAAGGGAAACACAACATCAGACCCAAAAAATTTTCGGCCAATAACATGTCTACCCACCATATATAAACTACTAACTGGCACCATCACAACGCATATATGGAAACACGTGAAGAAGGAACACATCTTGGCACGCGAACAGAATGGCTGCTGTAGGGACGCAAAAGGATGCAAGGAACTCCTTATAATCGACCAAATTATCACCGGGCAGGCGAAGGGTAAACTTCGAAATATATCTATAGCCTGGGTCGATTATAAAAAGGCGTTTGATTCGGTACCGCACTCCTGGCTGCTGAAAGTATTGAGGTTGTACGGAATATCAGATAAGGTGGTCAATCTGCTAGAACACCTCATGAACACCTGGCGTACAACATTAGTGATCGAAAGTGGAGGCGGAACAAGCGTGTCAAAGGAGGTGGCCATCAAATGCGGAATTTTCCAGGGCGACACTTTGAGTCCGCTCTGGTTTTGTCTGGCTCTGAATCTCCTCAGTAAGCTCCTCAATAAAAGCAAACATGGATACGTCATCAACAAGACCGGAAACGTAAAAATCAACCACCAACTTTATATGGATGATCTTAAATTGTTTGCAGCCAGTGAGGAACAGGTGAGGAGATTACTGGAAATAGTGTCCTCCTTCAGCCAGACCATCGGCATGGAAATGGGTCTTGACAAATGCGCGGTCCTGAATGTCAAGAGGGGTAAAATCGTCGAAGGTCAGGGGATGAAACTGTGGGACGAGTCAAGGATATCATGTCTAAAGCAACAAGAAACATACAAGTACCTCGGTATACAGCAGGCCCTCAACATCAAAACGCCTGAAGTGAAAGATGATTTCAAGACTAAGTACTTCGCCAGGCTGAGGAGTCTTCTGAAAGCTAAATTAAATTCGAAGGCACTGTTCACTGCGATAAATATATGGGCCTTGCCCTGTATTACTTACTCATTCGGAGTAGTACGCTGGACAGCCGCAGAACTGCAAGCACTAGACATCCAAACCAGAAAGCTCCTCACTAGGTATGGAATCCATCACCCCCATTCCTCGGTGAATAGGTTGTACTTGGGCAGACATGAAGGTGGCAGAGGACTCCAAAACATCTTAATAACACACAATAAAATAGTATTACAGATGAGAGACTATTTCAGATCAAGAAACTTACCCCTTTTTAAGACCGTGTGCCAGGCAGATGAGTACTCGGCCCTACAGCTGACGAAGTCCTCGGTAAATCTCAGGGGACAATCACTGGAACAGCTTTCGGAGGAGTGGCACAGCAAAACTCTTCACGGCAGATACCCTGGAAATTTAAAATCTGATAGCATTATAAGAACTGAGTCATTAACTTACCTGAAGGCAGGGTACCTTTTCCCCGAGACCGAACGAAGGATTGTAGCTATCCAGGACCAGGTGGTGCCAACTCGAGCCTATATAAAGAGAATAACTGGCCGCAACATCCCCTCCGACTTGTGTAGAAGGTGCTTCAAAGCCCTGGAGACAATACAGCACATCACGTCCTCGTGCCCTATACTGGCACCTAAAGACTATATGGAACGCCATAACGCCATGGCCAGAGTATACCATAGGGAAATCGCGACGAAGAGAGGCCTGCTGCAAAGTAAAGGCAACTTATATACTTACCAACCACGTGATGTGCTGGAGAATGACATCTTCAAGCTGTACTGGGACACAGCCTTGGTCACGGATAGGGCTATAGCACACAATCGCCCAGACATAGTGCTGTTCAATAAAACCGACAAGTCTGTACAAATAATAGACGTGACGGTCCCCGCTGACGACAACATCACCAGGGCGTACACAGAGAAGGTCAGCAAGTACCACGATCTCGCATTTGAGCTCAAGGAGATCTATGGCCTCAGGAAGACGTCTATACTGCCGCTTATAATATCGGTGAACGGCTTGGTGGAGGCCCACATGCTGGAGAATACAAGGAGGCTACAACTAGATACTTACTTGATTAGTCAAGCCCAGAAAGAGGTGATACTGGGCACCACGCGGATAGTGAGGAAGTTCTTGACTAGCTCCTGAGAACAATCTTGGCTGAAACACTCAGCCCGGTTGTCTCATGCACCAACCCGCTAGACGGTGAAAAAAAAAATATATATATATATAATACTTAAAGGAGTATTGCCGTATATAATATAGGAATTAATTGATAGGTTCTCGGCAAGGAAAGGGGCCACTATAATTGATGCACAACCAATTTGCTAACTGTGTCTATATTTCGGACATCGATTATGTCCTTCCTCAGGACTCTACAAAAAAAAATCCAGAAATTACAAACAATAAATCTAAAATGAAACAATTTTACACTTACAGCTAACTAGGCTGGAATTAAATTAGACCATAACTGTGAATGTAGTGCGTGACAGGAACGAACAATCATGGTAAGTCATAAACAAATTAAAATAATAACCAATTGATATTGATAAAATGTCGCAAGGAAAATATTTCTTCATATATTCCAGAATGAGGTTATAAGGTGGTAACCATAGAACATCAAAATGTCAACGAGGTAAAAGAAACCGACAGGACACAGACTGAAAACGACAGCCACAGAAGGACAAGCGACAAAAGAAAGAACTGTCAATGACACATATACCAGGTATCATCAAAAAATTAGGAAACGAGGTGTAAGCAGATCGTAGGGTCTCCCAGCCAAAAAACGATCTGCTTACACCTCGTTTCCTAATTTTTTGATGATACCTGGTATATGTGTCATTGACAGTTCTTTCTTTTGTCGCTTGTCCTTCTGTGGCTGTCGTTTTCAGTCTGTGTCCTGTCGGTTTCTTTTACCTCGTTGACATTTTGATGTTCTATGGTTACCACCTTATAACCTCATTCTGGAATATATGAAGAAATATTTTCCTTGCGACATTTTATCAATATCAATTGGTTATTATTTTAATTTGTTTATGACTTACCATGATTGTTCGTTCCTGTCACGCACTACATTCACAGTTATGGTCTAATTTAATTCCAGCCTAGTTAGCTGTAAGTGTAAAATTGTTTCATTTTAGATTTATTGTTTGTAATTTCTGAATTTTTTTTTTGTAGAGTCCTGAGGAAGGACATAATCGATGTCCGAAATATAGACACAGTTAGCCAATTGGTTGTGCATCAATTATAGTGGCCCCTTTCCTTGCCGAGAACCTATCAATTAATTCCTATATATATATATATATATATATATACAGGGTGAGTCTTTGACTTGTACATATATTCTAACCGAAGATTCTTGAGGCCAAAAGAAACCTTTTTTTCATTTTGCATTTTTCCGAATTCGACTCTGTTAAAAAGATATAGCCATTTGAAAAAAAACATTGGGGTAAATACGTCCCTGAAATGATACTGTGGAATTGATTCAAAGTTCATATTTCTCGATAGAAATTGAGTTTATACATTTAGGCCCAATTTAGGGAATACTCAGGTAGTCAAGTACTAACCTTATTGGAATAAAAATGTTGCAAACACGATAATTTCAACAAAAACAGTTAGTTTCATCGGATTATATCTGCAACTAAAAATCCATATTTCTCACACCAAAATAAGTTCCTTCTTCGATTTTTCTGCAGATTAGTTTGTAAACACTAATAACTTGTTCATATTTTCCTCGAAATTACCAAACAATATCATGAAGAAAAGCTTTTCATTCAGATTTATTATTAAACAACCTAACTTAATCTAATTTGTATCGATTCTGTGAATTTTTGGACAGAAATGTCAAGAACATGTTGTCAGCTTGCTGATATTTTCATTGAGGTTAAGGATTTTTTACGAAACATAGTATAAATCACGATACATTTGTGTACCGTGGTATGAATATCTATGAATTCTGCCGTTTCCATCATAAATCGACTTTGCCGCCAAATTTCAGCACGCATGCGTAGAGCGAAAACCGGAATATTGGTTATCTGGTCTGGAGCCAACTAAAACAATAACAGACTAACAGAGCAGTCTCTGAACAGTCTGAACAAACTGTTAACATTATGTGAAGATCTAATTACATTCAGTGGATTATTGTTCTAATGTGATTATTACGTGGAGTGAATAATTTCAACCGTGTCGAGTTTATAAAATTCCAAGACTACCTATGTTGTTTAGATAGAATGATAGAAACATCGCCACAGATTATCAGGTATCGTTTCATTAATTTCAATTTAATAAGTAGTTCGTGTTGAAATTCATCAGTCATATCCGAATTTTGTATTTCATCGACATTTAACTTCAATATGGACCGGTAACTATGAATTTTCAATAGAAACTGTGCTTGTTAAATCCTCCTTGGTGTTCAATTTTATCTCCCACATTCGGGGGATTTTATTATTAAAAAATATCTCGACAAAGTTGATAAATATTGTGACAACATTGTAAACTCGCGTAAAGACCAGAGAAGGAATTTTCGATGATATTTAATTCATCAGAGACGCATTCAGGTTATTCTTGAAATTAATAATTTTTTCGTCAAATTTCTGCTGGTAAAATTGGAAATAACTCGAAAACGACGCGTTTTATTGAAAAGAAATAGGAATACTTTTAGTTTCTTAAATGATTGATTCTTTCGAAAATATGAACCGTTCATCTTTTTAAAGTGGTTGTATGGTGTTTTAGCGTGTATTGATGAGTCGACTACCCTGTAACTTTTATACTAGTAGAGATATTGAATAGGTTTTGATTGAGGAATATGCACCATGAATAGAGTAAAAACGCAATCAAAATTCAGTTCATTCGAAATAACGGTTCCGAAGATATAAACAGAAAAGTGTTTTTTTCATGGATTTTCGACTCCCTGTATCTCCCAAACCAATACGAATTTTGAAAAATGGAATAGGAAAAAAGTGTTTCGTTTGATGAGAGGAATCTACAGTTAAAATATATGTACAAGTCAAAGACTCACCCTGTATATATATATATATATATATATATATATATATATATATATATATATATATATATATATATATTTGTTTGGATTTATTTCGGGTTCACCAAGTTCCTTTTTGTTGGTTCGAATAAAACAAGAATTGTTTCTCTGTAAATCAAAGAATTTATTATTTTATACAAAAATACGATTGAATGCAAGAATATTGATCTTACCTGTAAATCAAAGAAACAACATTCAATGATATTATTCACAATGATAAAATTTGGATAACAATGTTCTCAGTAGGTCTTACAAACAATTAATGAAATCAAGAATGAATTATGTCGACTCTGTCGATTTGCACATTCATACAGTCATTGAACTGATTGACCTAATTCATCGCGCAAAGCCATTGAACTTGAACAGGAGATATACAGGTAGGTATTTCTTACATCTCCCCCCTTCGGAAAAAAATTTTTCCCCAAAAATTTTGATGTGAAATTACAATACATTACCTACAAAGTTATATAAAATATAACATTATACATTATACATTATACATTATACATTATACATTATACATTATACATTATACATTATACATTATACATTATACATTATACATTATACATTATACATTATACATTATACATTATACATTATACATTATACATTATACATTATACATTATACATTATACATTATACATTATACATTATACATTATACATTATACATTATACATTATACATTATACATTATACATTATACATTATACATTATACATTATACATTATACATTATATACATAATATTACACTTCGGTTTCCATCTCTGATATATTAGGAGATGGAGTTAATTTTGAAATATGGAATAGATTTAGTTCTAACTTTTTGTGGCCTATGTCTACTTCGTACATTGAGTTTGATATCTTTTTTAAAATCTTGTACGGTCCGATTCTAATCATGTCCAATTTTTTTCTATTCATTCGGTTACCATTTTCAACGTATACCAAATCTCCTACTCTGAAGTCATATCCTTTTCTATTTTTGTCATATAATCTCTTATTGTATTCATGATATTTTATACTGTTTTCAAGTGCAGTCTTTCTATCGTTTTCCAGTTGATTATAATTTTTATCCTTTTTCAGTTCATTTGGTAATACTGAAGTATCTTCACCATTCAACAAATGTTTCGGACAAAATTTTGTTACTGTGTGCTCGGTCTCATTGTATTGATTTATACAATTATGTGCTATGGTTGTCCATCCATACTTATTTTTTTCTTCATTGATTGCGCATCTTATTTTATTTACCAAAGTTTGGTTCAGTCTTTCATTCAAACCATTCGAAAATGGTGCATTAACTCCGGTGAAAACCATTGTGACCCTTCTTTTTTCCAAGAAATTTTTGAAATATTTTGAATTTATCCCTGGATATTGGTCTGTTAGTAGTATTTGAATATCTTTTAGTACATTATTTGTCAATTTAATGAAATCATTTGCATTTTGTGTTTTTGATGTTAGTATGTAAGCATATCTAGTGAAGTGATCAACTAGGAGATGTAAATATTTTTTTGTGGATCTTGAGCCACCGAATCCACCTATTGTGTCTATGGAGACTATTTCAAAAGGTTTTCTTGCGGGACCCAGATGTGACATTAAACCAATTTTGTCTTGCCTTCTTGATTTATTTTGTATACATACTTAACAACATCTACAGGTTTTCTTTATATTTTCTGATATGTTTTCTGCTGTATAATACGGCAGTATTTCATTTTTCATTTGGTTTATTCCAATATGACAAAACTTCTTATGTGTGTCTTCTATCAATTTTTTACTAAATTCTTCTGATAAGAAAATTTTATCTTTATTTCTTGCTTTTTTATAACACAAATTATTCTTATAATTTAGACTGTTTTTGTTTGGTTCTATTTCTTTATTTTTCCTTTGATCCTCTAAAATATCTTCTAAACTAATTAAGTTTACAATCCTTAATTCATTATCTTCATCTTCTTTAGGCTCTAATACAGGATTTCTGCTTAAGCAGTCTGCCTCCAAATTACCTTTACCTGGACGGTATATTATTTCAAAATCAAACTGTGATAAATAGTAGGTGAGATCACCTAATTCTTCATCCGTTCTTGCTTTTATATTCATTTTTTCGAGCGGTTTGTGATCTGAAAATACTTTGAAATGTTTGCCTATAAGCCAGTGTTGCCAATACTTTACAAATTCCTTTATTGCTATACATTCTAAGTAAATTGCTTTTTTTCTTTTTTATGATTCATTTAACTTCCTTGAAAATATGCCACTGGTTTTTCAATTTCCGGATTTTCGTTTAGTTGTGGCTGTTTTAATACTGCACCTAGGCCTTTTAAACTTGCGTCTGTGTATATGTGTATTGGTAAGTCTGGATCAAAGATAGCTAAAACTCGTTGAGTGCAGAGGAAATTTTTTATGTATTCCAAGGCTTTTTGACAGTCTTCCGACCAAACAAATTCTTGTCCTTTCCTCAATAAGTTATGCAGTGGGTCCAAAATTAGTGAAATCTTCGGTACATATTCATTATAAAAATTGATTTTTTCTAGAAATTGTCGAACATTTTTCTTATTCTCGGGCACAGGAAAATTTCTTATGGAGATCAAATTATCTTTTATCGGAGAAATTGAGTTGTGTTTAATTATATGGCCTAAATATTGAACAGAGTCCAGTGCAAATGTACACTTAGACAGCTTCAATCTGAACCCTTCCCTCATAATTGCATCTAATAGTTTTGATAGATGGTCTATATGTTCTTCGAAAGATTTTGAAAATATTAATATGTCATCTTTGTAATTGACTGTAAAGTTTGATAAATTATTTTTCCTTATTATATTGCTTAAAATTCTTTGGAAGATGGTGATGTTTTTAATCCAAATGGTAGGCAAGTCCTGGAGAAGCCCGACAACGCCGCTTGGTTGCGAATAAAAGCGCGAGCACGCGCAGTCGAGAGAAGTCAAGCACAGTCAGCCGTCAAGACAAGCATAGACAAGACCGCCGGCTGAATTGTAAAGTCAAGTCAATGTATTTCGTTGGTATTTCTATGATGTATTTTTCGAGTTAATAAAAGTGCACTATACACAATATACAGTCCATTATAATTATCGATCCCGAAGCAACGGATCACAATCAATAAGACCTCAACAAGTGAAGTCCAAACATTGGTCCAATCGAACCGGATTTGAGCCAGAAAATCTTCAGATCACACCGAGAAAGTGAGATAGGAGATACCTCGATACTATTCCAAGTAAGATTATTCCTTATTTTGACGAGAATTAAGTACCTATTTACCATTTAACGTTTGATTACGGGTTACAAGTACCTACGATTGCAATTTCCAATTCACCATTTGATATTTTGATTACGGGTTACAAATACCTACGATTGCTATTCCCAATTCACCATTTGATATTTTGAAACGGGTTACCTACAAGCAGGTACCTACGATAACGATTCGAAATAAATTCAATTCAATATACCTACAATACAATTTTAGTTGATAATAAACAATTCAGAATTTATTATGTCGAATCTGACGAAGCTGAAATTTCAGAGAGGTCAGTTTAAAGCGACCTTGACTAGATTCCGAGGTTTTTTAAATTCGTTAGATTTAGAAAACGTTGACGATATCACAATAACTCAATTAAAACTAAGATTAGACAAGATCAAACCTATTTTACATGAATTTACGGTTGTGCAAGCTTCTATTGACTTTGAATTGTTTGGAACGGAATCATCAAGTGAAGAACAAGATCTACAAGAAACAAATGAACTCATTTCCTTTGAAGGATCATATTTTGAACTCACTAGTCTTGCTCAAAATATTATAGATCAATGTGAACCTAGAAATTTAGGAGAAGGTTCGGGTTTAAATACAAATAAAAATTCTAATTCTGTAACATGCTCAGTTCAAGGTCAACATTTTAAATTACCAGACATTAAATTGCCTACTTTCCGTGGATCTTTTGAACGATGGTTGGAATTTAGAGATACATATCATTCACTAGTGCACAATAATGCAAATATAAGTAAAATTCAGAAATTTTATTATTTAAAATCTTGTCTGGAAGGTGAACCATTCAATTTGATTAGTTCTGTCGAAGTTAGTGAAAATAACTACAGTGTTGCGTGGTCTCTAATCAAAGATCGGTACGAGAACAAAGGGCTTATTATTCACAATTACATAAAGAGTCTTTTTGGCAGTCCCATAGCCCTTAAAGAATCCCATACCGAATTACGTAGTTTACATGATAATTTTGTGAAGAATTTAATGTCACTCAAGATGTTAGGTTTGCCGGTTGATAGTTGGGATGCCCTTTTAGTTTACATGCTATGTAACAAATTTGACAATATAACGAGACGAGAGTGGGAATCTCAAAAAATTAGCGGGGAGCTTCCCACTATAAGGGAGTTATTACAGTTCCTTAAAGGTAAATGTGAATTACTCGAAAAACTCGAGACGTCCAAGGCTGAGAATAAGGTCATCGAGAAAACATTTTCAAGGTTTCAATCCGCCAAATCAAATCGACAAGAAAAAACAAGATCCTTCGCCACAGCGACTGAAAGAACAATGTCATGTTATTTTTGTAAACAAAACCATTCTATTTTTCAATGTGAAGCATTTAAACGCATGAACGTTCAAGAGAGAATCAAACAAGTAAATCATTTGAAACTCTGTGCCAATTGTTTTGATCCTTCGCACAATATTAAGGAATGTAAAAGATCCAATTGTCGCATTTGCAAGAAACGACATAATACGCTTTTACATATATGGAATAAGGATTTGAATAAAGACGAATCTACTGCGATGAATGCGGAAATAAATGAGCAGGATAGCAATATTAGCAATGACAGAGGAAGCGCTAGCGCTACGAGCAGCACCTATATGGCACGTACCAATATGCGGGGTAGAAACAGGTGTGACGTAGTCAATACGACGCAGTTACGTACCGGGGTCGCCAGCGTTGAGGGATCTATAAAGGCGAGCGAAAAGGTTCGCAACGTTGCCGATGTTAACAATTTGAACGAGGAAATACGAGAAACTAACGTACAGCCATTATTGAGTACAGCAGTCGTTCGTGTTTTCGATAATAATAATCAGTTTATTTATGCTAGGGTACTACTCGACGCAGGTAGCCAAAGCAATTTCATTTCATCAGATTTGGCTCAACTTTTACAATTAGACAAAAAACCGGTCAATTATTCCGTTGTAGGTGTTGGAGAATCATCGGCCATATCTGCACAATATAAGACAAGTGTAACAATCGCTTCACGAGTTAATAACTATTCTAGTAGAATTTCCTGTCTCATAATCCCTAAAATAGCACACAAATTACCAAATGTTTCATTTGAAGGTTTCCCTTGGGCTAGAACAAATGAATTAACTTTAGCTGATCCAAATTACAATATGTCTCAAGATATTGACATGCTTCTTGGAGTCAGCATATTTTATGAATTGTTGATCATGGAGCAAAGGAAATACAATAACATGCCTTTATTGCAAAATACTCAATTAGGTTGGGTTTTTGGAGGCAACATACCATATCCTAAGTCGAAACCTACTAAAACCATTTCATGCGTATCTGTGAATAAGTCTTTAGAAAACGCGTTAACAAGGTTTTGGACAATAGAAGAATGTGATACTAAAAGACTTTTCACGAAAGATGAGGAATTTTGTGAAGAACATTTTTTGAAAAATGTTAAACGCACATCAGAAGGCAGATTCGTGGTCAAGTTTCCATTTAAGGATAGTGTTTCAACTTTGGGACGCTCGGAGGAAATGGCATTAAAACGTTTTTATGCAGTAGAAAGGCGCTTAGATCGAGATGAGAACCTGAAGAAGGACTATTGCGATTTCATGAATGAATATATCGAGTTAGGCCATATGAGTAAAATAGAAAATTTTGAATCACAGTGTAAAAATAAAGACGGTTATTTTCTTCCCCACCACGCTGTCGTAAAGGAATCGAGTATTACTACTAGAATGAGAATTGTTTTTGATGCGTCAGCCAAGTGTGACAATCAAATTTCTTTAAATGATGTCCAGTATGTGGGACCAACGCTGCAGGACGATCTAGTTTCAATTCTATTAAGATTTCGAAGTCATAAATATGTGTTGAACGCAGACATTTCAAAAATGTATCGCCAAATCCTTATTGATAAAGTGGAGAGAAAATATTTGCGGATATTTTGGCGAGATAACTGTGAAAGGGCAGTGGAATGCTATGAGTTGAATACAGTTACGTATGGAACTTCGTCTGCTCCATATTTGGCAGTACGTTGTCTTCAACAATTAGGAATTGAAAGTGAGTCAAGATATCCATTGGCAAGTTCAGTCATTTTAAATGATTTTTATATCGACGACTTATTAACAGGATCGAATGATATAGAAGAATTACGGGAAGTTCAAAGAGACGTTACAAGAATATTAGCGTCAGCTGGTTTTCAATTACGTAAATGGTTGTCCAACAACCAAGATTTATTGTCGGGTATTAATGTCGATGAAAGTTTATCTTCCGGTATACTACATATGGGTCAGGAAGAGGATAACAAAACGCTAGGCATTTTTTGGAATGCATTTAATGACCATATACAATATTCCATAAAGGACTATAAATTCAATAAAAAATTCTCAAAACGAATGATTTTATCCATGACAAGTCAGATATTTGTTCCATTAGGATTATTAGGTCCTATCGTAGTTGTAGCGAAAATATTTATGCAGCGTCTATGGCAGGAGAAGCTAGACTGGGACCAAGAAGTATCGGATTATCTTAACGACATATGGCACTATTTCTGCAAAGAATTATTATTATTGAATACACTCAAAATTCCGAGATATGTTTGTCATGGAGCTTATATAGAGTTAGAGTTGCATGGGTTTTCGGATGCCAGTGAAAAGGCATACGGAGCCTGCATTTATGTTTCGTGTAAATTGAATGACCAAACTTATCAGACTAGATTGTTATGTTCCAAGTCAAGAGTATGTCCTCTAAGACAGGTGTCGTTACCACGACTTGAACTGTGCGCTGCGGTGCTACTCGCTAAATTGATGAAAAAAGTAATTAATTCCATGAAAGTAACATTTAAACAATATTGCTATTGGACAGACTCCACTGTAGTTTTAGGCTGGATAAATGGGTCTCCGAATCAATGGAAAACTTTTGTGGCAAATCGGGTCACAATCATTCAAATTTTATCTGAATCAAATCAGTGGCATCATATTCCTGGAAGAATTAACCCAGCTGATTTATTATCGCGAGGAACAACCGTTGCTCATATTTTAGAGTCAAACCTATGGTGGGAAGGTCCAGAGTTTTTAGCGAAATTAGAAAAATCAAGCTTCGCTTCACACATATCTGATGAAGAGTTGCCTGAAAAAAGAATTCTAGTCAATTTTTGTAGAAAGGAAGAAGAATTAGAAATACCTTTTATGAGATTCTCGACTTTCATCAAATTACAAAGGACGATGGCATTCTGTTTACGGTTTGTATTTAATATGAAGAGTAGTTTACCGAAGAAAACGGGAAATTTAACAGTGTCAGAATTGAAAAACTCTCAAAATCTTATTTTGAAGATTTCACAGAAACAATCCTTTACTATTGAATATAAAACCTTAATAAAGGGGGAGAAAATCAGTAATACCAGTAAATTATTATCTTTGAACCCCTTTATCGACAATGACGGTCTAATCAGAGTAGGAGGTAGGTTAGTAAATGCTGATATAGAATATACGAAACAGCATCCAATTATATTGGACTCCAAACATCGTGTTACCTTGCTATTAGCACAATCAGAACATGCAAGATTAATGCATTGTGGACCGAATCAACTGTTATATTCTTTGCGCGAAAAATACTGGCCAATTGCTGGACGCAGACTTACGCGATCTGTAGTGAAAGCATGTAATATTTGTCGTAAAGCTCAGCCAATAGCATGTAAATATCTAATGGGAAACCTTCCTACAGAACGAGTAAATAAGTATATTCCATTCACGAATGTTGGTTTAGATTATGCTGGACCCATTTTAATTAAAGATAGAAAACTACGAGGATCAAAATTGATCAAGAGCTATATTTGCTTGTTTGTCTGTATGAGCACAAAATGCATACACCTAGAATTACTTACCGATTTATCATCTAAGGCATTTCTTGCCATGTTCAAGAGGTTCACTGGAAGACGAGGTTGTCCGTCGCATTTATTTTCAGATAACGGCACTTCTTTTGTTGGAGCCAACAATGATTTAAAAAACTTCATTAAAAATTCATCAGAGTCAATAGCTGCTGCACACGCAAATGAAAATATAACTTGGCATTTCATTCCGCCAAGAGCTCCCAATTTTGGTGGTCTATGGGAGTCCAATATAAAACAAGTAAAATATTACTTAAAAAGAATTTTGAACAATACCAATTTAACGTATGAAGATATGATGACAATTTTAATACAAATTGAGGGTTTACTTAATTCTCGTCCCCTTTGTCCCTTATCATCCGATTCTTCCGATTTCAATCCCTTGACTCCGTCTCACTTTCTGCTTGGAAAATCAATTTCGTCCATTCCGGAGCCTGGGTATACAGAGAAACCAGATAATCGTTTATCCCACTACCAACATCTGCAGAAGATTGTCCAGACGTTTTGGCAACGATGGTCTTCCGAATACCTATCCGAACTGCAAACGAGAACGAAATGGAAAACGAATTTCGAAAATCTTCTTCAAATTGGCAGTTTGGTATTAGTAAAACAAGAAGATGCCCCTACCTATTCTTGGCGATTAGGAAGAATCCTTGAGTTGCATCGTGGAGAAGATAACATCATCAGGGTAGCAACCGTGAAGTTTGGTGATGGTTCATCCTGCAAAAGAGCGATTTCACGTCTATGTGTGTTACCAGTGTCAAATATTTAAAGAAGAGAGACTATACTTACCTTATTTAGTTTAAGCTTTATGTTGTTTTAATTTACCTGTTGTTTTGAAATAATATTTCAAGGCCGGCGGTATGGAGAAGCCCGACAACGCCGCTTGGTTGCGAATAAAAGCGCGAGCACGCGCAGTCGAGAGAAGTCAAGCACAGTCAGCCGTCAAGACAAGCATAGACAAGACCGCCGGCTGAATTGTAAAGTCAAGTCAATGTATTTCGTTGGTATTTCTATGATGTATTTTTCGAGTTAATAAAAGTGCACTATACACAATATACAGTCCATTATAATTATCGATCCCGAAGCAACGGATCACAATCAATAAGACCTCAACAAGTGAAGTCCAAACAAGTCCATTGAAAATGGCCTTCTTGGGTCACAAAGCCTGTTTTTCTTCGATCTTCAATTCGAAGAGGAATGGACTAGAATGCGGAATTTATATCAAGTTTTGAAAAATATCTGCAATTTCTTGTTTTTATCACTAGATCTTCAATAAGTGGAAAAGGTTGCGATTGAGGGACTATTATCTTATTTAAGTCTCTGAAATCTACGCACAATCTCGATTTCTTGTTTTCATCTCTTTTATAAGCCAACGTTACTGGAGCAGCAAATGGGCTGTATGATTCCTCTATCAAGTTTCTTTTAAGTAATTCTGAAATCTGTTCTTCTTTTTCTTTTTTATCTTCGATTGTACATCTATATGGTCTTTTACTGCAATGCTTATTTATTATGAGATCTAATCTGGCTTCGTAATCTTTTACAGTGCCTATATCATATTTATCTTTCGCAAATATCTTTTCGTATCGATCTATTAGATTCATAATTATTTTTTCTTCATGACGATTCAAGTGATTTGTTGAGACATTGAAGGTATCTACTTCGATATGTTCATTAAAATTTATTTCATACTCATTTATGATCTTATTAGATTCGGAAACTTTTTGTCCTATCTCTAATTTTTCATTTTGTATCAATTTGAATTTCTTTATACAATCTAATCCTATAAGAAAGTCATGTTTGAAATTCTCGTTATTAATTTTGAAGACATTCATGTAATCTTCTATATTTAAAATCTGGATTTTTATTTTAATTAACCCATCTGTTTCATAAACACCATTAATTGTTCTTAAGTTTGTTTTCCTTATTTCATTACCTTTAGATTTTAAGTTTATCAATTTCGAATTTATTAATGTAACATTTGAACCAGGGTCATAAATAGCAGGTATTTCTAACGTATCATTTAATTTAATTTGGAGTTCAATTAATGGTGGCACAATTAGTTTTTTGGATCCTCATCACTAAGTTCTACATCTAAAGATAAATTGTTCACTTGCCTAACCTTATTACTTTTATCTTCCTGATTTTTGAACCAGCATTCATCCTCATAATGAAAACGTGTTCCTTTTCCTTTTTCTTTACATATTTTACGAGGTATTTTATTCTCACTTTTCTCTTTTGTGTTTAGTCTACTCTTTTGCATTCCTGAATTTTTCTTATAAATTAAATGTTGTAATTTACTTATTTCATTATGTAGGTCTTCAGTCTTTCTTAATTTTTCCCTATCAATTCTATCAATAATGTAATTTGGCAAGCCCATAGCAATTAAATCTATCAATGTTTCATTATCAATAGTTTTTCTCACTTGTAATAAAAGTTTTTCTTTTTTTATAGAATATTCTACTAAGGAACCCATTTGATATCTAAAAGCTAACGCATATCTTATTGGAGACCAACCTTTACTAGCAAATGTGTTGCAAAAACTGTCTTTCCACGTTTCCCATTTTTCTTCAATTGTAAGCTTGAGGAGTGTACAACTATACCAATCTGCCGCTCCCTTTGCCATAAAAGATTTTAAAATTTCAATTTTTTTATTATCGCTTGTTAACTCGAATCGTTCACATTCTTTTTCAAACTCAGTTATCCATTGATTCGCGTTTGAATTTTCACCATCAAAATTTTCAATTGTGAATTCTTTAGCCAATTTTCCAATATTTTTTTCTTCTGATTTTACTTGTTTTTTTCCGAGCAGTTCTTCTAAAAGTTTGACTAATGGTTGTTCTGCTGCATTGGTAGCCACTTCACTAGTAGTATTTTGTTCCCCAATTACTTCTTCCAAATATTCTTCATTAAATTGCAAATTACCTTCTTTATCAAAATAAACGTCCTTTAATTCTTCAGTTAAACTAACCCACACTTGTCTCATTTGATTCCTTTGTTTTAGCGCCTTCTTCACCTTATTGAACATAGCCGTCTTAATCAGCTCCTCGTGATATGCTGCCCTCATATATTCCTGTGGAATTCTGAATGCATGTCCATCCTGTGTGATGACTCTGCTCTGGTTACACATAATACGTTGGATTTTCCATCCGAGGCTTCTAGCACCTTGAATGTAAACTGCAGTCTGTCCATTGTGCTTCACAACGGGAATGTTGTTTCATAATGTTTTGTTTGGATTTATTTCGGGTTCACCAAGTTCCTTTTTGTTGGTTCGAATAAAACAAGAATTGTTTCTCTGTAAATCAAAGAATTTATTATTTTATACAAAAATACGATTGAATGCAAGAATATTGATCTTACCTGTAAATCAAAGAAACAACATTCAATGTTATTATTCACAATGATAAAATTTGGATTACAATGTTCTCAGTAGGTCTTACAAACAATTAATGAAATCAAGAATGAATTATGTCGACTCTGTCGATTTGCACATTCATACAGTCATTGAACTGATTGACCTAATTCATCGCGCAAAGCCATTGAACTTGAACAGGAGATATACAGGTAGGTATTTCTTACATATATATCTGTATTTGGAACATTACGCAACTGTAACAGAACTATCCGAAATTTTTTAACGCATAAGTAAAATAGCATACAAAAATGAAATGGTTGATATAGTTAATGCCATGACAAAATTTAATAGAACTCTAAACAAAATTATTACACTCTCTAACTTATCTAATTCTATTTATGTATTAAAGAATATCTCACTAAGAAAGAATATTTCTCAACCAACATCAGTAGGCCGAAGAAATATTAGACGCGGTGTATCATGCGGCGTAAAACGTATTCAAGCGGGTAGAGCATCCAACAAAGATTTTGGAAAAACTTGGGGACTCAAACCGGAAGCCATGTACTACTGGCTTCACACACTGTGAACAGAGCGACGGGCAAACACACAGCAAAGACATGGTTAGGACACACAAGCCAAACCTTGACGACTGACTTTTTTAATCTAAACAGAACAAAGGCACGTATAATAGAAGGTCTACTGACGGGACACTGGACACTGCGGCCTTAGAAAACATCTGAACACCATAGGAATACTTGGGGAACCCGTGGATTGCAGACTGCGGTGAATAGGAAGAAACAGCCTCTCACATCATTTTTGAATGCGACGCCCTGGGAAGAAGGCGCCACAGAATCTTTGGAGAAATCAATCCGGAAACAGGAATGAATCCGAAAAACCTCATAAATAGGCTACTGAACCTGATAAAGGATACAAACCTATTCTCGTGAGGAACCACTGACGAAAGAGTGATACAATAGACTCTTGTCTTCTTTGATCTTGGTGTTAATTGATCGCTTCGTTGTTCCGATGTATACTCTCCCACACTTGCTCGGAATTCAAAATCCACCCGGAGTACTGAGTGGATCCCTTCTGTTCTTAGGAGATTTCAGATTGTCTTGGATCTCTTTGGTGGTTTGAATATTGTCTTGATGTCATGTTTACTCAGAATTCGGCAGATTCTACATTTTATCCGGGTTATTGACGGTAAGAATGCTTTTTTCAAGGTCGGTGTTGTTCTCAAGGCTTTACTTGATTTGTTTATCGATGTCCTTTTTCGTGTAGCCGTTAGCCATGAGCGTGCGTTTTAAATATTATAGTTCATTTCCAGTTGTTCTGGTTCACGTATAAATAGTCCTCGCTCTACCGACTAGTGTTTTTATTATTCGCTTGCGTTGTCATGGATTATGGTTTGACTTTTTATGTAGGTACCTATCTGTCCGTGTGTGTGTGGGCTTTCTGTGAATCGTGCGTCGACAGAGCGATGACTATACAGGGTCTTTCACGAGGAACCTCACCCATATTTATACGGGAAACTACTGAACGTATTTTCATGAAATTCAGCACTTATAAGTATTTCACGATGCTGATGAAATCTAAAATATTTTCAAGGCATGAGCACCTCCGGTTTTTCCGGAAATGACGTCAACTTCCGTTTTTCAAATTAGAACACCATTTTTTTATTGCAGAAATAGATTCCTTAAAAAATTTCAAGTTATTTTGATGTAACATTTTTCAGTTTTGGTTGGAAAATTCTCTCTGAGCGGGAAAATTCGAAAAAAAAATCGAAAATAGAGCTCCGCTGAAACAAGAATAACTTCGAGGTTTTTGGATGGAAAATTTTCATTTTTGGGATTGTTCAAGATGTAAGATCGATGTATCCACTTTAATAATCGAAATCGCGATTCATGATGCAGGGGGTGAAAAAATCGCTTTCAAAGTTAGGGATGACAAAATCGTGAAAAATCAATTTTTTCAAATTAGAACCTCATTTTTTTATGGCAGATATTGAATCTACGTTAAAAAATAATGTGAGTGTATGCATCACACCCTTGCCCTAAAGTGGATATTTTCTGAGTTATTTACAAGAAACTGTTTTTCGTCTTGAATTTTCAGCTATTTCTTTTCCCTTCACGCCAAAAAGATGAAATTTTCAGGAACTGTTATTTGAACCATGCTGTAGATTTTTAACCCCTTCTTGAAACCGACTTCAAGTTACTATTAGGAGAACCATGGCAAACACTCGCAGTTATAACTAGAGAAGATGCTCAAAGTTTTGACCGTTAATTTCTAGACATTTATTTATACGTCTCAGGAATGCTTCGTGCGTTGCTCTTCTTATTTCATCGGGAGGAAGAGATCTGCAAAAGTGTTTAAAAACCAAATTGAGTTTCAAAACTATGAATCTAAAAATCTAAACAAACCTGAACGCATTTCTGACTCGTTCTATGCAGTCCTCTTCATCAGTCAGGGGAGTTGAGTAGACAATATTTTTTATCCTACCCCAAACATAATATTCTAAAGGAGTAAAATCGCGAGAACGTGGTGGCCAAAGATGTGGAACATTGTTCGCCAACCATCGATCTTCAAATAGCCTGTAGAGGATATTTGACACATTGAGTGAATTGTGTGGAGGCGCGCCATCTTGTTGATACCATAAGTCATTATGGTTCTGTACTAGCGGCTCAATTATTTGAGTCAATATATCAGAATATATATCTCCTAAGGGAGAACATTCTTTAAATAATGCAAACATGTGTAGTGTTCTATCTTACCAGTTAAAGTCCCATCATAAATGTGAACATCAAGAATTGCATTATTTTTGATGGCACAAAAAACATTGAAACTCCAGGTCTCTTGAAAGTTCCATTGTCTGAAGTGCTCGTTGTTCTCTTCATCCCAATAATGACTGTTATGCCTATTGAAAGAACTATTCTTCGTGAATTTAGTTTCATCTGTTCAAATTATACAGTCCAAAAAGTTTTCATTCTCTTGAAATCGAATCATCATAGCTTCGCAAAACTCTGTTCTCCTGACGAAATCAGTTTCCTTCAAATGCTGTACCCTATTGAATTTATATGGGTGCATTTTATGTTTTTTTAATATTCTCCAAACACTCGTTGTGATAATCCCAGATCAATCTCGGCATCTTTGAGAGAATTTTGAGGATTCACACGAAAATATGCAAGAACTGTAATTTCGTTGTTCTCATCTTCTACTACACTTTTTTCTCTATGTATAGTTTTCTTAACGAAAGATCCGACATTTTCCAAGTTTGTCATGGTTCTGTTAATGGTATCTCTCGTTGGTCTGGGTCGGTCAGGAAACCTCTCAATGAACAGTCGAATCGTTCTATCTACAACTTTATTACATTCTCCATGAATTAGAATGAGATTTAAATAATCTTCATTGGTAAAATTAGGCATAATGATCGATTTTATAACTTAATATGAATTATCACCAAATTAATAGTGAACACAAAATGCTACTGAATAAAGAGGAATTTGGCAGATGTAATTAATGATATCTATCATTAAAAAAAAGAATGTAAAACATGGTAAGTTTTTGCATATGGTTCATGAGGAATTATTTATTTATCACTGGAGAGAAAACCGATGGCCGATTAGTTGAAATAAAGAGGTTTCCGATACAAATTCGAATCCAAATTCGCCATCTATTTAGGAACAACCTGTAACTTTTTTCTCTTGCATATTAGGGTAGTAAAATCTAAAACATGGTTTAAGTAACAGTTCCTGAAAATTTCATCATTTTGGCGTGAAGGGAAAAGAAATAGCTGAAAATTCAAGACGAAAAACAGTTTTTTGTGAATAACTCAGAAAATATCCACTTTAGGGCAAGGGTGTGATGCATACACTCACATTACTTTTTAACGTAGATTCAATATCTGCCATAAAAAAATGGGGTTCTAATTTGAAAAAATTGATTTTTCACGATTTTGTCATCCCTAACTTTGAAAGCGATTTTTTCACCCCCTGTATCATGAATCGCGATTTCGATTTTTAAAGTGGATACATCAATCTTACATCTTGAAAAATCCCAAAAATGAAAATTTTCCATCCAAAAACCTCGAAGTTATTCTTGTTTCAGCGGAGCTCTATTTTCGATTTTTTTTCGAATTTTCCCGCTCAGAGAGAATTTTCCAACCAAAACTGAAAAATGTTACATCAAAATAACTTGAAATTTTTTAAGGAATCTATTTCTGCAATAAAAAAATGGTGTTCTAATTTGAAAAATGGAAGTTGACGTCATTTCCGGAAAAACCGGAGGTGCTCATGCCTTGAAAATATTTTAGATTTCATCAGCATCGTGAAATACTTATAAGTGCTGAATTTCATGAAAATACGTTCTGTAGTTTCCCGTATAAATATGGGTGAGGTTCCTCGTGAAAGACCCTGTATGTGACCCAGAAAATCATTCATCATAAAATTTTACGGCGTTTTTCTGAGTTCTTAAAGGACTCATTGAAAATACTTCAACCTGATATTGTCTTGATTGTTGTATCTTTTTTGTTAGAAAAATCATATACTAATTTGATTGTTAACCAGAAACAATTTTTGTTACCAACTGGATGCTGTATTGGACTTTAGTCTGTAGGTATCCCATACTTGCTGAACAAATAAATAAATAAGTTCTATGCAGGGGATTTTAATGTAGTTTAGTTTAAAAAAAATCGCTATTATTGAAGTCCGATATGAAATTTTCTCCATTTCAACTTTATTTTTCAGTTATATTTCCAGCAAAATCACTCAATAATAATTCATTCGATTGTTCCCTAGAGTTGAATTAGAGGATTTAACATATTCATACCAAACTGGGCCATTGATGTGATATTATTTCCATCATTCACAACATTTTTTCTGACCATTTTGTCCATATTTGTACTTCATGGTTTGGATAGGTCATGGAATCTATTAATATATAATTAAGTAGCCGCACCCGAGATTGATAGGATGAACCCCCTTATCTTCTCCATAAGCTCGACATATGACCATGTTCCAGCTTGCTAAGTCAGCATCGAACACCTGCGGTGCTGAGTCTCATTCAATATAAGCTGTTCCTTTATAAACGGTTTCATACTTGATTTTAATTAAGAATTAGCTTTGCTCTCGTAAGATAACTATAGACTTATTCAGTGTTAAGTACCTGGTCTTTCACCATAGTTGTATTCAGTCAATAAATTGTTTTTAAAAACAAGGTCTTCAACTTGAAATTTATAATTATATGTATATTGTCTAATTGTTCTTATCACAATTCGATTACATTCGTCATGACTAAGATAGAAATTTGAGTCATCTTCATTCGTGAATTCTGGCATTTTGTTGAAACTTCAGTGAACGGTGATCATAAATAAGACTGAATGCAATTGAATTTCGCAGATGTGAATTCCTGATGCGATCATTTTTTATATTGATTTATTGGATAATGAGATAAATAATCAGAACTGAATGCGTTACTAATTTATAAATCGTGATATTTCTAGAAAATCTCAAAAATGGTCAATGTCGCTTATGCAATTGAATTGGCATTTTCAATATGTCTAAAACAAGGCTGAAGTTAGAGACTATAATTTCGAATTGTGTATTTTCACTTTCTTCCAATAACAGTATGCATTTTTGACAAATCAAAATAGTTATCTCTCATTGTTCCAACCTTAGACCATAGAAAGAGGAGACACAGCATCTCATTCATAAATTCGGGAATTGATGAAGCCAAAATTCAGTCAGATTTCAATGAGTGGGACGAAGATAGCAATATCATTTTCCATTTATGTGGCAACATTGCAGAATCTAACTTTGAAAAATCCAGTGGCGTGGAGTTATTGATTTTGAAGAATGGGAATAAAATAACGAGCTTATAATCTTTTTATGGCGAATTCTTTCAATATTGGTACGAGGGTGGTTTATAGAAATGTGAAATTATTTTGTACTATAAATATATTTGAAGATTCGTAATTGATGCAAATGAATTATTGAACATATTAAAATGCGTAGCTTTTTTATATTACTTGGAATTAGTGAAAATAAGTATGAAAAATTATAGAAAAACAATTGATTCTTTAGGAAGTCAATTAAGGTATATGAAATAAACTACACGATTCATCAAATGCTGAAACTGACCACAAAAATGTGTACATTCATGTGAAGGAATCAGATTTTCCTCTTCACGAGATTTTATAATAAATTGAGGTATTTTATCACGTTGTAACAAATATGATAAGTAATGGCTGCAATCAAACCGAGTCATCAATATTTGAGATGAAAACCTACGGGGCGGCGAATTGCCGAGCGTACATTATATGCCTATGAACGGCGTTCAGTATGAAAAAAGCAACAATAATTCATGCCTTCTTTATTTATCCACAAAATTTAGCATAATTCCTTGAAGAAAATGAACCTCATTTATTCATCCACTATACACATCATGAAGAAGAACATAATGAAACCATAGTAAATCTACTGAATGCGATATTAAAATAAACATTGATATTGAAAACAGGTCCATTTGTTTTTAACTGCTCCTCTCAAAGCCATATATACATTCGATAGTCATAGTTCTATTTGGAAGGCAGAATCCAAGTTGATACCAATATTAACATATCCTGAGAATCTTGTACCAGTACCAGGGATATGAAACTTCTTCTTGTCTTTGGACCAGAGCAGTCTGATTCTTTTATGATGCCTGGACTTCCATCCACAGATCTATAATACTTTGAGATAGTTTCTAAAAGGGGAGGGCTGTTGATGAATGTTTTTCTTGGGGAAAAAAGAGGCCAATGTTAATGCAAAGGCTTTCAATGATGGGTTGTACGTTGTACTCCTGCTTGCTTGGATCTTTTAACATTCTTTGAAACGAATCTCTTGCAACTCCTGAATTAATGAATGCCTGAAAAGAAGAGAAGATTTTTTGATATGATCATGACTTAGTTGTCAGAGTTAATGGAATTTAAGAGATTTGAGATGAAATATTTACCTTATTCTTCTAATTTTAGAAGAAGATGATGCCTCAGTGAAACAGGAAGATGAATCTCATTTCTCCACTGGCTCAATTTTTTCAACCCTGCAAAACAGATTACACCAGATATAATTAATCACTAATGCAACAAAAATTGCAACCATTCCACCTGCCGGTAGGAGAACAGGTACTGGGAAGAGACTTATCAATTTATCGAATTTATCATATGTGAGATGCTTTTATCTGATCCATCCCTCTGTTGAGTTTCCAGAGTACCGGCACAATGATGATTTTTTTGATGAAATGGCTAATATTTGATTTCAATATTTTGGTTCTTTCTCTGGAAATTCCCAGAAACTTACCTTAAGGACGAAAGTTCGAAGATTGGTTTGGCAAGAAGGGGATTGGCATCATTTTTGAGATATCTGGTACCATTCACTCGAATAACGAAATCTTTTAGCTCAAAGTGTTCGGAACATACAAACAGTTTCTGAGAAAGATCATCAAGTAATATTCAGGATTGAGAACCAGATGTTCCTCTTCTCAATATCAGAATGGAATCTGAAAAGTGAAATTCTAAAAGTCTACGCCTCTGATACTGATATATGAAAAGATTAGAACATACCTGTGCAAATTCAAGTTAGGATTCAAATAGTCCAATTTACCACACACAAGACACTTACGAACCATTTTCTTATCGTATTTAGCTGGAGATATTCAAAAATAAATCCAAATAACGCTTTTAACATACAATGAAGCTCAAAATCTTGTTGACAACACTGTTCGAATTGTCAGAAATTTCATAGAACAAAGATGGCGGTACGTAATTAATGAATGAACTGGACATAGATTCAAAAAACCGTATTGCCAAACGTTTTTATACATTAATCTGGGGCAAAAAGATCGATCCGTTTCGAGAACATTTACATATACTTAAGTATATGTAATGTGAAGAATGCACAATAGTTGAAGAAACCAATACTCGTTTCTGGCATTCACGCACAAATGAGTAAATGAATTTCAATCTAAGAAACTTTTCATTTTGATTGAGAGTTTATTTATTAGAAAATTCAACGAACGTCACAACGTTGCAAAAATTTCTACTATATTTTGATTCCGTAGTATTACAATCACCCAGTTCAGTTCTGATGATTTTGAAACTTGGCTTCACTATTTATTATTGAAAGCTGTGTCTCTTCTTTCTATGGTCTAAGGTTCCAACCAAATATCCTCCACCCATGAACGCATTTATGTTCCACCAGATGTTACGCCAGTGTTTGTTTGTAACTTTCAGATTCTAGTATCCGTAATAATTTGAAATAGATGGAACTCAATTATCATTTATGAATAAATAGAAATTGGAACGATTGTTTATATTTTTTGATGTTATGGAAAATTTTTACGGGGTGTCGTTCCTGTCAGTCCGACGTTTCGATTAATAAATACGATTCATTCAAATACTGATTCTGTCATTTCAATTTTAGATTCATGGATAGTCTAAGGACCGGTCTTATAAAGGGCACGTTCAATCGGAGGTTACTCAAAAGAGGATTGGATGTCAACTCTCGGTTGATAAAACTTCAGTATTATAAACGTCTTTGCGGCGTCGGTTGAGCAACCTCGGATTGAGGTCGCATTTTTTGGGTTGGCTATCCTGAATCTTATTTCTTGAAGTATTTTGGCACGTTTTCTCATACCATGTTAGGATACATTCAAAAATTGTAGTCTTATAAAAAAACAAGAAGCTAATTCGAAAATATTCTCGTGTTTTGTCACCATCATGGCGTTAGAATTTATGAAATGAAGACGGACTTCGTCGGAATTTTTAAATTTTTTATCACTCGAAGCTATTGGCAAATACGTTTGAGCTAGGAACCTATTTTGATATTCTAGAAAGTCTTATCTCAAACTTTTATGCCAAGTTACCAAATAAAAGCTAGGTCAATACATAACATCCAATGGAATTGCATAAACATTTATTCGTACAAGAATATAATTATATTCAGGACAAGTACAAATCATTCTTCATCTTGTTTGATTGAGTACATGAAGTACATATTGAATTGAAATTTATTTCTTGATGAACTTCCTCTTTATTCAGGTTCAGGATCAGAGTCATGAATAGGATCAGTTCACTCCATTTCTATAGTAATATTATCAAGGCCTCAAGAATAATAGTTGTTTTCAAAGTTGTCTGAATTAAGAATCTGCAGAATGAGAGAGAGAGAGAGAGAGAAATCAACTTTATTGATCTTGTAATCAAATGGCTATCGACCGCAGTCTTCCAGCCAGTCATATACAATTTTATTATAATTTTAATAAGTCTTAATTAAAACAAGTGTGAAGTAAATATTGTTATTCTAGGGATTTCAGGTGTTCAAGAAGTGGCAAAGCTGGTAGCTTTGTCTTTGGTGTAGATTCTCTATTGTAGTGGTGTATCAATGGCTCAATTATGTTGGTGTTGTCTTGGTTTGTGATGAACTTTTTGCTGAGTTTTTGCGTTCTTTCCAGTATTGGTTCTATTTCTGTTATCTGGTATAATAGCTGATTTGATGGGTTGTGGAGTGGGTTGTTGGGATGTCTCAATTTTGTAATTTTACGTAAGCATGTTCTTTCCGCTACTTCCATTATATTTAAAACTGTTTTTGGTGAATTTGAAAATATTGTATGTCCATAGTCTAATAAAGGTCTGCATATCATTTTGTATATCATACTGGCCGTTTTACTGCTGATTCCTCTGTTTTTATAAGTTAAGGACCTAAAGTCTGCAGAATGATAATTCTATGTTTAAGGGAGAAGAGACTCCTGGTATCACTAGGTTTTGAAAGTGAACTCTTTTTTCTTTACCGAGCTTTCGCGATTGTTTATTGCTTCTTCAGGGTTTCTACCACAGATTCTACATTAAATTTTGACACACATGATATATGATAAAACAATTTGGACACTACTGAAATTGAGGTTATATCCTCAAACAATTTGATTCGGTTGTTCTACACGGCATATTCCGGCATGAAAATCGACTGAACACAATTTAATAAATTCAGCATGAAAAAAATTCATTAAGTCACAAATTAACACTTCAATCATCCCTATAAAAGTCATTCAGTCACGCTGTCAACTTTCATCTTCATGTTATCATTTTTCTTCTTTACATCATCTATCTAATGGTCTTCGTGTATTTTCTTTTTCCTTTCTCAACAAATAGCTGTAGATATTGCTGAGTTTATTTGTGTCAGATTTCTTGTTTATATTTTTTTTTATTTTCGTTTATTTGGATCATCTCGTGAACAAATCTTTTGTTGTAATTTTTTTCGTTTTTAATATTTTCACATTCTCGAAGTCAAAGTTGTGGTCCAAGTTTTGCGCATGCATTGCCAGCGCGTTTTCAAATATAGTCAAATCCCGAATGAAAGAATGGGGCATGTTCTTTCACATGCCAGAGAGTCTTTGAATTCAATACATAGTTCATACACGAGCTTCATTGAATAATTGACCATTCATTCATCTGCGAGATGGAATCGGTGTCATCAATCATGTCTTTAGAGTATATTCAAAACTAGAATTACAGAATTTCTAAGCTTATCTTGGAAATTTGAAGAAAAGTATACCTTCTCACATCTGAAGCATTCAGCATTTTCCCAACCCATTAAAATAAACATGCACTTGTACTATGTGATAAAAATCAAGAAATCCTTCTAGAACGGTGAGTGTGCTCCAGCAACACGGTTCTAATATACCAAAATTTGGTCATTTAATACAACCTTTCCCTTGTCAGTTGCAATTCCTGTTGATTGCTTGGCATTTTGAAAGAATGATTAATAAGGCCTTGAATACTTTTGGATATTGTCAAAAGTTCTAGACATTTCCCAATTTTCTGACGTTTATTTATGAATACCACGAAAATCCTTCAATATGTAAACAACTCTGAAATGATCCAGCTAATTCAGAGTGATTTCATCCAACCGATAAACGATTTTTCTTTTATTTGAAGTGGTCGAAAGGAAATGTGAAATCATTCCATTGGTATCTTTCTTATTCATTATCGTTATTATCTCTTGAATGCCTTGCAGTTAATTCATTATTATAATAATCAGAATCATTTTCCTTCTCATTTTCACACAAAAATAGTTCTATCACTCGAAAAATTTAGTTTCAATTCAGGAAAAATGAATTATTCATACATGGCCAAAATACGAAAGACTCATTAATATCAGGCATCCCATTAATATAATATTATATATTCTTTCCAATTCAAGCAACATCAATGTGCCAAAACGAAATGTTTTATTTTGATATTGAGACCTAAGCTGAGGTTAGTTGTCAGCCATCTAGAACGTCAAACTTTTCAATCCTCGGTTCATAGCTCAAACGGAGCTATCTTCAGCTGTTGAACCTGAGGTTGAATGTTTATATTACGGAAATCCACAGTCAACCGCGGATTCGGGCGTAGCCGAGGTCGAATTTCTTCTATAAAACCGGCCCTAAATGGGCCCACTCACGAGGCTACCGAGACGGGCGTTTTATGACACTTTATGAAGCCAAAACTCAGTCGGACTTCAATGAGTGGGACGAAGATAGCATAAAGGATAGCAATATCATTTCACATTTATGTGGCAACATTGCAGAATCTAACTATGAAAAATCCAGTGGCGTGGAGTTATTGATTTTGGAGAATGGAAATAAAATTACGAGTGAATAATCTTTTTGTGGCGAATACTCACAATATTGATATAAATATATTTGAAGATTCGTAATTGATGCAAATGAATTATTGAAAATGTTAAAATGCATAGCTTTTTCATATTACCTGAAATTAATGAAAATAAGTAAGAAAAATTATACAAAAACAATTGATTCTTTAGGAAGTCAATTAAGGTATATAAAATAAACTACACGGTTCATTCAATGCTGAAACTGACCACAAAAATGTGTAAATTCATGTGAAGGAATCAGATTTTCCTCTTCACGAGATTTTATAATAAATTGAGGTGTTTTATCACGTATTACAAATATGATAAGTAATAGCTGCAAAAAGCATCAAACCATCAAACCGATTCATCAATATTTGAGATGAAAATCTACGAGGCGGCGAATTGCGGAGCGTACATTATATGCTTATTAACGGCGTTCGGTATGAAAAAAGCAACAATAATTCATGCCTTCTTTATTTATTCACAAAATTGAGCATAATTCCTTGAAGAAAATTAACATCATCTATTAATCAACATCATGAAGAAGAACCTAATACAATCATAAAACCATAGTAAATCTACTGAATGCGATATTAAAATAAACATTGATATTGAAAACAGGTCCATTTGTTGTTAAATGCTCCTCGCAAAGCCCTATATACATTCGACAGTCATAGTTCTATTTGGAAGGCAGAATCCAAGATGATACCAATATCAACATATCCTGAGAATCTTGTACCAGTACCAGGGATATGAAACTTCTTCTTGTCTTTGGACCAAAACAGTCAATGCTTCTTTTTGAAACCTGTACTTCCATCCACAGATCTATACTTTGAGATAGTTTCTAGAAGGGGATGTTGATGAATGTTTTTCTCACAGAATTGTATTCTTGAGACCAATGTTAATGCAAAGGCTTTCAATGTTTGGTTGTACTTCTGCTTGCTTGGATCTTTTAACATTCTTTCAAATGAATCTCTTGCAACTCCTGAATTAATGAATGCCTGAAAAGAAGAGAAGATTTTTTGATATGATCATGACTTAGTTCTTTCATTTATGAAAGATAAACAAAAATGCAACATACAAGTAAACTTGCTTCTGACATAAGGAATTTTTCTTTTAGATGGTCTATCAATGTTTTCATCAATGTTTTTTTATGTCTCATTCTTCGATCAGACTGTTTACTTTTGTCCTGATGAAATTCACATTCTTTTTCCTCTTTTCAGGAGTGGAAAAATCACTAGATGGTATGTATATGGTCAATATGAAATAGCTTTCTAAAAAACTCTGTATAAGTTGTCAGTATGTTATTGTTAATGGAATTGAAGAGATTTGAGATGAAATATTCACCTTATTCTTCTAATTTTAGAAGAAGATGGTGTCTCAGTGAAACAAGAAATTGAATCTTATTCCTCCACTGGCTCAATTTTTTCAACCCTGCAAAACAGATTACACCAGATATAATTAATCATTAATGCAACCAAAATTACAACCATTCCACCTACCAGTAGGAGAACAGGTACTGAAAAGAGACTTATCAATTTATCGAATTTATCATAATATGTGAAATGCTTTTATATATCTGATCCATCCCTCTGTTGAGTTTTCAGAGTACCTGCACAATGATGACTTTTTTGGTGAAATGCTAATATTTGATTTCAATATTTTGGTTCTTTCTCTGGAAATTCCCAGAAACTTACCTTGAGGACGAAAGTTCGAAGATTGGTTTGGCAAGAAGGGGATTGGCATCATTTTTGAGATATCTGGTATCATTCACTCGAATAACGAAGTATTTTAGCTCAAAGTGTTCGGAACATACAAACAGTTTCTGAGAAAGATCATCAGAGTCAGTAATATTGAGGATTGAGAACCAGATGTTCCATGTCCATAAAGTTAGCAGTGCCACTTTCGAGAAATTCAATGAAACCTATTGCATTAATTGTCGAATAATTGTCGAGAATTTGTCGTGAAAGAAAAAAATTTGTCGCGTCCTTAGTTTTTTTTCTACGGGGTGGCTTTGCTAACTTAACGTTAAGTTAGCAGAACCACTTTTTCAATATCGCCCGAGTCTCATGAAAATGGTTACAAATAATTGTCGAGTAATTGTCGTAGTCGATATGAAGTAAAAAAAACCCAAAAAATCCATTCCATTTCGTTTATTTTACGTCTTTTTCCCGCGAGTTCGAGATATTCCTAGAATTATCGCATTTTTGGCAACAGCGCATTCGTAATTGACTCTTTTTCTATTGCATTAATTGTCGAATACCTGCCTCGAATTTGTCGTGAAAGAAAAAAATTTGTCGCGTCCTTAGTTTTTTTCTACGGGGTGGCTTTGCTCACTTTATATTAATTTAGCAAAAAGTGGTCGAATATCGTCACGATGATCATGAAAGATTGTCGAGTAATTGTCAATGTTGAAATAAAGTAAAAGACACACAAAAAATTTAATCTTTCTAGCAATTTCCACTCCATTTTCTCGCGATTTCCCCATCTTTCTTGAAATATCGCATTTTTGGCAACAGCGCATTTGTAATTGACTCTTTTTCTATTGCATTAATTGTCGAATACCTGTTCCGAATTTGTCGTGAAAGAAAAAAATTTGTCGCGTCCTTAGTTTTTTTTTCTATGGGGTGGCTTTGCTAACTTAACGTTAAGTTAGCAGAACCACTTTCTCAATATCGACCGAATCTCATGAAAATGGTTACAAATAATTGTCGAGTAATGGTCGTAGTCGATATGAAGTAAAAAAAACCCAAAAAATCCATTCCTTTTTGTTTATTTTACGTCTTTTTCCCGCGAGTTCGAGATATTCCTAGAATTATCGCATTTTTGGCAACAGCGCATTCGTAATTGACTCTTTTGCTATTGCATTAATTAAATTTTTTGTGTGTCTTTTACTTTATTTCAACATCGACAATTACTCGACAATCTTTCATGATCATCGTGACGATATTCGACCACTTTTTGCTAAATTAATATAAAGCGAGCAAAGCCACCTCGTAGAAAAAAAACTAAGGACGCGACAAATTTTTTTTTCTCACGACAACTTCGAGGCAGGTATTCGACAATTAATGCAATAGAAAAGAGTCAATTACGAATGCGCTGTTGCCAAAAATGCGATAATTCTAGGAATATCTCGAACTCGCGGGAAGGAGAAGTAAAATAAACAAAAAGGAATGGATTTTTTGGGTTTTTGTTACTTCATATCGACTACGAAAATTATTTGTAACCATTTTCATGAGATTCGGTCGATATTGAGAAAGTGGTTCTGCTAACTTAACGTTAAGTTAGCAAAGCCACCCCGTAGAAAAAAAACTAAGGACGCGACAAATTTTTTTCTTTCACGACAAATTCGAGGCAGGTATTCGACAATTAATGCAATAGAAAAACAGTCAATTACGAATGCGCTGTTGCCAAAAATGCGATAATTCTAGAAACATCTCGAACTCGCGGGAAAAAGACGTAAAATAAACAAAATAAATGGATGTTTTGGGTTTCTTTTGCTTCATATCGACTTCGACAATTACTCGACAATTATTTGTAACCATTTTCATCAGATTCGGTCGATATTGAGAAATTGGTTCTGCTAACTTAACGTTAAGTTAGCAAAGCCACCCCATAGAAAAAAAAACTTAGGATGCGACAAATTTTTTTCTTTCACGACAAATTCGAGGCAGGTATTCGACAATCAATTCAATAGAAAAAGAGTCAATTTCGAATGCGCTGTTGCCAAAAATGCGATAATTCTAGGAATATCTCGAACTCGCGGGAAAAAGACGTAAAATAAACAAAAACGAATGGATTTTTTGGGTTTTTTTTACTTCATATCGACTACGACAATTACTCGACAATTATTCGTAACCATTTTCATGAGATTCGGTCGATATTGAGAAAGTGGTTCTGCTAACTTAACGTTAAGTTAGCAAAGCCACCCCGTAGAAAAAAAACTAAGGACGCGACAAATTTTTTTCTTTCACGACAAATTCGGGACAGGTATTCGACAATTAATGCAATAGAAAAAGAGTCAATTACGAATGCGCTGTTGCCAAAAATGCGATAATTCTAGGAATATCTCGAACTCGCGGGAAAAAGACGTAAAATAAACAAAAAGGAATGGATTTTTTGGGTTTTTTTTACTTTATATCGACTACGACAATTACTCGACAATTATTTGTAACCATTTTCATGAGATTCGGGCGATATTGAAAATAGTGGTTCTGCTAACTTAACGTTAAGTTAGCAAAGCCACCCCGTAGAAAAAAAACTAAGGACGCGACAATTTTTTTTCTTTCACGACAAATTCGAGGCACGTATTCGACAATTAATGCAATAGAAAAAGAGTCAATTTCGAATGCGCTGTTGCCAAAAATGCGATAATTCTAGGAATATCTCGAACTCGCGGGAAAAAGACGTAAAATAAACAAAAAGGAATGGATTTTTTGGGTTTTTTTTACTTCATAACGACTACGACAATTACTCGACAATTATTTGTAACCATTTTCATGAGATTCGGGCGATATTGAGAAAGTGGTTCTGCTAACTTAACGTTAAGTTAGCAAAGCCACCCCGTAGAAAAAAAACTAAGGACGCGACAAATTTTTTTCTTTCACGACAAATTCGGGACAGGTATTCGACAATTAATGCAATAGAAAAAGAGTCAATTACGAATGCGCTGTTGCCAAAAATGCGATAATTCTAGGAATATCTCGAACTCGCGGGAAAAAGACGTAAAATAAACAAAAAGGAATGGATTTTTTGGGTTTTTTTTACTTTATATCGACTACGACAATTACTCGACAATTATTTGTAACCATTTTCATGAGATTCGGGCGATATTGAAAAAGTGGTTCTGCTAACTTAACGTTAAGTTAGCAAAGCCACCCCGTAGAAAAAAAACTAAGGACGCGACAAATTTTTTTCTTTCACGACTAATTCGAGGCAGGTATTCGACAATTAGTGCAATAGAAAAAGAGTCAATTACGAATGCGCTGTTGCCAAAAATGCGATAATTCTAGGAATATCTCGAACTCGCGGGAAAAAGACGTAAAATAAACAAAAAGGAATGGATTTTTTGGGTTTTTTTTACTTCATATCGACTACGACAATTACTCGACAATTATTTGTAACCATTTTCATGAGATTCGGGCGATATTGAAAAAGTGGTTCTGCTAACTTAACGTTAAGTTAGCAAGGCCACCCCGTAGGAAAAAAACTAAGGACGCGACAATTTTTTTTCTTTCACGACAAATTCTCGACAATTATTCGACAATTAGTGCAATAGGTTTCATTGAATTTCTCGAAAGTGGCACTGCTAACTTTATGGACATAGATGTTCCTCTTCTCAATATCAGAATGGAATCTGAAAACTGAAATTCTAAAAATCTACGCCTCTGATACTAAGTATGAAAAGATTAGAACATACCTGTGCAAACTCAAGTTAGGATTCAAATAGTCCAATTTACCACACACAGACAAGACACTTACGAACCATTTTTATCGTATTTAGATGGAGATATTCAAAAATAAATCCAAATAACGCTTTTAACATACAATGAAGCTCAGAAACTTTGTTGACAACACTGTTCAAAATGTCAGAAGTTTCATAGAATAAAGATGGCGGCACGTAATTAATAGGTTTGTTCGCTTCGCGGTTCGGAACTGTACTTTTTGGTAATTTTGAATCCCACCCGTTCGTTTCGCACGGAACAGGAGATTCCTTGACGTTCGCGTCGTCGAGTTCGGAACTGTTCCTAGCTATTCTGACTGTTCCTGATAAGTAGATGGTACAGTAGGAACAGGTGCTATATATTAACCTTAAAAGTAACAACTTGTTGGTAAACAAACATGTCTTCGAGTATATTGGAGTTGTATTTTCCATGTTATCCAGAGAAAACTTAAAACTATCGATGTTATACAGTTTAATAACTAAGGTTTTAAATAATAAAATACTCTAGTTTAACGAAGAATGTTTAAAATTATCTGTTCCGAAGAAATATATTCTATAATATGGAATATTGATTAAGACTTTATATGCGTAGACATTTGCCACCTAGGTGGAACTACTGTACAAAACTGTACTCAATAGTTCTTGCTAGGTAGCAATATAAGTTCTGCAGTTTCAGTTGGCATTCATCTCAGGATAAGACTACATGCATCTGATGACGGCCAATAAGCCAGAAACCGGTAATGCATTGTCTTCCTGTGGTGGTGCCACCTGGTGGTGTGCTTCGGAAACTGGATCTCTACTAGTCCAATTCTGATTTTCATGCTGTAGATTTTTCACCCCTTCTTGAAACCGACTTCAAGTTACTATTAGGAGAACCATGGCAAACTCTCGCAGTTATAACTAGAGAAGATGCTCAAAGTTTTGACCGTTAATTTCTAGACATTTATTTATACGTCTCAGGAATGCTTCGTGCGTTGCTCTTCTTATTTCATCGGGAGGAAGAGATCTGCAAAAGTGTTTAAAAACCAAATTGAGTTTCAAAACTATGAATCTAAAAATCTAAACAAACCTGAACGCATTTCTGACTCGTTCTATGCAGTCCTCTTTATCAGTCAGGGGAGTTGAGTAGACAATATTTTTTATCCTACCCCAAACATAATAGTCTAAAGGATTTAAATCGGGAGAACGTGGTGGCCAAAGATGTGGACCATTGTTCGCCAACCATCGATCTTCAAATAGCCTGTAGAGGATATTTGACACATTGAGTGAATTGTGTGGAGGCGCGCCATCTTGTTGATACCATAAGTCATTATGGTTCTGTACTAGCGGCTCAATTATTTGCGTCAATATGTCAAAATATCTATCTCCTAAGGGAGAACATTCTTTAAATAATGCAAACATGTGTAGTGTTCTATCCTACCAGTTAAAGTCCCATCATAAATGTGAACATCGAGAATTGCATTATTTTTGATGGCGCAAAAAACATTGAAACTCCAGGTCTCTTGAAAGTTTCATTGTCTGAAGTGGTGGTTGTTCTCTTCATCCCAATAATGACTGTTAGGCTTTTTGAAAGAACCATTCTTTGTGAATTTAGATTCATCTGTCCAAATTATACAGTCCAAAAAGTTTTCATTCTCTTGAAATCGAATCATCATAGCTTCGCAAAACTCTGTTCTCCTGACGAAATCAGGTTCCTTCAAATGCTGTACCCTTTTGAATTTATATGGGTGCATTTTATGTTTTTTTAATATTCTCCAAACACTCGATTGAGATAATCCCAGATCAATGTTGGCATCTTTGAGAGAATTTTGAGGATTCACACGAAAATATGCAAGAACTGTAATTTCGTTGTTCTCATCTTCTACTACACTTTTTTCTCTGTGTATAGTTTTCTTAACAAAAGATCCGACATTTCTCAAGTTTGTGATGGTTCTGTTAATGGTATGTCTCGTTGGTCTGGGTCGGTCAGGAAACCTCTCAATGAACAGTCGAATCGTTCTATCTAGAACTTTATTACATTCTCCATGAAGTAGAATGAGATTTAAATAATCTTCATTGGTAAAATTAGGCATAGTGATCGATTTTATAACTTAATACGAATTATCACCAAATTAATAGTAAACACAAAATGCTACTGAATAAAGAGGAATTTGGCAGATGTAATTAATGATATCTATCATTAAAAAAAAATGAATGTAAAACATGGTAAGTTTTTGCATATGGTTCATAAGGAATTATTTATTTATCACTGGAGAGAAAACCGATGGCCGATTAGTTGAAATAAAGAGGTTTCCGATACAAATTCGAATCCAAATTCGCCATCTATTTAGGAACAACGTGTAACTTTTTTCTCTTGCATATTAGGGTAGTGAAATCTAACACATGGTTTAAGTAACAGTTCCTGAAAATTTCATCTTTTTGGCGTGAAGGGAAAAGAAATAGCTGAAAATTCAAGACGAAAAACGGTTTTTTGTGAATAACTCAGAAAATATCCACTCTAGGGCAAGGGTGTGATGCATACACTCACATTATTTTTTAACGTAGATTCAATATCTGCCATAAAAAAATGGGGTTCTAATTTGAAAAAATAGATTTTTCACGATTTTGTCATCCCTAACTGTGAAGGCAATTTTTTCACCCCCTGTATCCTGAATCGCGATTTCGATTTTTAAAGTGGATACATCAATCTTACATCTTGAAAAATCCCAAAAATGAAAATTTTTCATCCGAAAACCTCGAAGTTATTCTTGTTTCAGCGGAGCTCTATTTTCGATTTTTTTTTTCGAGTTTTCCCGCTCAGAGAGAATTTTCCAACCAAAACTGAAAAATGTTACATCAAAATAACTTGAAATTTTCTAAGGAATCTATTTCTGCAATAAAAAAATGGTGTTTTAATTTGAAAAACGTTCAGTAGTTTCCCGTATAAATATGGGTGAGGTTCCTCGTGAAAGACCCTGTATGATATGAATGAATGGATATTTGGTTCCCAACCGTTCGTGTCATGGAACAGCGTGCCTCAGTTCCATGAGTTCTAGAACCAAGTTCTCCCTGAACCCAGAGTACCAAGAGAACTGCGACGCGAACAAACCTAATGAATGAACTGGACATAGATTCAAAAAACCGTATTGCCAAACGTTTCCATACATTGATCTGAGGTGAAAAGATCGATCCGTTTCGCGAACATTTGCATATACTTTAGTCTATGGATTGTGAAGGATGCACAATATTTGAAGAAACCAATACTCGTTTCTGACATCCACACACAAAAGAGTAAATGCATTTTGATTGAGAGTTTATTTATTAGAAAATTCAAAGAACGTCACAACGTTGCAAAAATTTTAACTACATCGTGATTCCGTAGTAGTCCATCCAGTTACCCAGTTCAGTTCTGATGATTTTGAAAATTGGCTTCACTATTTATTATTGAAAGGTGTGTCTCCTCTTTCTATGGTTTAAGGTCGATACTTTCGTTATTAGTATACTCCATTCACAATTATAAAATCACAACTCTGGCCATGGTTTCGTTTTCAGGAATTGATGCACCTGATTAAAATGTCATTGCGCGCACAGAAAATATGGTTAATTACAAACGACGTTGCCAGTTGGTTTGTTTACATCAGAGTAAAAGCAAAGAGTGTCTACTCTTTGGTAAAAGTGTCAAAGATATTACAAATTGTTCGACAAAATACCGAAAGTTCTCGATATAAACCAAAGGCGAAGTATCAGGAAGTGCTATTTTGCAGTGAAATCTGCATATGCAGAAAATAGTAACCCTGATACTTCGGAAATGTCGATTTATAAGACAGTTTCCAACATATTCGATGTAAGTAAATACATTCATATTATTTTTCTTCCGAATCGAAACGCTTTATATTTTAGGTGCATGAATCCACTATAAGGAAGATAGTAAGAGAGGATGACAAAGAATTTCCGAAAATTGGGAGACCCAAAAAAAACAATGACAGCTGAAAAATTTGTTTTTAGAAAAGATCTGCAACGACAAATTTGGAATTATAATTCGAAAAATGAACATTTTGGTATCGACACACCACTAAATTATGCCAAAGACAATTTGGAATATAAAGGGGGAAGGACATCACTTTTCAAAATTTTGAAATCAATGGGTTACAAATACAAAAGGGCAAATGAACGCAAAATCTTATGTGAACAAAAGCATGTCGTTGCAGCCAAAATTACTTTCCTTAGAAAATATTTGCAATATAAATCTTTTGGCGAAAATATCAGATTTGTGTTCCTAGATGAAACATGGATTTATCAAAATGGTTCTTCTGTTCGTCGATGGACACATGAATCTGATATCAAAAGTAATCCATCCAAAATTAAATCAAAAGGTAAACGCTTTACAGTTTTACATGCAGGAAGTAATTTTGGATTTTTAGAGGGGTGTAGTTTGATTTTAGATTCAAAAATAAATGACAAAGACTATCACAAGACAATGACCAGCGAAATTTTTCAGAATTGGGTCGTTAATCAACTAATCCCTGCCTTAGCTAAGATTCCTGAAAAATGTGTGGTTGTAATGGACAACGCACCATACCATTCGGTGCAACTAGATAATCCACCCACATTTTCCAGTAAGAAAAGCGAGATGCAGGATTGGTTGATTAAAAACAAAATTAAATTCAGTCAAAATTCTAATAAAAAACAACTTTGGCAATTGATATTACCTTTTAGAACTGACAGACAACGACGATATTTAGTTGACGACCTTTTGAAAGAACATGGGCATGAAGTTCTTAGATTACCCCCACATCATTGACAGTACAATCCTATTGAAATGCCATGGGCGTTTTGTAAGAATTTTTTTGGAACCTCTTTTTTTTGCTGATGGAACTGAAGAGCCACAAGTCTCATCAAAAGAGCCCCAGGTTGCCAACACCTGCGGATATACATCTGAAGCAAGCTTTGAAAAGTAATTGATCACTGTGAATCTCCATCATCCAGTCTACAATGCAGTTGTAGTTATTTCCATAGGACCATTTATTTATAGAGGGCCTTTTCTGATGAGGTTTTTCCATGAGCTCTTCTATGATACGCAGTATGGTATGGCACCCCATTGCACCAACCCAGCTTACTTTATTTTGTGTGTTAATTTAATATGTATTTGCTCTTAATCGAAAGAATATACTATATCTAGTGCTACTTCTTTCGAAAGAGACACAAGCTTTTAATGCTGTGAGGGCCCTATAATGTGGAGGAGTTTGTGTCTTATTTTAGAACAGGTGAATGGTAAATGTGAAGCATATGTTTGACCTATTCCATTTTATTTGTACAAACCTACTGTGGTAGTAATGTATGAATATTAATAAATTACTATACAGTCAGAATATTTTACTCCTTATTCATGAGATCGAATAAATGAAATGTATATCTATAAAGCTTTCAGGAATTGACATTCTTGCTTATTAATTTATAACCAAAACTCAGTTACTATTGCATTGAAATTATTAGTTTCTCTGTAGACAAATTCGTTAGTTTAGTTATTATGTTTATTTTCTTTGTGATGAATGAATAAATCTGTTATTTATTTGAAACAAAGAAATATTAGAAATAGAAATGTTATGCACCCTCACAATCATATTACATATTACATGATGAAAACAAAGCACATCGATAAATCTTTACAATCAAAATCCAAAACTCCTATATATGTAGAATATTGTTCACAATTTTATGTTCCAAGAAAAAGTTCCTCTTGCATCAGAACTCCCTTCAACTATTCGGATTCCAATAGAGGGATATAATGTTCCATTATACTTGACCCTCGTTATTACCCATCAATTCATCTTATATCTTTGGGTTGATTTTTTTAAAGAATTCTTGATTATAATCAACAATCGATGTCGTCAAGTCAAGCATAATAAACATTAAATCTTCACAAGCATTCATATGAAAATTATGTGAAAGCAATGTAATTTTCTTCCATGGCGAAAAATAATATATTTCAAGAGTGATCTCTTGTACTTCTCATGCAAATAACTAGAAAAGGAATCCTTTCTATCAATTCATATAAACGTTAATTATTTCCGTCTTTTCCAATTCATTCACATTTTGAGAAATACGCTAAGAATGTAGAAAGGGCAACATAGTGTTAACTCGGAACATAAAAATATTTGGAAAAGGTCATAACTTCGATACAGAGTGGAATGTGTCAAATTTCCAAGGCCAGAGTTGTGATTTTATAATTGTGAATGGAGTATAGGTTTTCGACACAAACTTTACTAAGAAAGTCCGATTCCATACCATATTTTGAAACCGAAATTGCCAGTCAATGACTGTTCTTTTCGGAACTCATCTTCATAACACAAATACTGACTTTCCGTTTTCGTCCTCCATTTTTGTCCATTCACGGTGCTCGGTTGCGTGGAAAGGAAATGTTTTATAGCCAGTGTAACATCGCTAAAAGTTGCCGAGGTGCCCACGTGCTGTTTGATAAACGGCCGGAAAAGAAACTAGGCCTAACGCTATTCTCGTTTGACTTTGTACCTTGTTCGCTTGAATTTCGGGAGTGAGAGAAACGGGCAACTGATAACAGCCTCTTCCGGAATTTGAGCCGTTGCATTGTGACATAAACCTAGTGGAATCGTTTAACGACGATGTATCATAAGATCTATTAGGAGTACTGCACATAATAAATAAATTTTCATACTCATTTCTCTCTCCGAATATAGAGATATTTTATATCCAATTCAGTTTGCATAGATGAAGTTCGTCTAATACACATTGAGAGGGATCCGAGAATCAAAAGCAAATCTTACTATAGACGATAAGCACAGTGTTCGCATGTCGATCCATTTTGTGTAAAGGGGAGGTGATCAAAAAATATACATGGCGGTCTCTTTGACGTTCAAAGCTAAAATTCATATACCATACATTTCAATCAATAATCAGTTGTTAAGTGGATGGAGAGTTGGGTTGAAGAATGAAACCAAAAAAATATCTATAGAACGGAAAAGCATATAAGTATGTGAAACTTTGAAGGCATACCGATGTATACACGGTCTGATGCCAACTGATATTAACATTGTGCTTGTTGTTTTTCAATTAATATTCTTTATTATTTATTATATTTCCACTATTTCTAGAAGGGTCTGGTAAATTAATACGCAATCACTTTTAGGTTATTTTCATTATATATCGATTCTTCATCCTCCGTGGTTGACATTTTTACAGCAACCACTGTGTTACAAAACAAGGTCCACTCATAGAATTCATAAAAACTGTCCAAGTTTATTTACGTAACAACACTCCCCCAGAAACGAAGGACGGTTTCATTTAAATAAATCAAATATATTCTAGCCCAAATAGTAAATACAAAGAAAACATTATCATTTTCACTGAGATTTGTAACAACAAAAGTATTTCAACTTTGAATGATGATACATTATCAAAACAATACATTAGTAGATCAGAGTGGGGGATTACCGGCCCTCTAAGGAAAATTTGGAATATCTCGAAGATTCAATGTTTAAGAAGGGAACGGGTTTTTGTAAATGAAATATAAGACGTTCAGAATCAAAATTTATAAAAAAACGAAAAAAACAAATAATTTTCATCAAAATAATGAATTTTCAAAAAATTAGTAAGTGGCCGGCATTACCCGCATCGTGGGGGTAATATCAGCCGGGGCCGCCGTTGCACTCGTCATTGGCAGAAATTGCAAATGAAGATTTTCTTTGCCTCTCCATCGGTGCAAGCCTCATGAGCCCATCCAGAACAGTGAACACACCTTATCCAAAGTTCCCTATCTTTACCGAATTCACCGCACATTAAACAGATGTCGTCATTTATTTCAAAATCTGAGTTTTCTTTGTCTTCATCATCGCTTTTATAATTGTAGGCTACCTGAAGTCCAAGAAGCTTTCTCGGTCTTCCTCTTGTAAGTCCTCGGCATCTGAAAATTGAGAAAAAATTCAATATATATCTATGGGGTAACACCGGCCGGGCTGGTAAAACCCACAAGGCAAGGGCCGGAATTACCCGCAGAACAGTCATTCAAATATAATCACGATATGAAAAAATGTGTGAAGGAATACCATTTTTGAGTGAAGCGTATGATCAGTAAGGGTATACAGTTCATTTTGATATGCGCTAACTATATTTGCCACTTACCGTTTCGAAGTTATAGAGTCTCAAACTCACACTTTTCTTATAAGCAACACGTCTTTTTTGTCAAATGATCAACAGAAGGAACAATCATCACCTCCGCGCTGCCCAAATGATACTGAGGTTAGATTTCTCGATATGCTTGGCCGTTGAATACAAATCTAGGGAAAATTCCTATTGGGGTGGGAGAATCTCGATGGACGGTATTACCCCGACGGCCGGGATTCCCCCAGTCTCCCCTAATTCTTTAGTGAATTTCTCAAATTGTCAGTGTGGCAAAGGTTTAGTAAAAATGTCACTTACATTTTGATCCGACGGTATATATAAAATTGAAATTTAGAACTGAGTGAATTTGAAGACTTCCAAGAAATGAGTGACGGACTCTGAAGCGAATTATTCCAAATTTCGTGAAATTTTGCGGCTCATTAGCGAGAATATCTCGGAACTATTTTTTTTGTCGTCATCCTTTGTTATCACAAAGCAGATGCTGAATATAGACATTTGCGTGTAAGGAGTTCCATACACTGCCAAGACTTGGATGGTGTTTCTATGAGATTTGGGGAATTATCACTTTTTTCCCTAAAACAGGCAGGTACTGGTAGGGTATGAACTGCACTTATGAATGTTGCAGAAAGAAGGAGAACAGTCAAACTGTATGTATGAGCTGTTTCGGCCACTTTCATCTGAGCTGTTTGGAAAGGAAGAAAATCAGCTAAAGTAGTTGAGGGAGGAAATTGTCTGTGCTCTTTAGAATACCAGAGAAGATACAAGCGTGAGGAAGAAGAAAAAGTTTTACAGTTGAGGAAACGGGAGGAGTATGCCCAGAAAATTAAGAACTTGGAGAAAACAATTTTTCATATTGAAGAGGAGAGTGAGTTAAATTTGAAAGAGCTGTCAGATCATATAGATAAAATGAGTCTACTTGGTGTTGAAAGGGAAAATCAGATAAGAACTCTAAGGCGAAACAGTGAAACTTTCGAAAACGAAGTTTTTCAATCAGAGAGCGAATATAATGAGAAGATAAAGGCATTGGAGAAGAGTGAGAAGGGATTGCATGAGAAATTGAAAGCTTCTGAGAATATGGTCGCTAGTATTCTGGAGGAATCGAATACCAGCAAGGAGATGGAAAAAGTACTAAGAGATGAGGTGAACAAATTGAAGACCACAAATGAGGCACTTGAAGGTAAAATAAAGGATCTTAGCGAAGAAAACCATTGGAATAGAGAAGATATACAAGCCAAGACAGAGGAGATTGAGAAACTTAATGAAAGCATGAAACAACTCAGGAAGGAAGAACAAAACCACAAGATGAACTCAATACATAGAAATGATAGAGAGAAAATGTTTGTGAGAAGGAAAGTTTAGACGAGAATTCGTTGAAATTGGAGGAGAGATTATATGGGAGATTACTGTTTCAATTACGAAACAGAAAGATGAAGGAAGAAAATTACCAACTAAGAACTATTCTGATGCGGTCAAAAAATCTGGATCTTCCAAAAATGAAAAAAAAAGAGGAACATATACCTCCACTGATAGTTATAAATGAGCAACAGACTGTTATACCTGAAAAGGATAAGCATGTAAGGGAGAAGGCTAGAGATGGAGTATGGTCAACAGTTAGGAACCAAAGGAGGAGGTTACGAGATAAGAATTTGATAGAAGGAAATAGTGACATTGTTAATCTACCTGCAGATGCAGTTTTCTTTAGTGCTGAAAGGAAAGCGTGACTGTACGTGGGTAGAGTGAGCTTGAGGGCAAACGAAGCAAACATCAAAAACTTTCTTGCCCAAAAGTTTCCAAACAGGGAATTTACCGTTACAATGTTACCCAAAGGAGAGAATGCTGGCAGCATTGCTCTCAAGGTTGCAGCTGACATCTCTTTAATCAGCGAATTACAAAAACCAGAAATGTGAACTCAGGGTGTTCTTGTCAGGAGATATCAGTTTTTTCGACAGGGAATGTCCAACAACGAATTGGAGTAATGTTGACTTGTCCTCTAGATCTGATAGAGCTGCAACTTTGGAGGATGAGCCCATCATTGTGTCACAAAATGTTCGCTCTGTTCCAGAGGCCTCTAACAGGCCGAATATTGCGCTCAGGCAGCAAAAGGTTGATAAAACTCCAAGCATCCACTCGCATCCAAAGATCACTATAATTCATAAAGGTTTGTCCGTGATCACCCAAAATTTACAGTCGCTTAGTACTTCTTTTAACAAACTCATTCAAATGATGTCCGAACATGATGCAGATTTAATTGCCATAACAGAACACTGGCTCTCAAAGGTGGACTTCTTGCATATCACTTTGGTGGATATAAGCTTGCCTCTAGCTACTGCAGACCAGAGGGGAAGCATGGTGGAACTGCACTGTATGCAAACGACCATCTTAAAATGGGTGAACGTTCAGATCTCACAGCATTGAGCATTATGAATGTAGTTGAGTGCTTGATGGTGTTAGGGTTGTCATTGTTTGCGTATACAGGCCTAGTACCCCTCCGTTAAGCAGCGTTCCCCTGTTTCTATCAAAGCTTAGGATTATACTGAAGATCTGCTGCGAAGAACAGGTTAGAGTGATGGTTGCTGGCGACTTTGATGTTGATGTGATTTCTGGAGAGAGAGAGAGACTCGTCTGAGCTCTTAGCCCTACTTTAAGAATTTAATATTGTTGTGACCAACACATTACCAACGTTTTGACAAACTGTAATGGTGTTTCGGCAATATTAGAATATCACATCTCAGATCTTGTAGCAGTTAAATTCCTTACAGATGATCTCTATAACTTCGGACCGCAGCAAAAGGTTTCTTTTCGACTGATGTATTCCCCAAGGATCCATACTAGGACCGCTACTCTATAACATATACATACATGATATACCAAGAAATCCAAGATGCCTGCTTGCTCTATACGCGGACGATACGGGCATAGCAATTAGGCACAGAAATACAAAAATAATTCACGAAAGACTTCAAGAAGCTGCAGATGATATCAGTCAATGGTGTAACAGATGGAAAATCAAAATCAATGGAGAAAAGAGCCAAGCAATACTCCTTCAAAAGAGAAAACTGAAGATGGAATCGAAGATATCCATAGACAATAATAAAATTGAATGGAAGAATGAAGCTAAACACCTAGGAGCAATATTAGACAAAGGACTAACGTGGAAACAACACATTGAGTATGCAGTGGATAAAACGAATGTAGCCATGAAAAGAATATACCCGATAATAGGCAGAAGAAGTCAAATGAACAAAAACACGAAATTGAGGATCATAAAAGCAGTCGCCAGACCGCAGCTAACATATGGATCAACAGCATGGGGATATGCAGCGAGAACCCATATAAAGGGGATACAAAGTACAGAAAACAAATTTCTGAGATGGGCATTAGACGTTTGTTAGGATAAACAAATCCGAAAAGACATAAAATGGGAGTCCATCACTACATTCATCAAGCGAAAAGCTGCAAAAGCCTATGAAAGAGCTAGTGAACATCCAAATGACGACCTTAGAAGGTTAGTTGACTATGACCCCGCTGAAGATGAAAGAGCATCGAGAATTTACCGCAAAAGACCTAGAGACCAATTGCGAAAATGAAGATATAAAACTCCACACTTAGTGAGAGATATCCAATTGAAGGATGAACACAAACACTCAGCATAAAAGAATGCGAAAGAGAAAATAACAGATGAGAAGATGAAAGGTTTATAGGCTTATGCCCGGAACCTAACAACGGGAGAGGTGTTTAGTCGGTAAGAATCCGACACTACCCAGAAAGACTGGGTGTCTTATGTAAGATTCACCTCTCCTATAATTAAAAAAAAATCTGTAGTACAAACTCACATCAGATTCGTTTTGTTCATCTGTGTCATCAATTTTGTTAATATCTTGGGTAATCGGAGTCTTCATTAGTTTTTACTCTTAAACTTTAATGGCATAATTCTCTTGGTTTATTATTATTCCTCCTTTAACTCTTTTTATATCCATGCCAAGATCTGATTTTGGCTTTTCATGTATTGTCATCAAATCCTTTCTTCAATTTTTCTTGCAACTGTTTGATCTTGATTTTATTCTGTCCTACGATGATGCCATCATCATCTATAGCCATATACACATCCCCTTCTTCAGATTTGAACATGCATTGATCTGATTCCAATTGTATCATTTTAAGTCCTTCGAGAACCGAAGTAAATCTTTTATTCCATTGACATGTTGCTTGTCTCAGATCGTATAGAGATTTCATCAAAAGGCATACTTTCCTTTTTGATCAAATCCTTCTGATACTTTCATATAAACTGGTTCATCCAATTCTCCATACAAAAATGCAGCTTTGACATCAACAGTTTGTGAACTCCAGTTCTCTTTAGCAGCAATTACTACAAAATTATACGGTTACTATTTGAAAAACTGACATCTCATAATTTTGTTCGGGTTCTCTTTGAAGCCCTGTTCCTGGCACCCTGTAAAACATTTCCTCAAAATGTTTCGATAGTGGATATTTCGCCTATGAAGGCCAGTTTTACAACAACTCAATGGCACCGCCATGGGTTCCCCAGCCAGCCAAACATTAGCCGAGTTAGTAATGAACGAAGTATTTCACTATGCCCTGGACAAATTAGATTTTCATACCCCCCCTCCTCAAACTGTTCGTTGACGACACACTGATACTGATCCCTTCCAACATGGTACAACACACTATGACAGTTTTCAACTCATACCACCCAAAAATCCAGTTCACTCTCGAAGAGGAAAAAAACATGTGTATACCTTTCCTTGATCTGTGAATAATTAGGGAAGGACCAAATTTAATAACCGACTGGTATACCAAACCAGTGAGCGTCAACAGATGCATCAACTTCTATAGTAACCATAATATGCAGCAAAAGAACAACATAATGAACAACCTCATAAGAAGGTCATTAAAACTCAGACACACCAGGTTCCACAAGACCAATTTAGAAAAGGCGAGAAAGATTCTAGCCCAAAATAACTATCCAACATACATAATAGATAGAACGATAAGGGCACACACTCAGAATATGACTGAGAACGACCACAACACTCCCAACAACGTGATCTCAATATTCAAGTTTCCGTACATACCGCACCTATCCCACCGTGTTGGCAGACAATTAAAAAATCTAAAGGGTGGCATGCCAGAACTGTTACAAGTGCTATGTGGGTCAGACTAGGCAATACCTGAAGGAGAGGATAAGACAACATAGGAAGGACTGTGAAGATGTGGCCAACTACAACAAAACAGCGGTTACACTCCACCAGATGACTACCGGCCACAAGTTCGATTTCGAAAATGTAGAGATCCTAGATAGAGAGAAGAACGGATACAGAAGGAACATAAGTGAAATGATACAGATCAGACGCAACAACACCGTGAACCACCGACAAGACGTCGATCACTTGAGTATCATCTACAACAACTTAATAAACGATGAAAATTGATGGCAGGAATTCAGTTAAAGTGGTACCGCTGCTGAGGTTCTGTCGAAGGGTCTGTGATTGACACCGTACAATTTGTATGTGTTCTTTACATGTCTTTACATATTTTGTTTGTTTGTTCTGTATATTTTGACCCTCATTGATTAGTCGATAAAAATTTCCCGATATAATTGAGTGCACCCCTGACAAAGACTAGTGGCGGTGACAGATGAATAAGAACTCGACGAAACTTCGAAATTTATATGTCACATGTAAACAACGACGTCATCTGTCATAGCCAATATTCCGCATACCCCTGATAGAATGCTAGAATTGTTGAAAATATGCCGTATTCACGAATTAGATCTCTTTGAAATATGAATCCAACCTTAGAATTGTATCGAGGATATCGTTCAGAAGACTACACCATTTCCAAGTGTATTTCAGAAGGCGTCAATTGTATTTCAGAAAACATCACTTGTATTTCAGATTAGTCAATTTTATTTCAGAAAACATCAAATGTATTTCAGATTAGTCAACTGTATTTCAGAAAACATCAAATGTATTTCAGATTAGTCAATTGTATTTCAGAAAGCGTCAATTGTATTTCAGAAATCATCAATTGCATTTGAGGAAACATCACTTGTAATTCAGATCAGTCAATTTAATTTCAGAAATCGTCAATTGTATTTGGGAAATGAAAAAAAAAAGAAACTGTAATTCTTGAAAAATCTTATTCGAGCATTTTTCAAATATTCGCCACAACTGTTTTCTGGAAGACTTTGGGGTTCATGAAGCATGGGGGGATTGTCTCGATATTACCTATACGTTGGTCAAATTCGATGCAGTCGTGGAGAAATGATATTCCTACTTTCTGAATTACAAATGACGGTTTCTGAAATACAATTGACGCTTTCTGAAATTCAATTGACTAATCTGAAATACATTTGATGTTTTCTGAAATACAATTGACTGATCTGAAATACAGTTGACGCTTTCTGAAATCAAATTGACTAATCTAAAATACAATTGACGCTTTCTGAAATACACTTGGAAATGGTGTAGATAATATAACTGTTGTGTGTACGAAAGATCTCGAAATTTTTAATTTTTGGCCTTGAAAAAGAAACAAGTCGTTTCGAAACGTCGGCATTGTCTTAGAGAACAATAAAGAAGTTCAGTCCAAGAATCCCAATATATTCTTCTCATCCCCTCAAAATTTCTACAGAAATCAGTATCAGCCAACTTTCCTTTGTGACAATGTTACAAAAAAAAATTCTTACAATGAGGGATTTTGGAGATATAAACACTAATTTATGAAACCCTTTCTGTCAACAATTTCGACAATTTCAGGCTATAAGTCAACAATCGCTTGAAGTGGTTGCGCATATCATACATCAAGTCGGTGAAGAATTGAACGAAGAATTCAAATATGTATAAATATACAGGGTGTACTCATTCAATTAACGAAGTTCACATTCGTTTTCGATAGAACCGGAATATTTTACAATTTAAGTTCATGTACCTACTCTAAACCAAAAATAGACAATCTTGAATTTGAATCAAAATTCCTTTCTCTGATGAAATGTCTAATGAAACATTAAAAAAATTCACCCTGTATATCAAACTTTTGAATGATAAATATCCATTCAGCGGCATTATCATCATTCAACTTCAACTCGGAATGAGGCTGTGTACTTTCATCCATTTTCTCACTTTTACGACTTCTCCATATAATATTCGTTTCGATTCAATGAGATCTCAGTTAGATTAGATTAGATTTAAGGAGGGGCGTTTAGACTTTGCTTAGCCTCGCAAACACCTTGACCTGAAGATCTATTGTGCTACCCCGCGCTGTTTACCAATCAGGTAGCAAAGCCTCTATGAACTTCACTACTCTTCTCGGTGCCACGCCCATTAGTTGTTCCGGTTTTAAGAGTCAAGATGTTGTAGCCTTTTCCTGAAGACAGCTCCACAATTGCAAAGCAGGTGTTCAGCTGTTTCGGTGGCTTCTTGACAGAAGCGACAGGTATCATCAGGAACCTTTCCCATGTTCCGAAGATGATAATTTACAGGACAGTGTCCCGTGAGTATGCCCGTCATTTTCCTCAGTTCTGATTTGCTAAGTGCCAGAACTTTTTTGGTCCAGCTCGTTGAGTACGAGAGGAAAGACTTAGCCTGTCTCTGTCCCTGGACCAGTCGCCAGGACCTACTTTTCGAGATCTCAGTTGGTAATGATTCATTAAACCCTCTCTTATTACATGTGTTGTTACATTCATTCGAGTTCATCTCATGTGTTGTTACATATAACACCCATAGTATCTGTACTATAAGATACTATTGAACTGAAATTAGGATAGATATCAGTTTAATTCATTTGACATGCCAATATCTATTCAAAACCTATATGGTGATAGTTTTTCCTTAATACTGTCCTCCCTCTTACTCCAGAACTTTCTTCTGATTCGTTCAATAAATTATCAAAAAAGCTTTGTCATTATACTTTAGGGATTCTTGTAGTTTTGTCGCATCTGCTACATATTTCAAGAAAAAATTGGATTCTCTCGAAATTATCAGGAAATTAAAAATTGTCATAAAAATTCAGTTATTATATTGATTGAAATATGCAGGGTTTCGGGGCAGGATTCGACTTCAAATATGGATTAGGTAGGTATTCCGAGTTTTCTAGCCGTAGTCCGGGTGAAATTTCTATCGGAACAGTATAGAATTGAAAAAAAAATCCAGCTGAGGTGATAAAATTCATTGTGAGTTTTGACACATCAAATTAAATTCATGTCAACTTTAACAAAGTTGAAACTTCTACACCCTGTAGTTCGAAAATGAAGCGTTTCCGGCCGCATATTTTTGCGAATTATTTTCCTTTAATAAGTTATTCCAGGAATTTCCCATTTCCATATATTCCCCCAATTTCTGAACATCCTGTATAAATTCGTACCTGCCGATACACACCTTAAAGGCACGAGCTGTCACTATTGTAATATTCACATGAACTGCCCCATGCCCCCAAATAAAGTAGAACCTCCCACAAACGATAGTGTACCTGTTTTTTTATAAAATCTGACGTTTACCTCTAATTTAACAATTCAGTGTACCTATGACAATTTCAATTCATACATTTCAAACATTCTCCTACACCTTCTTTCTATACAGTGAGGGACAAAAATCTGAAGGCTTTGATCCGGATGAACACACAGACAATAATTAAGAGTTCAGTTAAGTAAGACTTTGTGATGAGAAACTGTCGCCATTGGCCAGTTAAAACAAAGAAATCGAAATGAATCCATTGCCAAACAAAAAATCCCACATTCTTTATGTTGTATTGTATCGCGATTCTGACCTTTACCTCTATACATAAATTGATTTCAAACCGATGAAAGATTAGTTTCTTCGATTGATATATCACATTAGCGATTCATATCAGGCAATCCAATATCGTCGTAACATTTTCTCGTGCCCTTATGGTTAATTCATTAAGAATAACAGAATACCTTACATTTCGATTGTAATAATTGTTGATACGAGTATTCTAACTCCAGCGAAATGTGTATGTTATTCAATTCAATTTTTCTGATAATCTTTTTTTTTGCAGGTGAGTGACGCATTTCATAGATAAAGAGTTGTGTTACGAGTCATCAGCGGCTATTTCATGGACACTAGCAGAAAAAAGAATCACTGATTATGGTAAATTATAAATCTGAGATCCAGATAGCAGTTCTTGAAATATTTCGGTTTGAATCATTTTTTTTTTCAAATCCAAAAATTGAAACAAATATTCATTCAATATTTGAACATAGATGAAACTCTTTCAAGAATGGTATAGACATCAATTAGAATTTTATCCTCTTGAAGCTTATTGAAATGAGAAACTGAATCAATTGTCACATGATAAATCTCGGAGAAATTGCACTACAGGAACTGAATTGCTGATTTCAACTATCCTGTTCCGTCTGAGAAAATTGGATTTACCATCTTATCTAATCTAATGTTATATTTCGAGGCTAACTTATTCTTTCAGAAAATTCATCAGGAATATTTCTGAATCCAACAAGCCAGAAAAATCTCTGTATATATTTTTCCTCTTGTCTAGTTTACTTTCGGAAAACTATAAATTTTTTTCTAAATATTCGTTAGTTAGGATCCAATATTCCTCGATATCACATAATGAGAAATGAAACATCTTCTGAAATCTATAGTGAAACCTTGTATTGTATCCAGCTCGGTGGTAGTTCTGTGTTCAATCCAAGGGCTAGAAAAGAAGGCCTGTCAAGTAAGCGGCCTCTTTCTATCGGTCATTCTCGGATTCATCGCCAGTTCACCAGTGGCGTCTGGTATTTATGTACATCGTGATTAAGATTATTTATTTGGAAGGCAAAATATTCGGAATTTTCGACTGGAATAAGTTCTCTGATCCTCTGTTGATAATTATTCGCCAAAATTTCTATTCATTTCAATGATTAGAAAAAGTTACAATGAATTATAATGTGTTGGAGAAATCTGATTTCGAGTATATTGAAGGGATATACTTCAAAAGATATTAGCCTGAACTATGTTCCGTAGATATGTTGCATGTGTGTTCAAGAATTCTATTTCGGGAGGTTCTTCATTTGCAGGACTTTGGAGGGTAGTTTTCACCCCTATCCTCCAAGAGTCGATAAAACATCGCAAGTGGGTCTAAAAGAGATGAGCCTGAATGAAATTTGGTAGGAATGTTGCTAGTGTGGTCTAAAATCTGATTCCGAGAGTTTTTTCATTCGCAGGACTTCAGAGGGTAGTGCGAGGGGTAGTGTCACCCCTATTCTCCAAGAGTCGACAAAATATCGCAAGTGGGTCTAAAAAATGGTGAGCCTGAATGACATTTGCTTAGAATGTTGCTAATGCGGTTCAGAATCATATTTCGGGACGTCTTTATTTGCTGGACTTCTGAGGGTAGTTTTCAACCCTATCCTCCAAAAGTCGACAAAACATCGCAAGTGGTCTCATAAGTTCTGCAAATGAAAAACCTATCGAAATGGGATTCTAGACCACACTAGCAACATTACTACCCAATTTAATTCAGGTTTATCATTTTTTTGGACCCACTTGCGATGTTTGGTTGACTCTTGGAAGATAGGGGCGAATACTAGCCTCAGAAGTCCTGCAAATAAAAAAAATGTCGGAAATCGGTTTTAAACCAGACCAGCAACATTCCTACCAAATTAATTTCAGGCTTATCATTTTTCAGATGTTAAGTCGACTCTTGGAGGATGGGAGTGAAAACTAACCAATAAAGCCCTACGAATAAAAAATCAGATTTTAGACCACACTAGCAAAATTCCTACCAAGTTTAATTCAGGCTCATTATTTCTTAGACCCACTTGCCATGATTTATTGATATTTGGGAGATTCCAGGTTAGGGGTGAAAACTACTCTCAGAAGAGAGTCCTCTCGAAATAAGATTCAAGAGCACACTAGCTACATTCCTACCAAATTCCGATCAGGCTTATCATTTTTAAGACCCACTTGCGATGTTTTGTCGACTCTTGGAGGATAGGGGTAAAACTACCCTCAGAAATCCCGCGAATAAAAAAAACTCGAAATGAGATTTTAGACCATACTACTACTCTGACAAAAAAGTATCAGAAAATTTTAAATAAAAGGCAAAAATCTTCTTCGATATTTATTGAATCTCCTTCGAAATATGCTCCATTTGAAGCGATACACATGTGTCAACGTTTTTTCCAACCATGCAAACATTTTTTATAGGCGCTTTCAGGGATGGTCTTCAGCTCCTTTTGCGAATTTTCTTTTATGGCGTCTATGGAGTCAAATCTGGTTCCCCAGAGCGGTAATTTCAGTGTGAAAAAAAGAAAAAAGTCACACGGAGCTAGATCAGGCGAATAAGGTGACTGGTCGATGGTGTTAGTCGAGTGTTTGGTCTTGAAATTGTTAATAATCGTGGCTTGATGAAATGGTTCGTTATCGTCATGCAAAATCCACGAATTGTTTTGCCACAAATCCCTCCGTTTACGGCGAATATTTTCACGCAAATGTTTCAAAACAGTTGAATAGAAGTTCTTATTGACCGTTCGACCTTGCGGAACGAATTCATGATGAACCACGAATATCGAAGAAAACAATAAGCATCGTCTTGATTTTCGAACGACTTTCGTGAGGTTTTTTTCGGTTTCGGCTCATTTTTTTCCACCCATTCCGATGATTGTTGGCTCGTTAGTGTGTCGTATTCATGGACCCATGTCTCGTCACCAGTTATGATTCGTCCCATAAACGTGGGATCAGAATTCGCACGATACAGCATAGACGCATCCGGTACTTTTTTGGAAGAAAATTCAGCTCTAAGGCGCTGGTCTCCCCGAACAACCGCTACCTGCGACCGACGGCGGACGCGGATCCGTCGCCTTCATCTCGCGAATGATGATATACATTATATTCTCTAATTCAGTATCGTAATGTGTTCATTACAGTACTAAAAACAGTGCTGTAATGAATTCATTACAGCATCGTTTTCAGTAACATTTTTCGTTTTGTGGTTGTCAGTAATGACTTCCGATCCTTTCAAATTTCAGCAGACGTCAATTCGGAAATGTCAATTTTCGTATTTCCTAACATTGACACCAACTGCCAAGATACAATATGAAAGTCACTAGGACCTATAATTTGAATTTTTTCATTGAATTTCACAAAATTTGAGTGAAATAGAGAAAATATCTTCTAATACTCGTTGCAGAATGCAATTCCAATACTCATGCGTTCGAATTTCGCATTCGTATTGGAATAGGAGCCCATTCTGCAACTAGTTTTAGAATATACTATTGGAAAATCATGGATATGGTCTCTCTCAAACGTCGCGTCTGACGTTCAGCTGAATGTATCATTCGGAAGTTGAAGGCGACCGTCGTCGGTCGCTGGCAGCGGTTGTTCGGGAAGACCAGCGCCTAACAGAACGAGACGAGCGGCGACGCGCTGCATGCCCAATTCATCAAAATCAAACGAGCGGTTTCACGAGAGATGTTGGGATCACGAGCTATCTCCCCAACACTGGTATGACGATTTTTGAGCACAATTATCTTGATTTTTTCGGCGTTGTCTTTGGTTGAAGAGGTCGACGGTTGTCGTGAACGAGGCAAATCTTCGACGATTTCCCGACCGTTTTTAAAGACTTTGTACCATTCGCACACTTGGGTTTCGATAAAACAGAGTCTCCATGAGCCTTTTGTAGAACTCGTAACGAGTCAGCACTAGAAATCTCGTTCAAAACAGAAAATTTGAGACAACCCCTTTTTTCAATTTTTTCCGTCATGAAATTCGCAGACTAGTTTCAACAGCTTTCGTGAACAAATTAGTTGAAAGACCGCGCTCATGTTTGGCATAGTAATGAAGGACAGTCCTACCAACATACAGAAACTTCAAATACTTGAAAAAATATTGGATAGAGTCGTCCGTTACTTTGTGATAGTTCATGTTGAGGAATAATTAAAATGAATTCACTTTGTTTTCTATCTATCACTTAATTTATCAAATACAGATTTCAATAGAGACTCGAGTTTCGTAGTTTTACTACATTTTCAAACTGGTGTTTTTTAGGTTGTGTCAGGTACTTTTATATGGCGGAGAGGCTTCGGGTCTTCCAGAACTCCAAAAAGCAGGGAATTCCATAGGCCCGTCTGCTCGTTTAATAGTTTTATTGCAGGGCTATTTAGATGTTTGAGGATTTCTACCGATTCCAAGATGTCCATTTGTTTGCCTTTCGGGACCAGGTGTAGGATTTCGAGATTATGCAATTGTGGGAAGGCATGAGTTGTTTATAAAAAATGGTTCGCAAAATTGAAATTATCCTTACGATGTTTGAATGACGCCTGGTGTTCTCTGAACCTCTTTGTGAAAGTTCCTCCTGTCTGGCCTATATATATAATTATGTATTTTGGAGAGAAAACTATATTTTTAAAAACAATTTTATTTCGGAACTACCAATCTACTATACATGAAATAGATTCACAACTAATGAGATAATCGTTCAAAGTCAATTCCGATGCCTGAAGGGACATCTCTGATATTTATAATATTATCAATTGAGTAGGCGGTAATGGCCGATTACACGTTCCATGGAATATACGCAAATAATAACCACCTGCAAGTCTCAACAAAGAACAATGAAAAAGCTTACTATGCTGTTTTTACAATATGGTAATATACAGGCTGAATAGCAAATGGAATATAAATCAATCTAATTAGTAAGGGGTAGTATTACATAATTCCTCCCCACCTTGGTTAAAGGTATCACCTTCATGAGGTGTAGCTTTATTGACAGAATTATTATTTCTAAAATATCTGAAAATAAAATAAATGATAGCAATAAGTATCAATAAAAATATCATAACATTAAATCTTGAGGGTTGGAAGTTCCATTGGTCCAAATCTTCCAATTTGACATCTGGGATATCCAGGTCTTCTTTCTTGAAGTTTTCTTTATCTAGTGGACTCTTGGGTTGCAACGTCATCTTGGGCAGGATGATGAATTTTTCTTCATCTAACGTGGTAGTTGGAACGATTTCTTTTTCTATGTTGCTGAGGGAACATTTCGATTTTAGAATAGCAATTGGGCGAACGAAATAATACCTTGTTTGATGTGGGCATTTTTCCATAATTTTCTCGTTGTTGACGGAGAGGATATTTCCATCTTCTAGTTGTTTTAGGTCTGGAGGAAGAACCATTCTCGTTCTGGGACAGTTTTCTGAGTGATTTTTCAGAACATTCTGCATACATGTCGGTGATTTAACTAGGGAATCTTGGTCGCATAGGTAGTCTTCTTCGACCGGATGGCACTCTTTCGTAGACCATTTCAAAACTTCTTCTTGTGAGAGTAAATAAGGATCGGTAAAAGGAAGGGAAAGATTGTTTTGAGGTAGATAATAGAATTTGTATAAATCGTAACTTTCTTTATAAACAATAGGAATTGATATTAAAAATAGTAAAACTTTGTGCTTGAAAATAACTTTCGTATGACATAATTGATAGTAATCTTTCAAATGATGTAAAGGTATTATACTGACATTTTTAGTTAATTCCGAGAATTTGGAATACGGTAAAATAGATTCATGTAAAAGATGTAATCTCGCGAAGCTTACAGCTGTTTAAATTTCATCTAAAATGGTTTTAATATCCTTGATTTCAAATGTCATGAGATGCATTTGTTGTATTTCTCTTAGTTCTGGAACAATTTGCAGTAATTTAAGGATTTCTGTCATATTTTTAAATTTCTCAATATACTTATTCTTTAGGTCATTTACAATAGTGGCAATCTGTTTCTGATTCCTCATGAGTGTCTTCTCATTTTTCTCAATGCTATTGAAATAATTTCTATACAATTCTTCATCGTCAGAATCTAAGGTTCCAAAAAATATCTTTGAAATTTTTCCTCCTAAGTTAATTAATCCTCTTTTAATTCTAATATTTTCATTTAAAAGTTCCTCAAGTGCATAAATATTCATTCTATTCGAATGTTGCAAGTATTTATAATTTGCCGTTTGTGCAAAACCCAAATTTTGATCACTTAGATTATCTATTTCTTTTTGATACTTAAAGATTATTTCTTTGATAACATTCAAATCTACGTGATACACAAGTTGTAGATTTCTATTCGTTACATAGGCTTTGCCTAATGAAATGGGCAATAAGCTATTTTCTAATGGTATAATTTCTAATGATTCCGTAAAGATGATTATCTTGAATAATATTATAAGGAATAATTGAAGATCCATTTTCTCGAATCTGTAACAAAATTGAAACTAATGCTTTCTTTGCTTCAAAATTTTGTTATGATACAGATGTTTATTTTTATTATCTTGAATACGATTTTTATCAATTTCACGAGCATCTATCCTTTTATAAACTGGATCTAGTTTGCGTGTTATAGTATTTTTAATATAAGTAGGATTCTGATTCAAAGGGTGGTCTTCTTTTGCTGACCTCTTTTCATTTCTTTTTTCTAAACGTTCAACATTTTTCTGTTGACTTTTTTCCAGTTGTTTGGATATATCATTAAGATTTTCAACGTAATTTTCAACATAATTTTGGATTTGTTCATTATGTGTTCGTTCAATGGGTCATGAATAATTTAAGTCCGCTTTGATTATTTGCATATAGGAGTCATTTCTAAACTTGAATGATTTGAATTATTATAACTGAGTAGGGCTTGAGAAAGTTTATTGGAGAAAGTATTATTATTTCCGATTGTTCTTAATTGTTCAATCAGTGTAGAATGAAATCTTTCTACAACAGCATTAGAATTTGGATTATAATTCGTAATGTAATGAATTTCAATATTATGTATTTTACAGAAATCTTGAACAACGCTATTTTTGAATTCTAAACCGTTATCACATGTTATTTTATTCGGAATACCATAATGACTGAAATAAATTAATAATTTATCTATAATTTCTGTACCCGCTTTTTGTAATAATGAGTAACATTGTCCCAATCTAGAAAAAGAATCAACTATACTGATACAATACGTTTGATCGAATCTAATTGTGTCGCAATAAATATGAGCAAAGGGTTTAGATCCCAAAGGGTTAGGTCTAAATTGTAATTGAATTGGAGTTCTTTCATATTTACTTTTTTGACATATTTCACAAGAATTAATGAAGTTTCTAACATCTTTATCCATATTTGGCCAATAATATTTTTTTTCAAACTAATTAAATTTTCTCGTAATCCACGATGTATCGTTTTGGTTTCATGATACTGTTGAATTCTAAGAAGTTGTTCTTCCTTATCTTCCACGTCTTCTAGATATGTTTTCGTGATTTTCAAGTTAAAAGACTTATAATCGAATTCATCCTGTAAAATTCGTATAAGAGGTTTTTCAAGTTCTTCAGAGGCAAAATATAAAATATATGACTTTTGTGGTTGTACGTATTCTTTAATGAATTTGAATATATCAGTATCTATGGAATTTACTGAAACTCTAAATCTGATTTTATCATCAAATAATTTTGTCTTTGTAACACTATATTTTGGGGCTATTTTGAATATTATTTGCAAAGGAGATGTATTCAAACTTCTTTCTGTATAAGGAAGTTCTAATATTGGATTTTCGACATTACTATGAACAGTAAAATGTTCAGTTTCTAGATCAATTAATTCTTCAATTATAGTATTATTTTGATTACCCGTATTCAAAAGTTCTAAGTGTTACTTCCGGTAGCTCAGTTTTAATTTAAGAGAAAAGCGAACTGTATTTTAGCGTTCTGAAGCTGGAGCGATGGCGAAATGTTGTAAAAACAGTCAATGATCATAAAAATATCGGTCAACAGTGATGACTTACCTGACCGTCAGTTTTCAAAGACGTAGGGCAGCTCTGCCCCAAATCCCAGCTCTTCTCAGGGACCCTTGGCTGCTGTAAATCAGCTCCTATCGTCAGATTTCTGGATGCGTTGTTGAAACCACAAATTTTGCGAAATCAGCAATATCAAAGCGACGTTCAATGCGAACGTTATCAAAAGATTGTCGTTTATCCTCTTCTAACTTCTTTTTCACAGCACGAGCGTTGATGACAGCGTTAGCGACTGAACTACTTCCACCAAGTAATGATCCTATCGCTCCCAAACCGGCCAGAACGCCCATTAGTGGTAAAACTCCCCCACACTTACTTTCGTAGGCCATTGTACGTGGAATTCGTATGTTACTTTTGCCACCTGCCTTTTTAACAGCAGCTCTCGCTGCTCTCAGAGCTATGGATGCAGATTTTCTGATATCACCTGTATTGGATTTTCGTAATATCTTATTTACTGGATTCACCACGGCAGAACGGAAAGATTTTTGAATTCCCATCCCCAATTTTCGTTTGACTTTCATTGCACCGGTGACTAAAAGAGCAGCAGTTTTCTCTCGTATCGAAGCGTCGTTGGAACGAAAGCGATTCCAAGCTTTATCTTCCAGTTCTTTATCTGCTTTATGTCTTTCTTCTAAATTATTAAATTTGCTATAGCTTATATCATGCGCCTTACACGCTTGATCTAAAGGATTGATTCCGGAATCACCTCTCTCTAAACGTTTCTGCAGCTTAGTGCCTGGTCCACAATACGAATATCCTTCAAAGAGAAAACAAAAATGATAATTTCAGTCAGTTAAAAACTTTTTATTATTTTTTTTCCTACCAGGTAAATGGAGCTCAACAGGTAGCTTATTTATGACCGAGTTTATGAGACCCCTACCATCCGCAAAAGTCAGCATTATACTGGAGTAAAAAATATCATGATACCTGTTTATATAGTATGTATGTGAATTTCATATAAAAATGAGGATGAATGTTGGTTCAGACTTATTTGTTAGTGAAATGGAAATCGAACAACAACCATCGGTTCTATCAGTAGATAATTTAGATATACTGGAAAATGAAAGAATGTCAAAACATGGGGATCTGTTCCCTGATAGTTGTCGAATTTTATTTGCTGGACCAAGTGGGTGTGGGAAATCCAATGCACTTTTGAGTTTGCTGCTATCCCCAAACGGATTGCGATTCAATAATATTTATATTTTTTCGAAAAGTCTCTATCAGCCGAAATATCAGTTGCTGGAGCAGGTGATGAAAAGTGTGTCGGAAATAGGTTATTTTCCATACAAGGAGAATGATGATATAATTGATCCTAACGAAGCTGCAGAAAATTCAATAATCATCTTCGATGATGTTGTAGGAGATAAACAAAATAAAATCAAGGCTTACTACTCTATGGGTCGACATAAAGCTATTGATGTAGCATTTCTATGTCAAACGTATGTTATGGCTAGCAAACATTTGTGTCGTGATAATCTAAATGTTATTGTGCTATTCAAACAAGATGATACCAATCTGAAACACGCATTCGATGAGCATGTCTCACCAGACATGTCATATGAAGAATTCAAAAAACTATGTGCATTCTGCTGGAATGCTAGCAAGTATGGATTCATTGTTATAGTGAAAAACTATGATATTGATGGTGGACGCTATCGTCAAGGATTTGACCGGTTCATAAAAAATTTCTCAAAATGAAAAAAAAAAAAAAATTCAGAACAAACAACCATGCCCCCTCGAATATTCAAAAAGCAATAAATATAATATCATGAATATGTAAGAAATTTTCAGTATACATCAATCTTAGCAGAAATGAAGAGTGATCTCGAGAACCAAAGAAAACGTAAAATCCAACAACTCATAAGAGATGTCAGACAAAAATTTCTTGATTTCAAACTTGGAAAAACTCAAGATGATCATTCAATTTCGCAACTGTTTCACCCTATTACCCAGCGACTAGATAGAATAGAAGGTGAAAATGTTTCATTGAAGACCACAAAACGTCAGGCCACCACTACAGCTGCAGCACAGCTCCAGACAGGTCAGCTGGCAGCTCCAACACAACTCCAGACAGGTCAGCTGACAGCTCCAACACAGCTCCAGACAGGTCAGCTGACAGCTCCAACACAGCATCAGACAGCCCAGCTGACACCTCCAACACAGCTACAGACAGCCCAGCCGATAGCTTCAACAAGCTCTGCTTCCATATCAGAACCGTATCTACAATTATCTCCACAATTTCTACCTTCAACGATTGTAGCTAAAATTGAAGAAGAGAGTACTTTATTTCCTGATCGCACTACAGAAGAGATAAAACAAATCGACGATTCTTTCACCATCGATGAGTATTTAAAGCAGTATCCAGTTGAAGCAAGAAGTTATATTTCATCTATATGGTTTTCGATAGATCAGGATAATGAAATCGATTATACATATGGACCCAAATACGACAATGAAATTTCTAAATGGATATTAGGTAGTCAGGTTATCAGTTTTGATGTGAAAACTAGTGAGATAATCATAAATAATAATGTACGACTCCCCGGTACTTCAGGACTTTACAGTTTGTTATTCAGTAAACAGCCCATCAACTATACCGAAGATGATTTACAATATTACAGAATAATAATAAATTCAACGAACGTTCACAAGAGAAATTTTAAATCTACTGAGCAAAGACGTGGAACAGCCTCATTTAAATGGCTTAAAATAATAAAACCCTTACTTTCAAATCAAGGTGGAAGCTTGATGCAATATAATGAAAAACCAATTGAGTATGTGTATTGGGATGATGTTAATGAATTGGTCGATCGATTGCGGTTACTCTATGCATCAAAACAAGCAGGAAATACATCAGTCCAGAATGAAATCGAATCTATCATTGAAGAACTACGCGAAGCCAATATCATATATTAATATTGCACTCTACAATAGTCATCATTTTTACAATGCCTCTTAGCAAGTTTGGTGGTACTCCCCGTGGAGTAGAAAATAAATTCAAACGTCAACGTATCGAAAATCATCTCATCTCATTGACTACAGAAGGAGATTATGATTTCGGGAATCGTAAGCTATGTAATGTGAAAATACCAATCGACAAGGGTGATGTTGTGAACAAAGAAATATTAGACCAAGAAATGGTTAAGGTATTGAATTTATTGAGTGATTTTAGAATCAGATTGGAAAATGTGAGAAATGAATTGGAAAATAATCAAAAAAAAATTTTATCTGACGTATTATCGAAGCAAGAGGAGGCTCTTGAAGATTTGAAACGAGAATTGAAAGAACGCTTCGAAGATGTTGTTATAATTCATAACAAACATGCTACAGAGAATTTCGTTGCCAAATTGAAATGACATTATCATAATATGAGTTGAAGAATAAAATCGATTTTCCAATAATTATACTACTCAATGAAAAAAATATATCATTTCCAATGGAGCCTTCTAAGGATAAAGTTCAAGTGGTCAATGAACTGCATAGACCTGCAAGAAAAAAATTTTCGCGTAGACGTACTATTATCAAGGGTATAGATGATTTGTGGCAGAGTGATTTGATGCAAATGGATTTGTACGCTGATGAAAACAAAAATCATAAGTTTGTTCTTGTTGTGATTGATTGTTTTTCGAAATTTGTCTGGACTAAAGCCCTGAAAACGAAAAGTGCAGAAGAAGTTACTCGATCGTTCTCGGACATATTGGAGCAGAGTGAACGAAGACCCAAAAACCTGCAGACGGATCAAGGAAAAGAATTTTTCAATAAAAAGTTCAATCATCTTATGAAAGAATATGATATTAATCATTATCACACATTTAATGTTACAAAAGCTGCAATTGTCGAACGAGTCATACGAACTCTCAAAGAGAAACTATTTAAATCATTCAGTTTGAATGGTACGTACAGATGGTTAGGTATTTTACCCGCTGCTGTTGATGAATATAATCATACAAAACATAGAACAATTGGTATCAGTCCAGTCGAAGTGAATAGTACGAATGAACAAGAACTCCTTCAAAGTCGATACAACTATTTGAAAATTGTTGGTCGTAGAAAATTCAAGATTGGTGATATGGTGCGTGTCAGCAAATATAAACACATTTTCAGTAAGGGTTATTTACCTAATTGGACAACTGAAATATTCAAAATCAGCAAGATTCAGATTACAAATCCAGTTACTTACCTTCTAGATGATTTACAGGGTCAGCCCATAAGAGGTGCTTTTTATGAACAGGAACTGCAAAAGGCGAAATATCCCGATGTCTATTTAGTTGAAAGAGTTCTACGTCGAAAAGGGAATAAAATTCTTGTGAGGTGGCTTGGTTTTGATCAGTCACATGACTCATGGATTGATAATTCCAATAGTTTATAGATCACGAAACAATTTCAGTCTTCAAATGTTACTTAAATATCGCGTGAGCAACATGTGTGACGAGATGAGTGAATTTAGACCAATACATCATACAAACGATGGCTTATTACCCGATTTGAAGGAGAAATTCCTTTTGAATATGAATATTCCAATAAGTGAATACAACATCGATTTTGGACTGAGTAGGATGAGAAATTTCGAGCCATCAGTGAAGCTTTCTTTATGTTTCCACGAGAATTATTCATCTATATCCTTCGATCACCTACAATGGATGATGTTCATCGAAATCCTCAAGTTGAATGAAAAAAATGATATAAGATTCCTTGATGATATTTCCGTCGCAACCACAACTGTAAATGAATTCAAGCTCATACACATATACAGGAATTATAATCACTTATATTTAGTTACGGACGATGTTATTAGGTTACTAGAAATCAATGAGAATTTGTTGAAGAAACGTTTAGATATGTTAGCAAAACTTAACTTTAGATCTTATTATATGAATTTCTTACATATCATTAACGATATCACAAACGATGGAAATTCTGGATCAATTGAAAAAATTATAGAAAGATTTTGTATTCTCAATCTTTCGATTGAGAGTTTAATATTGAGTGAATATATGTTCTCGAACAAAAACCAATTGCTTTGTGATTTGGGAAATGCTAGAAAGATAAAAAATTAAACTAATGTGAAGTAATTTGTATGCCTTTTATTTACATTCAAAAATAATTATCATCATCTACATTCTCATCATCATCATCATTAAAGTACATAAAGTTAGGTGAAATATCTTCCTTAAGCTTCCAGTATAAATAATAGAATCGAGCATATATTGCTGGATCTAACAGACATTGCACTAATGCTAAATATTTCATTATACTATTCTATAGTGACCCCATGGAAGCGAATGATGATTTTCTGTTAGGAATCTCTTTGAATCTGTTTTACATAGAGCTACTTTATTTTGTTCAATTGAGTAAACTCGATGATTTTCTGATACGCCGTACACCGCATTATTCATTAATTTATATAGATTCTTTTCGAATTCGTTAGAGGCTTTCATCCGCAGCTCAGTATTCAGAGCAATATATGATTTGAGCCAATCTGACTGCTTGAATTTGAGGACTCTATGAATTTTGGTTAGAATAAGTCCATTCCTCAAAGCTTGCTTCAAATTTCTATAATGTAAAATATATTTCTTTTTATGATATAATGTCGTTAGCAGTTTAGGTAATTTCGAGCCTGGGGGAACCCGATTTTCAGGACAAAATGGTAAATCTGAATGTACATCATGTAGGTGTTGTGGATACTCAAGATCAACTTCCAGAAAATATCCTTCCGGTGCATCATCAGAAATTGAAGTAACATCAATATTATCATCTACCCACTCAAATCCATCATATGGAAGATGTTGGGTCATAGTAAAACCGTAAAGATTATTGACATCTAAGTAAAGTATGTATGATATCAACTTATCGGAATCGAAATCAGTCATATACTTATTATTTGCTTTAGCATACCTATTGGAACATTGACTTATTCCACCTCTTATACTTTGTTCAATAAATAAAATCATATCGATATCTTTCATTATTTGCAGTTTTGCTGATGTGTATTTCAACATGCAATCCCATGTATATCCCGGAAGTGTATAATACCAAGCAGGATCTAGTCCGTATGTACTATGACAGCTTTGACGAAACTGTTCAAAAATATCAGCTAGCAGAAGAACATCAGTTTTGAGATATAAATTTGAATAGTCCAATAAATTTTTACAATTGAAAGTAAACCAAATTTGTTGAGCATGTAAATATTCCTCATCAGTTATGTACTCATCATTCAATTTATTGTAAAACTGATCTTTTGATGGAAGTTCAGTATTCGCTAATTTTTCGATATTATTTATGTAATCATAAGGATATACACCTTTTCTTGTAAGTAATTCATAATGTTTCGTAGTTAAATCAGGGAACTCTGAGTATAAATTACTGAATGAATCAGGTTGTAAATAGGAAGCTAACTTTTCAAGGGATGATTCCATGAATCGTATACTATCAATAAATCGGAACTTGATTTCAGATTCCGCGTCACTAACTGTGAAGGAAATATATTTTTCCTTATTCAATGGGAGAACTGAAATATGTTTAAATTGAGCAAAATGTTTGATTAAAAAATGGGAATCATAACCGCTCAAATTATGGAACACGACTGGTATCATAAATGATTTTTTATACTGTAAATTGCATATATTGTGTGCAGGTCCTCTAATCCCTCCAGTGAAATGATCGTGATCTATTACGATTTTATCTTCAACACTGAATGGTTTCTCACATATATGACATATTTGATATGTTTCATTTTTTGTGTCTCCATTCGATTTTATGGGCTCAATGTGCTTGATTCTCATATTCAATTCATTTGCAACAGAATCAAGCTGCTCTTTGAACCATTCAAGACAGTTTTCACCGGTATAACTCTTATAAAATGATTGTGATGAGTCATGATTACATTTCAGATAATAACCTACACTCATAGGTATATGTTCCTGATAAATGAATGTTTTAGAGAATGTTTTATTCGAATCAGTTTCCTTCAAATACGATTCAAAATCTGCATAAATGATATAAGGAACTTTTTCTTTATATTTATGATTTTTGAATTCAATATGTGATTCATAAGGAAATTTTATTGATAACGGTTCATGACGGTTACAATATTCCTCATGCTCAATCAGCTTAGTTTCATTAGAGAAATAATTTAAGCATCTATCACAAATATATTTTTTACCATTCCTCTTCGAGAGACTCGAACTTACAAGACGCGATAAATTTTTAATGAGTACATAATGATAATGAATAGTTTCATCCTCATCCTCTTCATCATCTGTATTTTCTGAATAATATTTATTCTGAATTAGAAGTAGATTAAAATGTCTACCAGAAACTTTGTTGGTGCAAATACGTGTAGGTATTACATCAAATTTGTTCTTATTCAATTTCAATGAGAAAATATTTACTGATAAATTGTTGTTTTTTTCAAATTTTGGTATGTGTTTCATATTGATGGGAAACTCAATATCTTGACAATTGAGAACATCCTTGAAATGAGGATAAGAAGTTACGCGATCAACATTCTTATTTTGCGGATAAAGACCAGCAACGATACTCCAAGCAAAACAGGCATTATCATTATTTTTTATATTAATGCAAGCTCTTTTTACCTTTATTTTTTCCGGCAATTCGATATATGAACTTCCATTCCCCATTTCATATTTATTAAAATTCACTTCAAGTGAAATAATTGAATGTAGTGCATAACCACTATCTTTTTCGGAAAATTCTTGTAATTTTGTCATTATTTTATCTAAAACATATTCTTCTAATAGCTGATCGATATCTGAACTAGCATCAACGATGAAATTTTTAGTTTTGAAATATTTAAAGTCGAGTATTTCAGAATCCCCCGATTTCTTGATAAATTCCCCACAAAAAGTGGTATTTAACTTGAGGATATTCTGTTTTTTCAATTGATTTCGTAATCTACTTTTGATGAGAACAAAGGCATCAGTCAAGAAATCGTTTATCTCAATATGTTTCAAATTTATTATAATCCCAGTTCTAACTCTACCCAAAAACGCGGATTTCACATCTTCCCACTTTAGTCTATGAGAACGATTATTATTTGATGAATTCCCCCCACCCTCTTTGAATGAGATCATCCGCTTGAAAATAGTTTTATATCGTTTCAAATGATTAATATTCGTTTGAATTTGAATTTTTTTATTATGAGTAATGGATTGCTTCTTCTGCATTTTATGATAAATTCGAATTTGATTGTTAACCAGATTCAACCATATTTTTTTATCATCTATTGACTCAATTTTTTTCAATAATTTGTATGCTCTATGGAAAAGTGACATAACATCATCATTTACCTCCATGATTTCTATGAACAGAACTCGAAATTGGCTACTGGATGTTCCGTGCCAATATCCACCAATCCAGTGAATTTCAGATATATATTTCCCTCGTTGAGATGAACTATGCTGTCCTCTAAGGCACTAGTAGATCTTCTAGGTAGGAATACCCGATAGCTCTCCAATTCCAAAAGTATGCTCTTGCCGAATTTTGTTTGCACCAGCTTCCCTTAATAATGAGAAATTTCTCCCCCAGTGGTAATTGATGCAATTTTATCGTCTTCTTTTCTGTGTAAGAACAAGCTGCATTTAGTTTGATGAAATTCATGATGGCAGATGTGGAATGTAGATGAATTTGTTGATAATCACATATCCACACAAATTATGTTAGAAAATCTACATTCAAATTATATTTATATATATATATTTTACTCACCAGATTTAACAGCATACACAGAAAAACAACTCTATGAGAGATATTTGAACTCTGAATTCAAACAGGCTGCGATCTAACTCTTATATATAATTATGTATTTCACTCGGGAAATTTACTTTTTAAAAAGATTTATTTCAACAAGTTGGATACAATGTGAGAGTGTTCTCCAGTTCAGGGCCAATAAGTAGACTGACTATCGAATTACAATGCTTGGTTTTTATATGATTGTTATGTGTAATTATCGATTTTAGATGATACATCAAATATTGAAAGTTTGGAATCTTAATGTGACAACTGGCAATGATACATGATATCGATTAGTGCCGAAGAGAAGCAATTAACTTCATACCTCATTATCACTTCTTGATTTTGGATGATACATTAAATATTGAAAGTTTGGAATCTTAATGTGACCATTGGCAATGATACATGATATCGATTAGTGCCGAAGAAAAGCAATTCACTTCATACCTCATTATCACTTCTTGATTTTGGATGATACATCAAATATTGAAAGTTTGGAATCTTAATGTGACCATTGGTAATGATACATGATATCGATTAGGGCCGAAAAGAAGCGATTAACTTCATACCTCATTATCACTTTTTGATTTTAGATGATACATCAAATATTGAAAGTTTGGAATCTGTGACATTTGGCAATGATACATGATATCGATTAGTGCCGAAAAGAAGCAATTAACTTCATACCTCATTATCACTTTTTGATTTTGGATGATACATCAAATATTGAAAGTTTGGAATCTTAATGCGACAATTTTCAATGATAAATGATATCGATTAGTGCCTAAGAGCAGCAATTAACTTCATACCTCATTATCACTAATCATATTGTTGATGCGATTACCAATTCCCGAAATTCCAAAAAAGCTAATGAGGTTCAAATTCCAATTTTCAATTTTTTAAAATTCAAAGTGAGCTAGAACTCTCTTTGTTATACTACTCCTGTGAAAAGCCGAACGAGATCACTTTTCCATTCGTCTGACGCCGCCGTGACGTCGATCGTCGTTGGGGACATTCTCGTCCGACTGTTCAACGCTAGGAGATCAGGTCGTACAAAGTTTATTTGAATTTTTAATACGTTCATTTCTATTCAATAAGAACTCTTGTTTTGAGAATAAGATCAGAATAAATTCGTGTTACATAGATTCCAAAGTGGACATTACTTTGTTGGAATCGGTTCAGTTCGAGAATATCTCATTTAAAAGATAATTTGGTGATTTATAAGGTTCATATTATTCATACATATTGTCGAGTTGTTGGAACGAGAGCATATGCAGTGAATTTTGGATCATTTGTGAATTGAAAATTTATTCTGGAATACTGTTCTTTGTTTTACTAACACTGCTTACATTTTTTCTATATGATTGAGATATTGTTGTTGAACTTTTGAATTGTGGGATTGTTGATTTCTTATTGATGAATAATAAATATATACGAGGGTCAGCGAATTTTTCTTTTACCTTCTCAGCCCATTTGGCTTAGATTTTCGTGATTTGGTTTGAGCTGAGTAAAGTGAGTTTTTTTATAAATTACGTGGCGCCCATAATTTTTTCCTATTGATTTGGATTGAAATTATCATTATAATTTTAGATTTAAATTCGAACCACCCCCACGCCGCTGAGCTGCCGGCACCCTTGAATTCACTTAACGTTGGTGTTTCAAATTGTACGTTACATCCTTGCTGAGATATTGGAATCTATTGCTGATTTCAATTGGTGAGTTTTCATCTATTTCTGGCGAAAGGTTTGAGAATTTTCGTTTTTTCACTATTTGCCAAGGAAGGCTGGTAGCCATAATATTATTGTTTTAGTCGCCCTCAAGGCGACTAGTATGTATGAAGTTATAGAATTCGGTTATTATTTATTATTTTCAGAATGAAATGAATGGAATATTTATCTACGTACGTTTGTAAAGCATATGACTTGGAAGAGATAATGTGGATCGCTGATAACACACGTGTACTTCCGAGCACTGCTAAAACGCGAATATTTGTGAATTATCAATGGAAAAATTTATCTTCTTTGTTCACAGAATATTCTCAAGTAAAAGATTAGATGAATTTGATTCTATGTACAACATGAATCAAGAAAAGCTCAAATAACTCGGGAATTACTGACTTTAGGAGAAAGAGCATCTGAGAGTGCTATCCTTACTTTTCTTCGCAGAATCCAACGAAATAATGAAAAAATAGGGTTCTAATTTGAAAAACAGAAGTTATGGCCGATTTTCGATCACAGTTTTTGACCTTTGATCTTTCCACATTCTTCTACTTTGACGTTGTGAGAACGGTTTACACTAACGATGTTCAGAATAAGAAAAATGAACATAATACTGACTATGAAAATTTGACATTTTTCCAGGTTTTTTGCGGATATTTTGAAAAATATTCGTATGAATACAATGCTTTTAACAGAAACGTATTCAGCATTGAATACTCAATCATATCGGAAACGAAAAAATCGAAAAAAAAATTTTTGAGCAAATTTATTTCAACTCCCTGTATAACCGGAAGTGCTCTGGATCTGAAAATATTTTAGGTCTGTAGAGAATTTCGAAAAATATCATATTATTAGAAGATCAAACGAACTCACCTGAAGTGAAGTTCGATCTTAATTATATGGAGCGCCTCGTCCGAGATGATCACAATAGGTGCGTTTGAGTTGACGATCGGCAGAGCGAGTAGAATAGTGAACAGAGTAGAAAGAGGAGCTCCCGAGCACTTTTGTCAAATCGAACACGGTGGAGTAAAAGCTTAACGTATTGTGACAGATATTCGAATTGATTTGTGAGAAATATAATTGATAATATATAATAAACCACATAATCCTGTGAATATGAACAATTTGGAAATTCGGCTTGTAGCCGAATTATTTCTATTTGATTCCGAAGATGAAGATGGAAATAGAGAAAGGATGGAAAGGCTGGAAAAAATAAAATTTTTCGTGGAAGAGACTGTACCAAGGTACAATTTTCAGCAATTCAAGCAGCATTTCCGTCTGACAAAGACTACTTATGAGGTACTCATGGAAAACTTACATTCTGTTGTTGATAGGAAGAGAATGAGAATATCAGGCAATCCCGAATTAACATTGGAAAAACAGATGTTAATATCTTTATGGTATTTCTCCAACATAGAAAGTTTTAGGTAATAAGTAATGGATATACGATTATATTTATAAATAATATTGAAGTAAAAACTGCTGGCCAAAGTAGATTTGGTGCCAGTCCACTTCTATGAAACAACCTAATGAAAACTTCTCTATGTTCAGTCTAGTGCGCATGCGCGACTAAAAAATATAAAGTGGTTGCTAATGGTCGATGATGCCAGTTCTGTCGAGACACGAATAGATAAGGGCGTCACACCTTTAGCAACGATAAAGCATCCATTTTGTTCTCCATAGTCCATAGGAACTTTATATCAGAAAATCATCTGAGGATTAAGATCCCGACTTTACGGTCCCTTATTCTGAAACATCTGTATAGACAGAAATAATTGATTTTTATTGGTCTCATAACTTTTTAGATGTGTAGCTGATAGATTTGGTGTCAGCAGGTCAACGGCTTGGGATTGCGTAAATAAAATTTGCAGAGATTTACTTGCTTTAAATGAAAGCAAGAAAATAATAGCTCTTAAAGAAAATGACTGTAATAATACGAAGAACTTTTTTAGGAATAAAACTCGTTTTCCAGGTAATAATTAGGAACATGCAATTTATTTTGATAATTATTCCACATTTTTTGTAGGGATTCTGGGAATAATTGATGGCTCACATATCCCCCTGAAAGCTCCACGGAGATACCCAAATTCTTATATTAACCGCAAGGGCTATCATTCTGTGATTCTACAGGGAGTATGTAACTGGGAAAAAAATTCATACATTGCTATTGTGGTGAGGTTGGGTCTATGCATGATGCTCGTGTATTAAGGCGGTCAGATTTTGATGCCATGCTCAGTTCCTTACAAATTCACCAAGATGAACATTTTATTGGGGATTCTGCTTACCCGCTCAGAAGCAACTTACTCGTTCCTTTCAAAGATAATGGGTATCTTACTAATGTTCAGATAAATTACAACAATTTATTTGCAAAGGCTCGAATTTTTATCGAACATACGTTTGCTCTATTAAAAGGAAGATTCAGAAGACTCAAATTGATGGAAGCTACTCGAGTTGAAATCATTCCTCAAATAATAATGGCAACCTGCATTTTGCACAATATTTGTGTAGATAATGAAGATTTGGAAATCAGTTTGAATGGGGTAATTCAAGAAGAAATGTTGATGCGGCCAGGGAATGTGGTCATTGGAAGAGATCATAACAGAATCGCAATTGAAAAACGAAACAACATTGCAAATTATTTATACTCAAGAGAAAATAACTGATAAAACCTTTTTGATTTTATTTATTGTTTTCATTCAACACATTCTATAATCTGAAAATAACATAATGTAGCGGACGAAATCCTCCTGAATACGTCTCTGGACTCTCTGATTCCACGTACGGAACTCTAGAAGCCTCCGGAAACTATCTGGACTATTCTAGAAACAGAGGCGTATCCATATAAAAAGACGCGCATGTTGCAGAAAGGCAGTACTATCTGAATAGAGCCGGATCGAATTGTGAATCGCGAATTCCGAGTTGTGAATATAAATCAGCATTATTAGTCAGTGTGAAAATAAATCAGTATTAGTTATTGTACATAAATTAGTGTGATAAGTTAGTGGTATTGGAAATAAATTAGACATTCAATTCAGCAGACGATTTGTTTAACCCCGAAAACGTTACAATAATAATATTCCTTATCAAAATATGAGATTTGAAGACTAATTAATAATAAATTCTTTGGTCTTTATTGACAACAATACTTATAAATAATGTCTTTGGATATCATGATTGATTATTTTTTTGAGCTTCAGTATTCGTTTCAACTATTTTTCTCCCAATTTGGTGCTCAACAGAAAGTTGATATAATTCCAGAAACCTATCCAACCTGTTTAATTTTTCTTTGTGTCTTCTCTCCGAAGCATCTTCTATTTTTCTTTTTCTAATTGTCTGCTCATAATGTCGCGAGCTTGAAGGAGTTACAGCTTCTATAAAAAAAGAACATAACCATAAGATACAGCAAAAAAAAATAATGGCAAAGTAATACCATTCTCCTTATTCACAAGAAGCCCAGAATCCGAACTGCATGTAGCTGGTGAAACAATCTCTGGCTTACTGTTCAAAAAACCATCCATTGTATCGTAAAATTGCCAAGTTTTTCTATTACTTCCTGTTTTCTTATTATGATCTTTAATTTTTTTGTATGTTCGTTTTAGTCCCTTCCATTTGGTGTCTACCTGCTCAGCTGTAAACATTTTGTTTGCCATACTTGAAAGCTCTGTGGCAATCCTTTTCCATACATTTTTTTTCAAATTATCTTCGAATGAAGAATAATTTTTTTCAACCAAACGGATAAGTAAAATGGTGTTACTTTCTGACCATAATTTTGAATCTGTAATCACTGAATCGCCCACGCAGGGTGATGAAGGGCCATCTAGAACATCTGTTGATCCCGAAAAGTAATTAAGGGTGAATAATAATTATTATAGAAGGTAAAACAAATGATATCTTAGCTAAGAAAGGGGATCATAAGCCCGCTCCACACTCATGGCAAGAACCTTGGCCACTACCGCGAACGTAAGTGTAGATGACTTTCTTGTGTAACGTTCGCGCTTCGCGGCCTTCCCCGTGAGTTTGCGGTCTCCTGTCCCGCGACAAAGGCTTCGCGCCTAAGCACACATGTTCCATCCACACTCACAGGTCTTCGCGGTACCTGCGCAGTAATGATTTAATACTTGTTCACTGACTTTATTCGCTTTTGAAATGAATGATTCATGTAGCAATGGAGTGAAATTAGAATAGATTCATATTTAGATAAATGGAATGAGAATTTCTTAATTATTATCAGAATAAACCCTTTTTATAGCTGGCTCAACAGGCGAAAAGTCTTCGTAGACAGGGAGGATGCCGCGAACCGAAGTGCGAATATTTGTGTGAGTGTGGATGACTTTCTTGGCCGCGAATTCTTGCCCAAGTTCACGGCAAGAATTCTTGGCGCGATTCGCGCCGTGAGTGTGGAGCGGGTTTAACAGCAAGTAGAAAAAACATAATATTTGACATACCTTCATTTTCAGTGTATTCTTGCGTATAATGCGCCAAAAAATGTTCTTGAATCCATTCCAGGGTTCCTTCAATTCCACACTCACCACATGTTGCTAATTCTGTCCCGGTGAATTTGCCTGCCATTTCCTTTCCATTCGTTGTATAATGGCTCATGGCTCCTATATTTCTTATTCAAATTGAAAAGTAATAATATAACGTAAATTGTTTGGATATTATGACAGCAACAGATGACAGCCGGAAAAAACTCGCAGTGCTCCTCCAAAAGCTTGAGGCACGTCGAGCGCGCTCGATCTACTCTTTCTGTTTCAAAACGAATGCGATCGAGCACGCTCCGATCGTCAAAAAAAACTCAAAAGTAGACGTGGAGTGCGCTCGGATCATTTTGACCGTCAACTCGAACGCACCGAATGTAGTACCCCTACTTTACGCCAGTTTCCACCACAAATCTCAAAGCTAAACCAATTTATCTGTGTTCTGTGTTTATCGTCCTGTCTCCTCTATGCATCCAACACCTGTCATCTAGCCGTACCAAACTTCATTACCTTTAGCACTTTTGTAATCTTTGTCGCGACTATAACAGATGATCACGGGCTAGGTTCATATCATCTAATGATAGATATTAATTATTATAATAATTATTATAATAAGAATTATAATATATATGGCTGCGCTTAAGTGCATACAGTCGTCACCTTTTTTTTTCGGGCGGGTGTGATCATCTCGGACGAGGCGCTTCATATAATTAAGATCGAACTTCACTTCAGGTAAGTTCGTTTGATCTTCTAATTATATTTTGCGCCTCGTCCTCAAGATCACAATGTAGATGTTTAAAGAAGTTGCGACAATGATCAAAACAAATAATGATATAACCTGGACATCACCCGAAATATAAGATAAATAAAATAAAAAGGAATACATCCTTTGTAAGGGGGTCCCCTACCATGGTTTTATAATATCCTTCGCAATCGTGGTTTTATCTCAAAATGGTCTATTATAAAATTTCGCGAAAGTTTAGATCGCTGTGTCCCTCCTGCTGTATTCCTGATTACATGTAAGGACATACTGCGGAGTGCGGACGTAGATGCATGCCCAGTGCTATGAGCATTATGGGCAGAAAACACCTGGGCGTCTGAGCCGCTCTCCCTCAATACCACTTCATCCATCTACTGAGGATTTCTGGAGAGGCCACATGATAAGGTTTTTTATAAGTGATAAATAACCTCCTATGAGTTTTCCCCGTAACGAGCAGTTCTCAGTAAATAACACTTCAAGACATTTTCTGTCCAAAGACTAGGCCTGTCTTCAAAACTTGGCAATATTATTTTTGTAGATTTCCTGTAACTCTTAACAAAAGAGATGAGCTGCAAGTGGCTTCTAGAGTTCATGGGACCTGATGATATGGAGTGACCCGAGCAACACTGCTTTCTGAATTCTGTGCGCCAACACCTCGGCCAGTGATCTGCAGAACGGGATAATCTTCAGTTCATCCACGCAGTTAGCTCTCATTCCACCGAGACATCCTATGATAAGTGCGACCATCCTAATTTTATGACCTGGGTATAAAGTTCCAACATCGAACATAAGGTCTTTGTATTTTTGCCTCTTCTGTTCTTCCTTCATCACAACGTTATTTTCAGCAGGGGAGGCGAATTCCACGACAAATAACTCCTTCAGCTCCTTGTCCAGCAGAAGTATGTCTGGCTTAACAGCATTGATCTGCCGTGTTGTTGAGACAGGATAGTTCCAGCATATGCGAGCTCTTTCGTTCTGAACCACCGCTTCAATCTCCAGAGGCACATATGGTAACACCGGTTCTTTGTCTATCTCATACGTGGCTCTCAGATGGAAGTATAGGATTCGGAGTGCCGCGTTGTGTCTCTCTACATACCCCGATGGAGCATGGACTCTGCAGGCGGAAAGGATGTGCATAATCGTTTCCTGTTGCCCATGGCAAGCCCTGCAAGTTGTTGGGGCGTCCATTTTCATGATGTTCTTTTTATACCATCTCGTATTCAGTACTCCATCTTGACATCTTGATTTTGGTATCAGCACTGTTCTACCCTCCACCAACCATGACGGAATGGGCTCACGGCGAGTCAGCATCTCGCTGAATAATCTTGCCAGGTGTTGATGTGTAGCTGGAAAACTCTTCCACCAGTAGTTTTGAATACCGTCCAGTCCAGGTGCTGTGAAATCACGCTTGTTCTTAAGGGCTTGTCTAATATCTTCGGTTGATATTTCAGAAGGTTCATCGTTCTGCTGTTGGTTTTGATCACACATCTGCTGGAAGTGCTGGAGCATCCCTGATTTCTGCTTGTTGTTCATACAGGCTTTTCCAAAATTCTTCGACCTCCTGCGGTGATGGTGGGTTCTGTGCCTTTTGTTGTTGTGACTGAAATAGTTTCGATGGTTCTGCGGTGAAGGTGTTGTTATCTTCAATCCATTTTTGCCTTTTTATTAGTTTCTTTCGCGCTGCAGCAAGTGATATTATTTTATCTACAGCTTTCTGCTTCAGTAGATGGACTGTAGGCAAGTCTACTGTATGATGTATGGAACGAAGCTCCTCAATCATATCCTTCATTTTCTAGCTGGATTCTATTTTGCCTTTCGGAACATCTATGATACATTGGTACCAAGATGCCTGCTGCCTCATTGATTTTATTTTGATGTCAAGCCGACTGAGTCTTAATTTATGCTCATCGTTCTTCATAGCTGTACTTTTCGGTGGACATAGAAGCGAAGCGGCCGCTCTCACTGCAGCCACTACATCTTCTAGTAAACAGGTCTCGTTAAGATGATCTTGAATTACTTTATCCAAAATGGCTAGATCTTCAGCCTTCTGTCTTGTTTTCATTCGGGTGGCCTTGACCAGTGGGTTTCTGACGGCAGCCTCAAATGCTTGTATTGACGATTGACTTCGGAACATCTCTCACCGTTCTTGGCCTCTGTTGCTGTTGATCTGGAGCATCTGTCACCTGCTCTTCAGCGTGTTCTATTTCTGGAACATCTCTCACTTGTTCCGCTCTTGGCCTTGCCTCAGGGCTGATGCTTGGTCTTGTTGGTTTGGAGCATCTGTCACCTGCTCTTCACCGTGTTCTATCTCTGGAACATCTCTCACTTGTTCCACTCTTGGCCTTGCCCCCAGGACTATTGCTTGGTGTTGTTGGTTTGGAGCATCTGTCACCTGCTCTTCACCGTGTTCTTTTTCCGGAACATCTCTCACTTGTTCCGTTCTTGGCCTTGCTCCGAGGGCTATTGCTTGATGTTGTTGGTTTGGAGCATCTGTCACCCGCTCTTCACCGTGTTCTTTTTCGGGAACATCTCTCACATGTTCTGTTATTGACCTGTTGGAGCGTAAACCAGTCCCGGTTCGGCCCGTAATATTTCTCACCAGAGCTACAGCTTGTTCTTCAGCTGTGTCAATCGTCAATTGCTGATTTTGGCTCGGAGCATCTGTCACCTGCTCCTCAGCTTGCTGTTCCGTCCTTTCTCTTGCTCTTGAGACCGCCATAAGATTCCTCTTCTTTTGAGATGACTGATCTGATCTCTAAGGTTTTGCTGCGTCATGAAGTCAAGGTCTGGATAATTTTCGCACCACAGACCATGCAGCCTATTCATGTACCCTCGTCTTTCGGGTCTTGATCTTCTGTATAGTGATGTCAGCAGGCTATGCTGCTCGGGCGTCCACTTGTGGCGTCCCCTTTGTGCCGTCCTGTTTCGGCTGCCGGTTCCGACTGCGGGCTGCTCTCTCGAGCGTTGAATCCCTATGCGACCGACAACCTGAACTCTCTCCTCGTCGATGTCCTCCTCGTCTAAAGGCATAGCTTCTTGTATGGCAGGCGCCTGCCTTCTCAGCATCCTGCCGTTGGCGTCCCGCATGCTGTCACGTTCAGCACCAACACCAGACGCGCCCTGACGACCCCCAGGCAGCGACTATTCTCCGAAGCTTAGTATATTTCTTTCCGACATCGGTTGAGAGTGACCGGGGTCCGCGGGATTGTCACACCCGTACACTACAAAGTAGTACCCCCCGTGCGGGTTTGCCACCATTTACCCTTGGTGGCCCAGGTAACTCGGGCCGTGGGGACGTCACCCCCCATGTGGCATGGCAGAAACCACACCACACCCGTGCGGGGTGTGTATTATTATTATTATTATTATCAGAATGGGTTGTCCTCTATTTTTGGATAATGTTTTTATCCTTTCCGGTATTTTGATTTTCAATCCCTCCTTTGACTCACAAATATTTCCTGACTGGTAAACAGCGCGGGAATGCACAATAGATCTTTAGGTCAAGGTGCATGCGAGGTCAGATGATCTTCCGCCCCTCCTTTAATCTGATCTAATCTAATCTGACTCACAAATATTTTCTATCTGAATAAGGCTGAAGGTTTGTACCCCATGTGCTGTTAGAAGTGCCAATAATGTAACGAGTTTTTTGGATAATGTTTTAAGTTTGAATCTTCATTCGGATACAAAGGATTCAGATAATCAAGTACAATGGATGAATTCCATATGAAATTGTATTTTGGCCGACTTGGTCTTATATTCTGAACTCCATTGAGGAATCTCTTAATTCTGAAATCATTGCCTATTCTTGGAGACAGAATGAGAAAAAAGAGAAGATCTGATGCATTTAAGGGAGTCTGCAGAAGCCCCTTTTTGAAAAGTTTTTTGGGGATGGAATAATCAAAGAAAAATACCTATTTTATGTTCATAAAAATTCCACCACAGTTTCAAACCTGAGCTGTATTGTTTCAGCGTTGTCTCAGAAATCATCCCATTTATTGATTCAATTGGAATACCTTTCCTTCTAAATGCTTTTTCGATACAACTTTTGGCACCAGGGTAAGAGATTTCGCTATTGGGTGGGGTGACCTATCAACAGACAAAAGAAGGTTGTCATTTGCTGTATTGGATAGGACATGAAGAGATTCCTGAATCCTGATCAAAGGTTACCATGGCTGGGAGGTCCAATGAGGAAATACAACAATACCCTGATATTTCCCCATGATCTTCAACTCCCTTCTGTAATTCTCGAGAAATCAGCGAAAATGGTGGGAAAGTATGAAAATAAAATTCCAACCAATTTATTGTGAATGCATCCACCACATGACTATCTGGGTATCTTCTCCAAAATGCAAATTTCTTACAATTTGTATTGATTCTAGATGCAAATAAATCAATTTTTATTTTTTCCCAGACGTTCAACAATTTAATCAAAGATTTCTTCGTTTAATTCATATTCCATTTCTGAAGCTAGTCTCCTAATTTCTTCGTCTGCTTCTGAATTGTTTTTCCATTTCATGTATGATGCATAAATCCAATTATTCTTCAACTCACACCATTGCCAGATTCCCCTCGAATGTTGATTGAACTTTTCAAAACGAATTCCCCACATCCTATCGATGTAGGAAATGGCAGTATTATTGTCAATGCCACCCTCTTGATGAGGCGTCTGAGAACATTTCTAGAACAAGAATTCCCTAGCCACCAATTCAGATCAAATTTTATAAAGTCCGGAATAATCATAATTTCTAAATATTTGTTATAAGTCTTATTCAATGCAAGATATTTTTGCCTTTCAAGGCTCTTTGTATGTGCCCAACCATATGTCAATGCTGGTCAAGCTTACACTAGTATCCCAAGAACCTGGCAAACTTCCTGATAGTGCAGTATGATAATAAATTGATGGACTCTTATCGGATGGAAGCTTTATCATATGTTATTCGAGTCAAAGAAAAAACCAAGAATTTGCAAACCTTATTAGGAATTAGATAACTATTTTTCTTGTTCACTGTCACCTATATTGCTCAAAAACATTTTCGAATATATGTTTTCTGGACACAGGCAAGGTGTACCTCCTAGTAGAAGTATATTGTCTTGATTTTAGGTAAAAAACTTACAGATATCCTCTTTCTCAGTGCAGATACAACAGGTTTCAATAATACCGTAAAAATATATGGAGCTACCGATAACCCAAATGGCAAGACCAAGAATTCATAAAGATTGTTCTCAAAAGAAAATCTCAGATATTTCCTACAGCTCTCATGTATGATAACTAAGAAATATGCTTCTTGCAGGTCAATTAAAGCCATGAAACATCCATGAGTCATCAGTTTTGGGACAGTACTCCTATCCTCAAGCTCCAAGTGCTGGGTGATTACACACTCATTTAACTTTATCAATTTCACAATAAATTGTGCTCTACGATCTGATTTCGGAGTAGAAAAATTTTAGAAATGAATTGAACCCTACAAAAAACACATTTGCTGCCTCTTCCTGTGTGAATTCATCTGCTGGGGCCGCCTCTCAAATCTTGATAACGGAATTTTGACCTGTCGTTGAGGCGATTTTGGTAACCTCTTGGACTCTGGTAACCTCTTGCCCCTCCCATACGATTGGCCGTTGTCTGTATGGAAAGGGCTTTCGAGTTTAAAGCCTTGGCACTTAAGGGTTTACGTTTTTAAGATAGAGGCAATCTGATGTCCTGGCCTGATCTTTCTATGGCCCTTGCAGCTTCCCTCCTTGATTTTTCCCAAACAGCCATCAATCATGCACTGCATTAGTGAGGGTTGCCATAACCTCTTTCTCAAATTTAGGCTCACTAGACCCCTCCTTGATTTGGTCTCATATTTACCCATTTTCCTGTTGAAGTTCTTGCAAATCATAACATATAATTACGTAGCCGCACCCCATATTGATACAATCTACATTCTTATTCTCCATAAGCTCCACATATTATAACTATATTGCAGCCTGCGAACTCAGCATCGAACACCTGCGGTGCTGAGTCTCATTCAAGATAAGTCTGCCCTATAAAAACTGCTTCATCCACGATATTAATTTAGAAATAGCCTTTGTAAGAAATAGACTTGTTCATAATTATCAAGTCAGTAGTCTTTCACCATACCCGAACAACACACACACATCTAAATGACATCTAATCGATATCAAAAGTGATCTAAAGCCATCTTGCTCTAAATTCTGATTGAAATTAGATTATCTAAATAAGATGTTTTCTATACATGATGTCTAGAAGACATCCTTTAGATGCATTATCGAAGACCTGAAAAAATTTTTATATCCTGCAGATATCCAAAAATGTATAGCTTTTTGATTACACGTTTAAAAGCCGTATATTAAATATCAAATTTTTAAAATCGTGGAGGGGGTATTTTATTAAACGTTCAATGGACATCTTTTGTTTTACGTATGTTAGACATCCAATTTGGCTCTTTTTTGTCATCTAAAATAAATCGATAAAACATCTAACTCATATGGTCATAAAACAGTAGATTGATTGAAATTTTTTAAATATATACTGTATATATTGTCTTTAAACGTACGGTTTTGTATGTCTCAAATATGTCGATAATTGTATTTCAATTCGACCACACGTTTTTTAAACGTTTATAAGATATCTGATTGATACTATCGAAAAAAGAATAACTTTTTGACGTGTAATAGATATGCCATGCCACATCGATTTTAGACATCATTATTCGACATAATTTAGTCATCTAGAATACATAAATAAAATATCTAACTTCAAAGGTCAGAGAATTGTGAATTGATTAACATCTTTAAGAAGTATTATTTTTATAAAGTCTCTGAACCAATGATTATGAATGTTTTTAAGATGTTGATGGAAATATTGCATTTCGACCATACGTTTTTAAAATGTTTATACGAGTAGAATATCCATTTGATGCGATAGAGAAATGAGCCATTTGTTGATGTTTTTCAGATATGCTATGCTACAATTTCAATAATATCATATTGAAAATAAAAATTTATTTAGGTATGAATTCGACAAGCAGATACGCATAGACATACAGGTTGTATGTCTCAGACCATCCCTTTTCGAGATATCACCCCTGAAAGGTGGTGACTAAAAAATAATCCTTGAACGTGCACGGCAATCCATGACATGTAAACTACGTTCACATATTTTGGCTGGAGGTTGTCATTTCCAGCATTCAGCATTCATTATGTTTTTTTTTTCAAATGGCGCACTAGGTATATTTTTTCACATTTTTATTGTAAATATCAATTTAAATTAGTGAAAATGTCATCGTTGAATTTTCATTCCAACATCAGGGAAAAATTGACCCCCCTCCCAAAAAAAGTCCTAGTTTTTTCAGCCTTCAATATTTTCGGAATGTTAATCTTTTTCTTCAGATGTAAATGCATTGGAAACAAAGTATTATTAGAAAAGCCATTTTTGTCTGCTTAATTCGATACATAATACATCAGAATCGCATTAATAATCATCAAGAGATAATACTCTATATCTGGCAACATGTCAGATGACTCATATTGTGCTCTGGAAATGAAATATAAATATAAATTCTAATATTTCGGTATCTTAGTTAAATTTAAAAAAACGAAATCGATAACTTCAATAGCACCTATTCTAATGTGAGCGTGTTTCCATATTCCGTTAAAATATAAAATAGGTGATCTATGCGATCACGATGAGAAAAGAGAGCGCTATGTGAACACCTATATCGGCCTCGATCACGTGGTAACGAACCACCGTACCGCCGAATGTTAAAGTTCATACAGGGATAGAGGATGCCGGACAGGGTTATAGATAGGAAGACATTTGAACTTGGTCATTTCGTTAGAACACTGCTTCGTCAAAAGGTCAAGTCGAATAGTGATTGTTTTCCCTTTCGCCGTAGTTTAGTGAATATAGTATTTAGTGATGAGTGCTGTCACAATTGAAGAAGATGAGTGCAAATGTTGCTTATGGTACCTAGTTCCAGTAAGTATAATTTCTTCATCATTTAGCTCTTGAAATGTAGCGGGTTGAGGTCTGGGCTCACTATTATAAAAATGAGATTTATTTATAATTTTCAAAAACTAACCTGCATTTTTGGATACAAGCAAAATAGGTATTATGGTAGATCTTGAATGAAAATATCTTCCATAAATGGATCATCTATTAAGATCTATTGAATGATGTTTTTTAGATAACCGTTCAAAAGTGAACATGTAATGTTGAATTATATAGGAACCTATTATTCCCGGTGTAGTACCTAAAATGTGTTCCTCCGAATAATGTGGTAGCACTGAGATATGCTAATTATTATAAAATTGGAGATTTGTTTTCTTTCATGGTCCGATGATCTAGAAAAGTCGATTGAATGATATCTTTCAGATAACCGTTCACTAGTGAATAACTTTTGATTAGCCCTGTAAATTATACCTATAACATGTATTCTACTGGAGAATATATTGATTAATTAATGATTAATTATTAGGAATTAGGTAGATAAATTGTGATAAGAAATTTGAAACCTTTCATAGAATGATCATCTGAAAGAGTCTATTGAATGATATCTTTTGAATAACCGTTCCATTGAATTGTTATGTCTGTTATCACTATTTTGAATACCCTGTTTATTCAGATATTATCCCAGGAATATAATACCTGAATCCACTCTTTCTGAAAATATGTTTATAGTTTACACGATGATCGGTTTCGAAATCTTTTTCGAATAATTTAGGATAAATATTTCAAGATCATCTGAAATTTCAAATTATAGAATTTCATAATTTGCGTTGGAGATTTCGTAGGGCTGAAATTATAACAGTCCCTATCATAGTGGTAATATTTTTCTGAATAAATAACTTGGTAAGAATATTATCTAAGAAATCTATTGATAGACCTCTTCGATATATTGGTTGAGTAAGAAATAATACTCAACCACTCGACTTGAAAAACTTGCTGAAAAATATTACCATGACACTTTAGTCAAAAAGTCGAGCACAAAATAGATTCAATCAGGATTTGAAGAATAATTGAATTTCCAGAGTTGGAAATCTTCGAAGAAATGTTCAGATGTTTTTCAGATCATTTTAGACTCCAAATGTAATTCGTAACTCGATGTTCGAATTAAAACTTTTGTATGAATAATTGAACCATTAGAACCCCAATTATAGTAGTAGGTATAAGCGTTTTCCATTTATGTGTAGAATGTTGCCCTTTTTCATATATCGTTTCAAAATTGGATATTGATTGGATATAAGTACTCAATATACAATGTCAAAAAATGAAGCATTCATATGAAAGACAGATTTAATAAACAATATTGCAATTTTATCGATTTTGGAATTATCAGATTATTCACATTCACTTTTTGACATTTCTTGATCATCTTGAATTCAAAATATCATTTATTATTTTTCTGATGTTGTATTCGAAGGTCATATTATTACGAATAGGTCGAAATCTCAAAAAAATACACTCTGTATTCATAAACTTTCAATTCTTTCTATTTCTTATGAAAAACTGAACGCAATATCGTTTGAAAAAAAACTAAAATAATTTTCTGCAAAAATTTGATATTCTTTTATTCTAAGATATAGCATTTGTTGTGATTGTTTTCAAAAGTTGTACTTAATTGCAAAAAAAATCACTTATTTTGATTTATGTGTTGGTTCCAGAGGCTGATGTTTATAATCTGTTCGAGAGTGAAACACGGCAGAACTCAACGACACGACCATAACAAAGGAAATTCAAGACTAGTTACGCCTTGCAAACCAACGATACGAATATGAGACAACGAAGAGCAAATCCTCACGAAGTGCCAGTGCCTAACACACAGTTATATATTTTTTTATTTAAACAAATTGTCTCGACTACATTGGTCACTGACACAATTTATATTTTTGATACATTTGAATTATGTTTATTTATTTTTTTATTATTATGAATATACCTTTTTATTTTTTCATATCAGAACTTGTTTTTGCTTTCCTAACTGATATGAGAGATTTCAACTGTGTAGATAATAATATATTATATCTGATAATTAGCCGGACCGCACACCACAGAAACATGAAACGAGAAACAAAATACATGAAACCCTTTTCATACTCACAATGTGATCTGATGGAAATGCAATAATATTTGAAAATATTCAGAAGTTATGAAATTTAAATCTATATTTGCATACTTTTGAAGTCTCTCACCAAATCTCCTCAGGGTAACCATGATCTTGAAACGATCAAATGTCAATTTTCTTTGAAATTTTAGACCATATAATTCCCTTCTTCGAAAAATCTGATGGAATTAATCAGTAGGTCATTAATATGATGTTTTTCAAATCATTACATCAATATTGTTTTGGAATTGACAATAATTAGATGTCAAAAACTATACAATACAAAGACTTTTTAGGGACATTGAACAAACGTTCATCTTATGTCATCTAATAAACGTGTACAATATGACCAACTATTTTCATCAATAATATTCCGTCTAATAGACGTCTAATTTCGATCATGACGACAACGCTCCAAAAAAGATCTATGATGTTATATATTTTAGAGGTCATGAGTGTGGATGTTTTTCGGATCATCTATATATTATCAGATTGTTGATAAAAAAAACGACAAAAATCTAATGATATATAGACATAAGCGAGTCATAACAATAACATAAATCCTCAAACGTCTAATACATGTCAAACGTGATACTAAGTTAGGATAAACTAAAAAAAGACAGAAATTTCACTTGTTATAGAAAGACTTCTTTTTACGTAAAATAGACGTCTGAAAAAGTAATATTTTTCAACGTAAATCTCGCGGACATTTTTACGTCGAATCTAGGTTAGAAATTCAATACATTTTGATGTTTTATAGATAATCTAATAATCTATTTCATGTCGTCTATAAAATGTTCAAAAGATGTTTGTGTGTTGTTTGGGTAGTTGAATTCAGTAGATACATTGTTTTTTAAAAACACCGTCTTGAACTCGAAATTTATAATCATATAAAAAACTACTGATCAGTGATTGGCCGTTTTTCCCGGACCACAAATGATACGGAAGAATAAGATCGGACAACTGTCATTGTTATTACATTGACAGATGGCTAGGTGCATGTGTCATGTGTCATTAGGTTAGGAATCGTACCCTAGCACCCCCTTAGTACTTTTCGCCTTCAACAATATAATATATATATACACATGTATAGGTACTTATACAGGGTCTTTCACGAGGAACCTCACCCATATTTATACGGGAAACTACTGAACGTATTTTCATGAAATTCAGCACTTATAAGTATTTCACGATGCTGATGAAATCTAAAATATTTTCAAGGCATGAGCACCTCCGGTTCTTCCGGAAATGACGTCAACTTCCGTTTTTCGAATTAGAACACCATTTTTTTATTGCAGAAATAGATTCCTTAGAAAATTTCAAGTTATTTTGATGTAACATTTTTCAGTGTTGGTTGGAATATTCTCTCTGAGCGGGAAAATTCGAAAAAAAAATCGAAAATAGAGCTCCGCTGAAACAAGAATAACTTCGAGGTTTTTGGATGGAAATTTTTCATTTTTGGGATTTTCCAAGATGTAAGATTGATGTATCCACTCTAAGAATCGGAATCGCGATTCATGATACAGGGGGTGAAAAAATCGCTGTCAAAGTTAGGGATGACAAAATCGTGAAAAATAAATTTCTTCAAGTTAGAACCCCATTTTTTTGGCAGATATTGAATCTACGTTAAAAAATAATGTGAGTGCATGCATCACACCCTTGCCCTAAAATGGATATTTTCTGAGTTATTCACAAAAAACTGTTTTTCGAATTTTCAGCTATTTCTTTTCCCTTCACGCCAAAAAAATGAAATTTTCAGGAACTGTTATTTGAACCATGATGTAGATTTTTCACCCCTGTTTAGGACTCATCAGGGTCGAATATCCCAAAAGTCGACGCTGGATGGAAAATCTTTTCGTCAAGATATGGATATCTGGCGCCGCATTATTTCGATGAGAAATTAATGAGCGACATCTATCTACCTTCAGAAAAGACTCCCCTCTCGGTGATTGAGCGAACAATAAAGGAAACTTTCTTCCAAATTGCGACACCAGATTGTGAATTTCAACGTTATAGAACGCTATAATCAATTCACCTGGGAAGCGCGGAGACGTTCGCAGATTTTCCATCCAGCGTCGACTTTTGGGATATTCCACCCTGATGAGTCCTAAACAGGACGAAACTGCAGTCGGTGCGATTCTCAGTTGACGTTGGACCATTCGGTCTGGTAGGGTGAACATTATCGGAGACCTAGTTCGTATTCACATTTCATTTGTCATTATTTATAATGGCAAATGATTTGTGTCTTATTTCTTTCAATTATATAGGTAGCTGCCTTCTCAGCTGATGACCTCAGATCATCATTTTCTTTATTTACTCAGAAGAATTGTTGGAAAAACAGTGCTGGACAAAAAACGGAGCGAAACTATCAGAGAAACATGCAAGAAAAGGATATCAACAGCTGGATACTAGATAGGAAGGTTGAATGGAATCAATATATTAACCGAATGGACGACACACGAATTGTGGAAATTGCTCGCGACAGATCACCTTTGGGTCGCATAAGTGTCGGACGCCCGAGGAAGCCATGGAGTGACAACTTAAGACCAGACTAGGCATGGTGACGAAGAAGAAAGAGGCAGTTGTGCCTAATTTGAAGCATGAAGAAGAAGAAGAAATTTTGGATAACCACTTCATTGAATTCTGTCGATTTTTGGGAGTTTCGGAAGTCGATCAGTATTTCCGTATAATACGGGATTTGATATTCACTGAGGAAGCGCGTTCAAAAATAGCCGACCACCATCCTAGGTAACGTTGTGAAAGATGTCAATAATTCATTTTCAAATTCATTCAACAACTTGATCGAATTTTAGGCTTTTTGGTATATGTAGACTAGTATATAGTATAGAGACGTATTAATTGGATTCACATTCGACTAATTGGCTGTTTGGTTGATGTAAAAACGGCAGGGATTAACAACAACCACCTTTCAACATCCCCGAGAACTCGGCCACTTCCACGATCTTGAACAGCCCTTACTCTTCGACCGAGGAACCATCCCTTGGAACTTGGAAGTGACATTGAGGCCTCTTCAGGGCGGAACTGTACTGGATGAGTAGAACTTTCTTTACATTCTCTCCAGACTTTTTATCGAAATTTTCAGTCAACAAAATTGTAGGAACACTTACCATTAAAATAACAACCGAACCATATACATTTAGTGAAATCTATCAATTTAATTATTATTGCCTGTCTACGAGAAATTGGTGAACTTTTGTGACCTTGATATTACTTGATCTGTTTGTTCCCAACTATTATACTTGTAAATGAAAGCCTGCCTTCATTTCCAAATCATTGAATAGAATTGTTCATTTCGAACTGAACTGAATGAATATATCTGTTATGGAATCTTTTTTTTTTGCTTTCATTCACCAACCGATAATTATTTTCTTTTCTTTTGGTAGTTTTTAGTTTTTCTCTATTATGAATGAAAGCCAACTATTGAAATAAAACTAACGGGCGCCCAAATAATTTTAAGTTACTATTTTTTTTTTCTTGTTAATTTTAATTTTGTCATTTGAGACTCTCAACGAATAGTGAACTAGTCGGAGCAAATAGAACTTGACACCCTAGCGTCATAAATTTGCTTGAAAATTTGATCATTCCCTTAGCCAGACATCCGGGTTATCTTTCGATCGAGTATTGTTTACTGCATAATTGTGAATACATGAATAAAACATAAAAACTTAAATTACTCAGCAAAAGTATTGATTCATATTTTAGCTCAAAGTGAATTTGAAACGAACGATTATTCATTATAATTCCAATCGGATTTTAACTGTATGATTCATACTCCGGTGTCTCTCTGAGAAAACGGTAGTGCAACAAAAGAAAGATAAACTGCTTGGCTAGATGAGGGCAATCTCCTCCCCATCGCTTTCCTCATCTCCTATTAGAAATTCAGAGTTTTCCCTCTTCAGCCACACTCGCTACATCCGCCGTGTCGATTCAAACCGGAAAGAGATTGAAGCAGCCCCTCTTCAGCATGCCGGTTAATTTATTATCGGGAATATTATGCAAATTACACCCTCTTTCGATATACCGCGTCCCACTTTTCGCTCTTCATTGTATACTCTTTTCCTCCTATTATTTCTTTTCAAGGTTCCTGTTGTTGGGTACTCGAAATTCATGATGAATTGTTTTGGCAAGCACGACAGTTCGGGATTCTGTCCATAGAATAATTTCGTGTTGTGGAAGGAAAACTGAAGCATTTTTTTTCTTAGGATGCTAAATCACAGAAAATTCACATTGCATCTACAATGAAAATTTGTCTTTATTTGGAATAAGTTCAAAATAAAAATTTGATTCAATACTTATATATACATATATGGCTGTTCCACCATGTCGTCTAGTGGGTCTACGTATTTTTTGAGGTGGATGAATTTTGGTCTGGTAGCACTAGGCGGGGTTCATGTGAAATTGTCAGAACAGTGTCGTAGCACTACGATTCCGCTGATAATAGTATATTATTTCATTAGGAGGAGAAGTGTCACTTTTCGTGGCGAGCTTGAGTTTATCCGCCGAACGGAGTGAGGCGGATAATTGAAAGCGAGCCACGAAAAGTCACTTCTTCTCCGAATGAAATATGCTATTTTATTTCCAAACGTTTTCAAATTCATGAAAATTGTTCATTTAATGCAACTTTATCAAATAAAAATGACGTTTGAATTGGAAGTTTTTGTATTCTATGCATCTATGTTCATCGTTCATGGAAACCAATGAATCTTTTTCGTAGCAACCACTTTTCCTGCCGCCAGAGGGAAAAGTAGATATTTCTCCGCCTAGGCGGAGAAATAGAACTTTTCGATGATCCTGTCAGTCGGGAACTGACGTTGTTAACGTACGTTTGGAAATAAAATATATAATTAGCAAAAATTCCAATACGAAATCAATAATTTTAAATAAATGAATAGATGGAAATTCACAGAAGGTGTCCTTTTCAAAACTTGACATAAGTTTCAGAACAGAAAAGAATTTATACTCTATTTTGTTGTTTGTGTCGATTCCTGGGTTCCTCCGCCTGCTGAGGATAACCTGCAACGTCGCTGATGTGACAAGAGGGAAAGGTCGTTGAAAACTCTGCCTTTACCCTGTACCTCGTCAAAATTTTATTAAGTTTGTTGTTTACCTATGATTTTATTCTTAAGCAAGAATAAACCAGATTATTGCAGTGGGCTCAGATCTTTATCTTATGTTTTCCTAACGAAAGAATGCGACCCCCTCCTGGTTCGAATACGCCTTGCAATAACGTGGGAGCACTGAAAACAAAAGGCGACTTTTTTCGTATCCGTTGATTGCAGAAATGAACAAGAAAAAAATTAACACGTACACCATATGAGAATACTCACATAATAATATGCATTCACTTCACGAAAATAACTCTATTAAAAGTCGAAACTCAATTACGTAGATTTAGGTATCAACGAAATATTAATATCGATAATTGACGGATCCTATTCAAGAGCAAAATCGGTACTGATTAAAACAGTTTTGCTGAAAAATTGCAATCGCCCAATACGATTTCCCACGTTCCTACACGAGAAGAATTTGATTCGAACCAGAAACCTAGGAGTATAGAAATACTGGAGAGAAGGCTTCATACGCTGTAGGTACACATAATTTTGGACTTCCAAAGACGGCGGAGTTTAATTTAACGCCCGCTAGAGGACGCCGTAATCGATATTGCTCTGCACTTCAACAGTTGCTAAGAATGATGGTAATGGCAATAAAAACGAATCACTCTCAAATCTGAGCCGAATCGGTAGGATTGATCTTAGGTATTAGGTATTAGGGGGGTATTGGGAGAAAATCCAAGAAGCGGGAAATTGCCGTAATTTGAATTCAAATATTTAATTTTGAGTTATAACCTGAAATTGTAAAATAGTGAAACGTTATGAAACGATTCATAATCGAGATAATTGAATGGGTTCTTATATATTTATATTTTCATTGAGTACTCCCATTTCATTCCTGTTTGGTAATGAATTGGCTCTCATTGTTAACGTTCGATGTTGTTCCGAAAAGCAATCGTTACAAATTCATACTACATTGAAATTCGACAATTCCAGCTCCGTTTTTTCAAATCCCTGGTCGTTGAAAAACGCGAAATCAACCAAGATACGGGCTCGTTATCGCGATGCCTAGCATGGGCTGTGCGTTTTTATACTTGCGTTTCTGTTCACAATAATAATTTATGGAATGAAATTTTCCTATTATTGAAGTTATGAGGATTTATTGGCAAAATCATATATGAGAATAGGACTTTTATGAATGAGAAAAATAGTATGCTTCATTACAATACATAACAATGTTTCTATATCCAAAAATAAACATTTTGTTTATTTTTGTCTCACCCTCAGAATGACACCTAATATTAATAAGAACATAATATTGTTGACATATCACTTAATTCAAGTCAACTATCAACCATATTTTCATTACACCGCTCTGAAAACCCTATCAAAACATGTCGATTCAGGGCACCGAAAGTGACCCTTTTCCATGCGCTGAGACATAGATGCATCTATGCTGAGACACAAAGCAACGATTGCGTGATGACAGTAGACGTCAGTGTTTCGAATAATTATTGTTTTACAATATCGAAATGCTTTCTGTCGAAGAACAAATATCGTTGGATTGTTTTCAGAGAGGTGTAATGAAAAATATCGTTCATTACACGTCCAGAAAGGCTTTTTCCGTGCTTGCACGAATTCCCGTTTTCGGCTCTGCCTCACACGGGAACTCTTCGCGCGCGCACGGAAAAAGCTTACTTTCTGTACTAGTAATGAAATATACTATTGCGGAATTATATGGGAAGTCTATAGCCAATATTAAAAAAATTTCTCACTTAAAATACGTAATCTGGTAGTTGGCGCACGGTTCAACTGTCGATTTGCCTTTTATGAAACCGGCCCTTAATGATTGAGATTTTCAATCAGGTCAATTTCTCCATCGTGTCTTGTGACGGTCGCCAAATGTGGATAATCGTAGAATTCTCACATATAAAGCATCTTTCTGAAAGAATTCCCGGATTATCAATGAACTTCATAGATTGAATGAATTGCGTAATCGATAATTATGATATTATGAATGCGATGCCACCTTATAATATTTCCGATAGTACCCAACAAGATAACTTGAATCGATAGGACGACTTGAAAAAACAAAATCAATAAAACGAATAGGTTAATGCGTACTAGTCATATAACACCTGTTCAATTCTCATAGTTTTGAAGGACCTTTTGAAGGATCATTCACCACTGTGAGGTTTTCGCCTTAGTTTCATTGATCATCCCTCTCTTGAAATTTGGACGTGTGTATATAGCGTTATCGCATTATCTCGCGAGCCGTGGCCCGATCGAGTCGCATCGCCCGGTCGCTAATTATATATAATCACATGTTTTTCGCCTATTGTTTGAAAGTAATCAGCCACCGACTCCGGGAATAAAACCCCGGATTGATCGAGCTGTTTTACCGATTAAATAGGTCGAGTCCAAGTGTAATTCCGAAAAATGTCGACGAATAAGAAAGTTGTGCCTCTACAAATCATGATTCCCGAATGTAGCTGTTTCAAACGATCAATCATGAAAAATTTTGTGAAGATATTTGTACCAAGGTATATATCATCCTGGTTGTGCGAATAAAACTAAAAAGTGCTGCGATGAAGATTTCACTAATTCAGGCGATTCAAACACTGGTGATACTTCCCCAGTGTCTGAAAAGAATGTTACCATTGATTCTCATCATCAGTGCTTATCAAAAATAATCATCGAATTACAATCGAAGAATTCTATCTTGATGGAACATAATGCCGTCTCGATGGAGAATAATTCCCTGTTGAAATACAAAATTTCTAAATTGGAGTCCGAAATCATAGACAAAAATACAGAGATTATCAATCTCAACAAAAAAAGCCATGTAAACATTGAAATGGTAACGAAGAAAGCAGATCATCTCTCTGTTCGAAGTTATTCATCCGTCGTTGAAGAGAAACCGGTTAATGGTGCTGCAAATGACAATGATCCGAATCCCACCCAAATACCCGCTATTCATGTTACGGAACCCAGTACTTCTCGCGCTCGCGACCCTGCGAGTTTAAACAACAAGAACAAGCGGAATAAACAAGCAACAGAAAACCGGATCGACTCAGATGTAAACAAAGAAGTTTCGAGTAAGTCTGCAATTAATATGGAAACAAAATCACAGACTAATAATTCTAAGGAAGAAAAATGGAATGTCAAAAGGTCTACACGAAAACGTAGTAAAACCTCAATAACTGGGACCAATTCCAGCAGTACAAACGTCGAAGGAGTGGAAAAATACAAGGCGTTTCATGTATCTAAACTGAAATCCGACACTACAATTGAGAATCTGCAGCATTTTTCGATACAGAATTTCTCCAGTGTCAAATGTGAAGTACTAAAATCTAAATTTCCGGATAGCTATTTATCCTTTAAAGTGTTCATTCCAAGCTCTGAATATGAAAAAGCTCTGGACGGATCAAACTGGCCGAATAAAGCAAGTATTCATCGGTTTTTTCAACCAAAGGAAGTGAATCGGCCCGCAGACTGAATACTTCTGATGTAAATGGGTTTCTCACAAGATCTGAACAATTGGGAATTTTGCAAGTTGGATATCCTCGAGTTGCTCCTGTCTGAGAAGAATCCTGATATAGTGAGTGTTGTGGAGCTTTGGTGTACTTCTGAAAGTGTGAAGTCAATGATAATTCCGGGATACATTCAGGCTGACTATTACTGTCGATCCAATCGAATTCATGATGGATCGATGTTATATGTTAAAGCCGGTGTTCAAGTGAAAAATGTGTCGGTCTCAAAATTTTCTGATGAGATGGAATGCGAGATTAGTGGTAGCATAGTGATAGCTAAAAACCTCAAACTATGTATTCTGAGTGTTTACCGCCCGTGTTCAGGTAATTTCGAAAGATTGTCATATGCTTTGAACCATTGTATAAATATTACTGATGTCATGTTTGTTTGCGGTGACTTAAATGTTGATTTCTTGAAAATTGGTTCTAGAAATCGTAAACTATTTATCGACTTGCTGGAGTGCTTTAGTTTGAGCGTGTCATCTGCTGATCCAACCAGAATATTTACCGATATCACTGGTCATACATCCATTTCAAAAGTAGACTTCATTCTGACTAACGCTAAAACTAGGAGCATAGAATAACTGAAGGGAAGGCTTCATACGCTCGACAGATCATTTTTAACTACCAATAACGGCGGAGGTTAGAGTTTCGTGTGACGCCCGATAGATAACGCTGAGATCCTTTATTCAGTAACATGTCAGATATTTTGTTCTATGGCGCTACAATTGCAAAGAATATAATGTAGCTGTCATTGTTATTGATACATTTATGCTTCTTTTTAATTGAAAATGGCCATAAATCATAACATAGACAATATTGATAACATATCATCGCTTTATTCTAATCAACTTTTTATGCGCAATTTTATGGGAAGTCTGTGATCGGTAATAAATTTGTCAAAACAATATCCTTATCGGAAAAAGCGAACATTCAGGTAAGTATTATTATTATTATACGGGAAGACTGGGGTTTTATCTGTTCTCGTGTATTATACGCAAAATTGTATGGTACCCCGTTTACATTCCCTCTGCTAACACTTAGATTCGGAGCGGGAAACAGATTTTTCTTCCTATATTCAATCTGATCCTTGTAGCCATTTCTTTACACGTGCTATATGCATTATATTGTCGGATTTACGAAAAAAAGTATGTATTGCTTTCTTTCAAAAGAATATATATTATGATATAGTAATAAATGGGACCTAATAAGTAATAACAACGAATAACCATTAAAGATAATTTTATTAAGGATAGCCATGTTGTAGGAACGAACGACGTTGTCGCCATCTCGTAGCCTTGGACGTTTTTGGCAGTTCATTTTCGTAGGGGAGCCTTCTCTCCAGTTATTCTATGCTCCTAGGCTAAACTATCTGATTGCACTGTCGAAGTTTATGATGCTCATATTAGTGATCACAGAGTAATTTCTTTAAAATTTCTCACTGAAGTTCATTTCAATAATCGACGTATATCGAAATTGGTTCGAAATTTGAACCCATACAATCTCAATGATTTTTGTTATCGTATTTCCAATAATGAAATGTATGAATTCACGAATGTTGATGATTGCTTTTTTAGTTTCATGAGTATTATTCAAAATACTTTCGAGACTTGTTGTCCTTCGACAGAGATTACTGTTGATCCTATTCGTGAAAGCAAAAAGTGGATAACTTTCTGCAAAGCAAGAATTAATGAGTCTTCATTGGTTGAATTCAAATATTAAAAGCCAATCCACCATTAAATTATACAAGGAAGCGAAGAATTCCTACAATTCTTTAGTTAGGAGAACAAAACAGGCATTCCATAGTGAACAGATTGAAAAATCAGAAAATAAGAATAAAACTGTATGGGCAATGGTGAATGCTTTGACTGGCCGAAAGAGTGGAAAACACGAACAAATCATAATTATTATTGATGATGTTCCGCATGATAAGGCCTGTGAACTAGCCGAAATATTTGCGGACCATTTCTCTACTGTTACCGAGACAGCACTTGCTCGTTATTATCAGGGCTCTTTTTCTTCCTCATGTACCACCTCGATTATGATGAATAATAATTTTTTTTTCATCCCGTTTTGGAACATGATGTTGTTGACGTGATCAATTCACTTAAAAACAGTGAGGGTTCAGGCATCGACTCCATTTCTGCTAGGATTTTGAAGTTGATGAGTGCTCAGATTGGTCGACATTTTGCTCACTGCATAAATTTGTCTGTCAGTATGGGTATCTTTCCAAATGTTCTCAAGAGGGCTACGGTAATTCCGGTACAGAAAAAAGATGATGTTCAGGATATTATGAATTACAGACCAATTTCTATTCTCAGTGTTTTCTCGTGTATTCGATAGAATAATGAAATATCAAAACAAGTTCAACATGTTGAATAATGCACAGCACGGATTCAGGGGGGGGGGGCGATCAACGCAGACGGCGGCTGTTCATTTTGTCGAGTTCGTTTATGAATGTCTCGACGCAGGTTCTTATGTCGCTGGTCTATTCTTTGACCTTTCTCGAGCTTTCGATAGTTTGCCTTTTCAATTCATTTTAGACAAGTGCTATAATTTGGGCTTCCGCGGGATATTTCTGGACTGGCTTCGAAGTTATTTACGCGGAAGATCTATGTATATCAGAGTTCAAGATTGTTTATCCGTCGAACACAATGTAAATTTGGGAGTGCCCCAAGGTTCAGTACTGGACCACTTCTATTTCTGATTTTCATTAATGATCTTCCTGTGAATATTGAGAAGTTGCTGACTAATGCAAACACTAGTCGTGATCTTCAGTCCTCAATTGAAGACTGCGTCATTACGTTTGCAGATTGTTGCGGTAACTCTTAAGTGGCGAGATAAATGAACTGTATATCTAACAAAAAAATAGAGATAAACTAAAAAGAAAAGTGCACTAGAAAACTCACCACAGGATCTTCTTCCACACACCTGAGAGCTCTCGTTTTGGTGGGATTTTCCAGCAAGTGGAATCTTCTTAGGCAGCTTTTACACTTCTTCGTCAAAATAAGACGATGATGCTATCAATAAGCGTTCAATTTCAACAGCGAACAATAGATCAGAAAAATGACACTATTAAGGGAACACAAGCGTTTTTCGAATCTCTACAGTTTTCGAACTTAACTTACACACTCACGAAGGGTCCAGATGACATCTTCAAGATGCCGTTCAACTGGCGATCTTCAGAGTGGTCTAGAGGTCTAGTGCACATAGGTTTTAATTTAAAAAATCAAATCGCGAATATTACGGCAACATTTCCTGCCCGCCAAAAATGCCATAGCATTTTTCATAATAATAACAAAAAAAAAGAAATAATTAATCAATCAAGAAGTTGTACAAACCATGGTGCAGAAGAATATACAAAATTCACATCTTTACATATATACCCATACTATATATTCAAGATGATAAGAAAAGAGAAAAAAAGAAAATATGTACAATATTCAATGAGCTAGGGTTCATCGCATACAGGCAAGGGACATAGTTTCACTAATGGGCGCGTAAGGGTCCCGTCTCGTGTTTTTACTTGGGCAACCCGTGAAATACCATCACTACCCTGGAAGAGAGTACTTATACGACCAAGACGCCATTGATTCGGAGGCACATTATCCGCTTTAATCAAAACTAGCTGGCCAATGACAGCAGGAGTAGAAACATCGCACCATTTAACCCGTTGTTGCAATGTATGGAGATACTCGTTCCTCCATCTAGCCCAAAAATGTTGATGAAGGTTTTGCAAAAGTTGCCAACGCGATAATCGATTTAGAGGTTGATCAGTGAAATCTGGTATGGATATCGCAGTTAGCGGTTCCAGGGTTAGGAAATGACCTGGAGTGAGACAATTCAAATCATCAGGATCTGAACTTATGGCGCATAAGGGTCTTGAATTCAAAATAGATTCAATTAACGTGAGTAGAGTATAGAATTCCTCATACGTCAAAATCTGCGCTCTGATTATTCTAAAGAAATGGGATTTTACCGATTTCACTGCAGCCTCAAATAGACCTCCAAAATGACTTCCCGACGGTGGATTGAAATGAAATCGTATAACCTCTTTTTCAGCAGCGGTTTTCATCAAATTCATCAACTGGCGATTGGCTCCAACGAAATTAGTTCCAAATGAACGGCTTTCGTGGAGTGACAGACAAAAAGGCAAATATAAGCCTTTGAAGTTTTTTGTCCTCGATATTTTCTCATTGGCGCAATCGTAAATGGACCAGCGTAATCACATTCACAATGTAAAAATGCCTTTATAGTAGAAAACCTTGATTTAGGTAGATTTCCCATAGGGGGTTGATGAGGGACCGGCTTTATTCTAAAACACCTAACACACTTCGACAAGACCGAACTTATTGCACGTCGGGGGGATAATATCCAAAATTGTTGAATGAGCAAGAAATGGAGTTGACGCGGACCAATATGAAAATACTTTTCATGATAATGTGCAATAAGATGTCTCGTCAACAAACTACTTCTTGGTAAAAGTATAGGGTGTTTAGCATGATAATTAATATCCGCATATTTTAGACGGCCACCTACTCGTAGAAGGTCATCGACATCCTGGAAAACATTTAGTTTTCTCAAGGGCTTTGAAAACTTCTTTCCAGAAATTTTATCATTAAAGGATACATGTTGTGTATACTTAGCTAGATACATTAATGACGAGTGAAGCTCTTGCGTTGTCAAAAACCCATATCGTTTCTCTAGTGGATGACGGATATTATGAACGAATCGCAAAACATACGCACAGATACGCAATACAGTCGAAAATTTTGAATGTGTTTTCAGAAGGTATTCATAAACACTATCAACTTGCGGTGCAATCAACAATGAAAGATTTCTTTCTTCGCGAGTAACATCCTCTAAAATAGAAACTCCAGAGGTTCTGTAGATAGAGAATCCTGACTTATAGAATTCCACAAAAATTTCGGACCCTTCAACCAAAACTCATTGTTCACGATTTCTGATGGAAAAAGACCGCGGCTACCGAGATCAGCGGGGTTCTTGTCGGAATTTACGTAATTCCAATGCACATATGGAATTTTATCTTGGATATGTGCAACCCTATTGGCTACAAAATTCTTCCAACGATAAGAAGGTGAACGAAGCCATGCTAAAACTACTTGCGAATCACTCCAGGCATAAACATTAGAAATGGTGAAGTTATTAGATAAAAGTTTCTGTGCAAAATTTATCAACTTGGCTAACAAAACCGCTCCACACAGTTCCAATCGCGGTATACAAATTTTTTTCAGTGGTGCTACTTTGCTTTTCGCTAAAACAAGACTAGTGGTCGTATTTCTATCGATAGTTATTGTCTTGAGATACAAGACAGCTCAATATCCCTTCTCCGAGCTATCACAAAAGCCGTGAAGTTCCAATTTCACAAAATCTGACGGGAAAAGGTGCCTTTCGATTTTAAATCTGGAAAGACATTCTATCTGGTATCGGAAGCGTTTCCAGACGCGCAAAATTTCATCTGGAGGCTCATCGTCCCATGTGAGACCGATCATCCAAAACCTCTGAATGAGGTGTTTTACCAAAAATGTTACCGGCGTTAAAAACCCTAAAGGATCGTAAATCCGAGCTAGTTGAGAAAGAAGTTGCCGCTTGGTACAAGTTTCTTCAGTCTGAGGGACAACAGAAAATGAGAATTTGTCTTCATGTGGATTCCACAATAATCCTAAGATTTTGAAAGCAGTTAAATTTTCCTCAGACTTAAAATCAAGTGGGTCTAGACTACGCATAGAAGCTGGAAGAGCTTCCAACAACGCAGGATCGTTACTTGACCCCTTTCTCAAGAGAAAACCTCCCTTCTCGAATAATTCAATCAATTGAATTTGAAGAATCTTGGCTTCCTGAAGGGAAGAGGCACCGGTGACAACATCGTCAATGTACGTATCTTCTTCCAAAACCTTCGGCGCTAAAGGAAATTCTTTTCCTTCGTCGTGTGCCAATTGTTTCAAATAACGCAGCGCCAAAAAAGGAGCAGATGAAACTCCATATGTGACTGTTTTCAAGCGATACATCTTCAAAGGTTCTTTAGGCGAAAATCTCCAAAATATTCTTCGATAATCTAGCATATCGGAATTGACCAAAATCATTCTATACATCTGTTTTATATCCGAACATAACACGTAAGAATGCAGGCGAAACTTCAAAAGGATTGAAACTATGTCAGCCTGGAGTTTTGGACCTGTCAAAAGACTATCGTTGAAAGAAAATCCCGAAGGAGCCCTTGCGCTCGCGTTGAATACTACTCGCAATTTGGTGTGAACACTAGAAGGCTTCAAAACACAATGATGGATAAGATAATACGGGTTTTAGCTCATTGAATTCTCAGGTACAAGCTCCATATGACCACAGTCTAAATATTCGCGCATAAACGCGGAGTACTCCTCATAAAGACGAGGATTTCTCATGAGTCGGCGTTCTAATAGAAAAAATCTCTCAGATGCTAATTTTTCCATACCGCTAAAGCTGGGTGGATCATTTGCGAAAGGTAAAGATACTATATATTTACCAGAAACATCGCGTTTATGTGTGTCGACGAATATTTTCTCGCATGAATCATCTGTAGAACTAACATTCACCGATGGGATAGATTCAATTTCCCAGAAACTTTTTAAAATATTAGGAAGCGAGTCATCACTAGCTTGACAATCTATATTACAAAAAAACGAAGAAGTTACATTTCTAGAAAGGTCGGTTCCACTTCCGATAAGAATGAATCCAAATATAGTATCGAAAGCGTCTATGCCGTTAGAACCAGAAATATGACTGCCAAGCATTATTTTAGCAAACATATCAGCTCCAAACAAAATATCGATATTTCCAGGACTATGAAATGAGGGATCGGCTAACTTCAAATTCTTAAACTCATCAGTTATAACCGAGGTTATAACAGCGGGTACCGGCGTAGTGGGCAGTTTTTCCGTTATTTGGGTGATAACAGATGCGTTAGTGTACAATGTTGGAGATTCCTGACCAACTGGTCTAAATGTAATAGTAACTAAACCCTTACTAGTACAAGATTTAGAAGAGTTCAAGCCCGTCACTTCGAGAAAAACGTTTTCAGATCTCAAACGCAATCGAGAAGCCGCATGCTTGGTTATGAAAGAGGTCATGCTGGCTGAATCAATTAAACATCTTAATTTGTGAAAAGTACCATTTGAATCTGAAACTTCCACCAAAGCAGTGGCCAAAATAACATATGATGTTCTATCCGAATTAAGAACACCAGCACTCGAAAAATTAACAACTGATTTCGCCTCTGAATTAGATACACCGCCAGAAGTAGAAGGTGATAATATCACATCCTCTTTGGTCTTAAAATGCAATAACGAGTGATGTTTTAATGAGCAATGACGACAAGTGGACTTGGATTTGCAAGAACGAATATCATGTAAGCTAGATAAACAATTGAAGAATAAATGACGTTTCTTGGCGAGATTATAGCGCTCAAACGGTTTCATATCAAGAAATGAAGGACATTTGAAGATAGAATGACTGGTTTGACAAATAACGCATTCAGAATGGGAGTTCTTTGATGTGCTTGCTGCGTTTTCAACAAAAAAAAATCTTCATTCTATTGGTCTTTGAGAATTTTTTATCGCCAATATTAGAGTTTACATCGCTACCAAATGGTTTATTATCATCTATCATCTCCGAAGCTATACATTCGCGTTCTAAAAATGACGTGAGATCACTATACTTCGTAAGAATGTTCGAATCGCGAAACTATTTCATCGTCTAAACGATCATACAGCATCATAAGCAATATAAAGTCCCATTCGTCAGTTGGAAAATTCAAGTTTTGTAAGGCGCATAATTCTCTTGAAAAGTATCTAATAAATTTTTTAATGAATTTATTTATTTATTTATTTATTTATGAAATAAACGGGTCATACCCTTTTATACAATAATAACAAACAATCACGAATAACCGTGTGCAACACAATGAAATGGAAAATATTTACAAATTTCAGTATAAGCAATATGATAACAAAAAGCAGTAAACAATACCAAACTCAAACTGAGGCGAAACCTGAAAGGCAGAGCAAAAGAAAAGAAGAATAAAATATTCTCAAAAATTAAAACAAAGTTCACGCTACGATCGTCCGACATATCTCCCCCCTTAACCTCGACAAAGACCGATCAAAAAAGTCAACTCCTGAGACAGAGGCAACGTTGACGTGACTGCTAATCCTTGGAACAGGAGAGTTTTTAGAGTAATTAAATTTATAATTATGTATATGAAGAAGAGTTCTACCCCTGGTTCGCCTAGGAGGAACCAGAAAGCCGAAAAGTTCAAGCAGATCTGGGCAGTTTAGTGCTCCACAAATCAACTTAGAAAAGAACATTACATCTCCACGCTTGCGTCTAAGGAACAAAGAGGGAAGATCGATTCTAGATCTCATGAGGGAAGCTGAAAAATTTATCCTCTCAATGCCAAGGCGAAAAGAAATATACATAAGAAACTTATTTTGAACCTTCTCAATCCTCTCAGAGTCTGTGTACGTATAAGGAGACCACACAACTGAAGCGAACTCCAGCGTCGGCCTAACAAGCGTCACAAAAAGATATCTAAGTGTCTCCTCCGACTGAAAATCATGTGTGTCTGATAATGAATCCAAGCAACTTTACACCTCTATTTATAATGTAATCAACATGAGGCTTGAAACTCATGTCGCAGTCATAAAGTACACCCAAATCTCTGATTTGATCTACTCTTTCAAGGAAATGGTTAGACAATGAGAAAGTGCAGTCAACTCGGGGGCTACCCCGACAGATGGCTAGGTGTTTGCACTTGTCGACATTAAGATGCAATCTATTATATTCACACCATTTCACCAATCTGTCAAGATCAGCCTGGATATTGCGAGCGTCCTCTATATTGTCAATTGAAAGAAAAATTTTGAGATCATCCGCAAATATCAGGAACAGAGAATGCCAAAAACAACTGGATATATCATTTAGAAAAATTAGAAATAGTAGAGGACCCAAGTGGCTGCCCTGAGGAACACCAGAAGTTACCTGAATTGCGTCAGATAATGCATCCCTAACCTTAACAAATTGAGTCCTATACTCAAAGTAGGACACCAGCCATCTGAGAAGAGCACCCCATATTCCAAATTGGATAAGTTTAGACTCAAGGATTGAGTGGTCGACAGAGTCAAAAGCCTTCGAAAAATCGGTATATATGACCTCAATCTGACGCCCACGCTCCAACGCATCAATGGAGTACTGCGTGAATAGTATCAAATTAGTTTCGATACTTCTGCCTCTCAAGAAACCATGTTGCCGAGGGGATATACCAGGCAAGATCTTCTCATAGATTCTATCATACACCAGGAGTTCAAACAACTTAGGTATGGCACTTAAGATGGAAATAGGGCGATAGTTACTTATATCGAGTTTAGTTCCTGACTTATGAATAGGCTTGACAAAGCTTTCCTTCCACCTGGATGGGAAGGTACCGGTTTCAAGAGATCTGTTGAAAACTATTTGAAGAGGTAAAGCCAGGGATGAAGAACATCTGCGTAAAAATATAGTGGGAATCTGATCAGGACCAGGGCCCTTATTAATATCCAAGCCATCAAGCCTCTGCAGAACCTCGGTCAATTCCAGTTTCAAGATACCACCCACATCGCAACAAGAAACAGAGTCACCCTCCGTCATCCCAGAATGTGGACAGGAGGCCGCAGCAAAAACTGACCGGAAATGATTTGCAAATCCGTTAGCAATGGCCTGATCACTGTTGAGCAAACTCCCACCATACCGGACCTCAGAAGGAATATCGTTATCATGACGTTTTTCATCAACGAAATTCCAAAAGGCTTTAACATTATTTTTTATATGGCCCTCTACGCGATCAATATAGGAGGCGTAACAAGAATTAGCAAGCGACTTACATTGGGTTCTCAGATTGCAGAATACAAGATAATCATCCCAAGACTTAGATATTTTGTATTTTTTATGAAATTTTTTCTTCTCCAATACAAGCTGCTTCAAGTCGTGTGAATACCATACAGGAAATTTAGTTCTCTTTAAACGCGTTTTAGGAACAAACACATTAACACCCTCGTAAATATAATCGTAAAGAGTATCCACCAGAAAATCAACAGGAGCATCAAGCGGCAACGAATTTACCCAATCAATTGAACTGAAATAGACATTCAAACTCTCAAAATCGCCATTCCTGAAATTATATGCAGTGATGTCATACTCATTCAATACATTACTGAAGAACTTGAATGTAAACGAGAGTGCAGGATGATGCGCATCCAATTTAGAAAGAACATCAACCGCACAATCAACCACGGCATCGTGTTGTTGCGTGAAAACCAAGTCCAATATTCTGCCACGAACATTCTCCACTGCATTTGCCTGGTGAAGACCATAAAATCCGAAGGTATCAACCAGAGCTTGAGCACGCAAATCGCTCACACCAACAAGACCAACACCGAAATCGTCATTCACCCATACACATTTACCCAAATTATAATCACCGGCTATGACCACATAGTCCGGTTTGACCGATTCCATGACATGTTCAAAGTTGGAACAATGACTCTCGAAATACTCAACACCAAGCAAAGGAGGCATGTACGCTGCACCGAACAAAACACTTTTAGTACCACGGACTAAGACAAATAAATCTTCTACGTTCTCATTAGGAGTAACAACAATTTCAGATCTAAAACACTTTTTAACAGCCAGCAGCACACCACCCCCCCCCCTTTTAGAACTTGATTTATGCGAACGATCGCAACGATAAATATTATAATTATTATGGATTTGAAGTTCAGAACTCTTAATAGATTGATCAAGCCACGTCTCAGTTAGAATAATAACATCATAGGAAGAAATGCTAACATTTTTATAAAACTCGTACAACTTAGATTTACCCCTTATACTACGGACATTCTGATAATATACCATTACTTCACTCCGCTCCCCCCCTGCAGCACTGAAGGATCCTGTATATTGTCTCTGTTTTTTGATGATTTTACAAGTTTAGGAACTCCGTTAAAATATTTTATAGTGAGATCTTCTCCGTTAGAAATACGGCAGTTTAATTCCTTGTGTAAATCCTTCAAGTGTTGGATCTGCGTGGGAGTAAGGTCCGAGCGAAGTTTCACATTTTTATTCGAAATTTTGTTTCTACCTTTCAAGACTCTAATTGCCGACTCAGAACTTTCCATCGTGATCTTCAGGGAGGCATCCGAAGCACTTCTCCTGCCAACTCTAACGGCCTTAATGGCTCTGAGGTTTGGATCAACTTCGGCTAGCATATTATTCACAGGTATCAAAAGGTTTGTGATGTCGTTTTCTATAGGCAAGTTATAGACCATAATGTTCCTTGACCTCTTTCTGCGCTCCACAATCTCAACATAAAGTTCATTGGCCGAAGTTGGGCTATTTTGGCCTTCGTGAGGGGTCAAGTCACTCATTCGCTCAATCTGTGTTCTAATCAAGGAAACACCATTATCGAGGGAAGAAAGCTGAGTAGTGTGAGCCTCCACCTGACGAGCGTGCTCTGCGAGAATCCGATCATGTTCTACGATGTTAGCGCTGCAACTCGCCACCTCAATCGAGAGCTGAAGCTGACCAGATTTTATGGACTCAATATCGCCCTTCATGCAAGAGATATTTGAGGTGAGATTGTCAAGCTTTGCCATAAGAAGGTGAAACTCTCTCATAGTTACCGGAGCCGCATCATCCTGAGCCTGCTGCGACGGAACTGCCTGGGAGGCTGAAGAGGTTGAACTGGATTTTTTATTTCTTCTGGATGAAGTGCAATAATGACAGGACCATTTTTTATTAAGTTCAACCAGCGTCCTGAGATCAGTGCTTGTTATATAAGCACATTCAATGTGAAAATTGAGCCCACAAGAATGGCAAGGAATAATTTGGAACCCTAGACCTAATTAATAGATAGATAACTTCCTTGATTAATATATTCAAAGTGTAGTTGACAGGAACTAGGAATCGGGAATGAATTAACAGACCTCAGCTAATGCCGACGTTTCGCAAATATATTTTTGCTTCTTCAGGGCTAAAATAGAGACAACATCATTTAAAAAACACAAAAATAAAAATTTTGAAGATTTACACATTGAACTAAACATTAACAAAATCAAATATACCATGAAATTCTACATTAGAATGGTAAAACAACTTTCAGACGTCACGACCAGCCGAAACTTACCAAAGCCAAACTATGTTCTCCCCAAGGTGCAACCATAAACAACCAACCAGAAAAACATCGAGAAACTCTGAAGGACTCGTTCATAACATAAATTTCAAAATACAACATCAACCGTTCAATCAGCGAAAGACAACTGCATACTGAAATTCTCGAGCACGCCCACACAAATTAATATTTATACATGTGTAGCATACAAACAAATCGAATGAAAGAAATCACAATCAACCCGCGCCGTCCCTTACTCTTTTAAAACCATGTAAAATATTATTGTAAATTAGACTTAGATTTTGGGTATCTGTTCTGCTGTTAACTGTATCGTTTAATTTTATATGTATCATCTCACTTACATTGCGCTTCAACCAGTTCGACTCAAAGTCCAAAATTTCGGCATTTTGAAAATTAAACTGGTGACCCCCCTGAAAGTGATGAACCGCCAGAGCTGTTTTATTCTCCTTACACCTGAAAGTCTCATTACAATCGTACCTGTGCTGTCTGATTCTGTTTTTCAGAAGTTGCTTTGTCTGACCCACATAACAATCTGGCGGTTCATCACTTTCAGGGGGGTCACCAGTTTAATTTTCAAAATGCCGAAATTTTGGACTTTGAGTCGAACTGGTTGAAGCGCAATGTAAGTGAGATGATACATATAAAATTAAACGATACAGTTAACAGCAGAACAGATACCCAAAATCTAAGTCTAATTTACAATAATATTTTACATGGTTTTAAAAGAGTAAGGGACGGCGCGGGTTGATTGTGATTTCTTTCATTCGATTTGTTTGTATGCTACACATGTATAAATATTAATTTGTGTGGGCGTGCTCGAGAATTTCAGTATGCAGTTGTCTTTCGCTGATTGAACGGTTGATGTTGTATTTTGAAATTTATGTTATGAACGAGTCCTTCAGAGTTTCTCGATGTTTTTCTGGTTGGTTGTTTATGGTTGCACCTTGGGGAGAACATAGTTTGGCTTTGGTAAGTTTCGGCTGGTCGTGACGTCTGAAAGTTGTTTTACCATTCTAATGTAGAATTTCATGGTATATTTGATTTTGTTAATGTTTAGTTCAATGTGTAAATCTTCAAAATTTTTATTTTTGTGTTTTTTAAATGATGTTGTCTCTATTTTAGCCCTGAAGAAGCAAAAATATATTTGCGAAACGTCGGCATTAGCTGAGGTCTGTTAATTCATTCCCGATTCCTAGTTCCTGTCAACTACACTTTGAACCTAGACCTAATTTTTACGGTACCCTGAATGCGACGCCAATGACACTTTGCCAGCCAACGCTTATTATTAAAACGCTGAAATAAGGCATTATACGCAGATTGATAATTTTTACCATCGAATTCATAGTGTTGAATTAATTTAAGCGGTTGCCCTTCAAGGGATGAAGCCAAATAATTAAATTTTTCATCATTGCTCAATGAGTCATTATTATGCACCAGCGAATTAAACAATCCAATGAAAGTTGGAAACTGCGTTATATCGCCTGAGAATCGCTTCAATTCTAACTTCGGTAACTTCATATGCGCACTACTTTTCGGTTTGGACCCAATATCTCCAACAGCTTTCGAATTATTGGCCGTTAAAACTTCATAAATAGACTTAATATCATAATAACAAGCCAAAAATGCCTCTCTAATTGCTTCCTCCCCAGTTAAATCCACATTTTCCTCTTGAAGCAAAGTATCAACAATTGTCTTATGTTCACTAACAAACTCATTTCGTATTCTCTCAATGTCGGAAAACCTAGCTTTGAATAAATTGAAAAGACTGCCATCCAATTCAGTCTTTTTTGCGAAATTGACCAGTGACTGAATTTCACCGCTTGCCGTAGCACGATATGCCCTAGCTCGTTTTATTTTCGACATCGTTTCAGAATTGAAAACACCTGAATTCCCAAACAATAAGAGGCGAAAGATCGTCCGTTACAGAACGCGCTTTCAATACGCTAACAATGTATTGAAAAGATGAACGTATGTTCGAATTAATTATCGAAGCGGAGAAAAAAACAGTCGACGATAAGAAATATGATTCAGCAAGAATGGATGAATGAAACGAAATAATGAGTCTTCAATATCGTTTCTCAATTATTCTTCTGCGCAAATTTGAAAAACTTCATAAGAAAAGTGAAAATGAAAATTTTAATACCAAAACGAAATGATTCAAAATCCGGCCCGAAGGACCAAAAAATGTTGCGGTAACTCTTAAGTGGCGTGATAAATGAACTGTATATCTAACAAAAAATAGAGATAAACTAAAAAGAAAAGTGCACTAGAATACTCACCACAGGATCTTCTTCCACACACCTGAGAGCTCTCGTTTTGGTGGGATTTTCCAGCAAGTGGAATCTTCTTAGGCAGCTTTTACACTTCTTCGTCAAAATAAGACGATGATGCTATCAATAAGCGTTCAATTTCAACAGCGAACAATAGATCAGAAAAACGACACTATTAAGGGAACACAAGCGTTTTTCGAATCTCTACAGTTTTCGAACTTAACTTACACACTCACGAAGGGTCCAGATGACATCTTCAAGATGCCGTTCAACTGGCGATCTTCAGAGTGGTCTAGAGGTCTAGTGCACATAGGTTTTAATTTAAAAAATCAAATCGCGAATATTACGGCAACACAGATGATACATCGGTTGCGGTGGCGACGCGTACCTTTGGGGAGCTTCAAACGATGTGTGATCTTCTGCTGCGTTGTTTTGTAAATTGGTGTAATCTAAATAGCATCATGGTGAATGTAAACAAATCTGTTTGCATTCATTTTTCGAATGAAGTGAATGGTCGAATGATGATCAGTCGGCATTCGGATAATTTTGCGTTGTTCAAAACCAGCACTATGTTTCTCGGTATCCTTCTTGATAATATTTTGAGATGGAGCCTGCATATTGATTCATTATGTAAAAGATTGAATAGTTCATATTATGCGATTTGTAGAATAAAAGATTCAATCCCTATAAATTCGCTTCTTAATGTGTATTACAGCTTGGTTTATAGCCATATGTCTTATAATGTTTTGTTATGGGGAAACTGTTCAGATGCTAAAAGAGTGTTCATATTACAAAAGCGAATTTTGCGTCTGATTTTTAAAATAGTTCCTCGATCATCCTGTCGTCCACTCTTCATAGCTAATGCCATTCTCACAATGCCTTCTATATTTATTATCAAATGTATCATTTATGTGAAAGAAAATGAAGATAAATTCAAAAAGCTTAATAGTTATCGTTATAACACGAGAAATGAGGGAACTTTATTCATTCCTAGACATAGAACTACTAAGTTTGAGATGTCTCCGATGTTTCAATGTGTTATATAATCACTTGCCATATTCTGTACAAACACTTAATATTAATAAGTTTAAGAAAGTTTTCAAATCACATTCATTGAAAAAATGTTATTGCTCTGTAAAAGACTATCTCTCTGACTCTGTGGAGACTCTTGACCTGTCCTATACATGTATATGTCTTAAAGGATCAATGAAATTTATTTATTTATTTATTTATTTATTTATTATCTTTGTCATCGAATTGTACTGACCTAGTAAAAATATCTCGCCATCGTTATCAACTTCATACCTACGAAGGTGAAAAATGATGATGAATATGTACAAAATTAGTTACCCCATGTAACTGGATAAATTAAAAGAACAGATATTTGTTAGACCACCATAGGTTGAATATTACATACTTGGAAATGGGATCTTGGCTTCAGGACTGCTATAAGGGTAAATAGCACATTCTCTCAAATTGTCAACGTTTCGATTGTGGGAAGATTTTTTTCAATTTTAGATATCTAAATAAATAAACAATCGGACATACAAAGGAAAAATACAACAACACATAATTTCTTCCTCAGAAAAACTTTTAAAAGAAATAAATTTAACTATAAACATGATAAAACGACAGGTATATTTTAAATTCAAAGCGAATCACATTTAGACCAGGGACGAAACCTTCAAAAATGGTAAAAAATGAAAAAAAAAATACAGTAGGATGAAACCCATCAGAAAAGGAGGGGAATATGATCAAAATGAAAGGAGAAATAAATTACGGTCGATCCGAGTTCGGGAAGTGGGAGGGGTGAGTTTTTAAGGGTGAAAAATGGTTTTCCTTGATTTCCGGCCGAACTACAAGTTCTATGGGAAAAAGTTAAATGGCAAAGTTGTAGGTAATGAAAAGATCTACCTTTTGTATTCACATTTTTTTCACATAACCTCAAAATTTAGGAGAAAAATTCAAAAAACCAAGTTTCTGGTTTTTTATCTATCTCTTTATCAAAAAAAAATTTTTTTCTACGAAATTTTGTGAAAACTTACCTTATTATATTCCAAATACACTGTAATTGATTAGATTCAAAATATTTTTGTTTTCGCCTTATTTTAACTTAATATCAAAAAAGCGAAAATCCTGACGTCAAAATATCAGCTTTTTTCAAAAAGTTTAGGGGCTTTCTCTTCATTGAAATATCTACTTTCTGATGGTGTGAAAAAAAAATATACATTACTGTAGGAAATGTTCTCAGAAAATGCAAAACATTGAAAAAACTCAAATTCGAAATTTTTTTTAATCATTATGTACAATTTTGAGGTATTTATTAAAATTTACACTTTAATTACTCAAAAAACGTAAGATTTCCTGTTTCATTCATAAACGAAAAAATTGCAAATTGAAATATACTTCTATAATTAACAAAAAAATAAGTTAATAAAGTTAATATTTAATAAGACATCTACAATATTTCGAAAAAGTTGTAGAATCTTTTTTAAATAATATTTTTAGATGACTATTTATTGCTGTTTTAAGATAATTCATATATCTGAGTGACCTTCGGTCAATTTTTAACCCATTGTAAGTTATTTCATAGAGAAGTGGGGACTGAGTTACTCTAATGGTGGGTTTCATAAATCGTTGATTGAACAAATCACAGAATTATTCGACGAAATTGTCAAATCAACCAATAGGATTTCTAATTTTCGAAATTTTTAGCATACAATTGCTTGATTGAGTGAGTTGTGAGAAATTTACTTTATTCAAAGAATTGTTTGGAATCTACATAGCAAGGTAGATACTATCTGTATTTTAATCTATATTAATCAACTTTAAATAAAAATAGAAATTTTTTTTTTCATAAATAGTATGTTTAACGTAACTTAACCTAAAAAATTAAAATTGAATGATATTTTAGTACAAGAATAAAAACTAGTAATTTCGTTTTTTTTGTACAAACAAATTTACCTGTATATTTATATTGTATAAGATTTTCTATGACATGAATGTAATTCGAATTAAATAAATAAACTCTTTATCCTGAAAAAAAATGCAGCAATCACATTTTTTTGATGAAATTGTACATAGTGATTAAAAAAATTTTCGAATTTGAGTTTTTTCAATTTTTTGCATTTTCTGAGAACACTCCTTATAGTAATGTATATTTTTTTCACACCATCAGAGAGTAGATATTTCAACGAACAAAAAGCCCCCAAACTTTTTTCGATTGAAAATTAGGGTGCTTTTTTGATATTAAGTTAAAATAAGACGAAAACATATATATTTTAAATCAAATAAATTACAGTGTATTCGGGAGATAATAAGGTAAGTTTTCACCAAATTTCGTAGAAAAAAAAATTTTTTTGAAAAAGATATAAATAAAAAACCTAAAACTTGGTTTTTTGAAATTTTTATATAAATTTTGAGGTTATGTGAAAAAATTGCGAATACAAAAGTTGTAGATCTTTCTAATACCTACAACTTTGCCCTTTAACTTTTTTCCATAGGACTTGAAGTTTTGCCGGAAATCAAGAAAAACCATTTTTTACCCTTAAAAACTCACCCCCTCCCACTTCCCGAACTCGGATCGACCGTAATTTATTTTTCCTTTCATTTTGATCATATTCCCCTCCTTTTTTAATGGGTTTCATCCTACTGTAATTTTTTTTTGTTTGAAAAATTATCGATCCTGGTCTAATTCAGGTGGAATTTGAATTTGTTTTTCTTATTTTATGTTTTTTAATATTTTGCTTCATCGTATTTTTTCCGCTTTCGTGAATGTCTCGCGATGTGATGGCAGTTGTTCACTTCCTTTTTATATCATTTATTCGTTCTTTCTCCGAAAGGTGTGCGATGGTTCTTCTTGCTCGGTCAATGTGATATTGGATTCATGTGTTCCTGTTTTCTAATGCTATTTCGTTAACCTCCTCAACATATTCGGCTCAAGTTCACACTGATGAGAATTTACTATTCGATTTCTCGCAATTGATTATTATAAATATAAGACTGATTCTCCAATAAGTCCTTCGGAATTACTTCAAATGCGTTGCTCTATGAATATAAAGTTTATTGTTATTACAAAATATTGATTGAAACTATTTACAATCTTACCTATGAATATAAAGAAACGACAATTGAAGTCGATTCTTCAAATCCTAAATCTCTATCAAACAATTATACAATATAATATTATTTCGAAAATTAGATTTTCCGATTGAACGTCAAATCATTTATCATTCTATAGCTGTCATATCCTTAAGCCGGGTCCAGACTATGTAACAAAACATGTTATATAGCAAAGTTATATAACTTGTTAGAGACATTCAAGTGGAAAAGTTATATAACACAATGCTATACAACATTTTTCTTGCTATATAGCAAATTTTATGTTATCCGTTGGATGTCGGTAAGCCGGGTGCAGACTATATATATATTATATAGCAAAGTTATATAACTTGTTAGAGACATTCAAGTGAAAAAGTTATAAAACACGATGTTATACAACATTTTTCTTGCTATATAGCAAATTTTATGTTATCCGTTGGGTGTCGGTAGATCAAAGAAAGTTATATAACTTTGTTATAGCACGCCGCAACTTGTCCACACTTGTGTTATCAAACATTTACTGCAGCGCCAGCCAGACAGCGCATCGGCGATTGAATTTAGTATTGCCGTTCAGTTTAAATATACCTAGGTCCTAGAGGAACAACGCAGTTCAACGAATTTAAGCCGCTTTCAGTTGTAGTTCCTTCTCCGGTTCGTAGAGGCGCAGTTGTAACTGACCGTCTCGGCAGATGGTAGTTCCCTTTTTCGCTACTATGTACCGCCACTTCACGGCGAATAATTTTGGCTTCAATTCGTTGAACTGCGTTGTTCCTCTAGGTATATTTAAACTCAATGGTATCGCACATTTTTGCACAATTCAAACTGACAATGATACTCAATCACACGCAGGTGCAGAAGACATGAGTGAGAAGGAATTAAGCTTTACACAAATGCTTCTGAATTTATAAATGTACTGATCTGTTCTATTTCCAATTGAATGAATAAGGAGGTTTAAAAACTCCTATGTACTTACTTTGATTTTTTCGCTTAAACAGTCGATGAGAGCGTCGCACACTTCTGGTACAATATTCGAAATACTCTGCTTAGAAAATTTGAATAAATAGCTCAAACTTTTGTACTTGCTAAGAATCTCAACGTAACCGCCAATCTTTCTTTTACTGGTATTGCATCTCGAAATGTCGTGTCTTTTTTGCCAATTTTATGGCCGATTTGATTTATGAGGTATTCGAAATCAGAACTTGTCATCCTTAGGAAATTTTTAAAACTACCATCACATTTAATGTCCCCTGTCAATGGGTCTATGTCATCCATTGCTAGATCCTTCAAAAGAGTTGTTCCACTATATTTTCCTCTAGCTCTCAACGATGGCCGTACCCGAAATCTCCGTTTAGATTTCACTCGTCGCCTACATAAAATCACGCAAGCTGCTGCTGCCAAAATGACATCCTCTACGTTTGAGGTCATTTTCAATACTACAGATGCCACTGCTTCCAGTTGAGCACTGTTGTTTAGTTTTATTTTGTCACATAGACTGGATGTCTCTGCTATTTTATAACAAGTTATATAACAAAGTTGTATAACACATTTGTTGTATAACTTTGTTAATAACATGTTTTGTTACATAGTCTGGACCCGGCTTAAGCCTCTTATAATCCTAATCTCTAAATCAATTGAATAAAGAAATACAGTTTCTTTACATCTCCCCCTCTAGGAGAGAAAATTTAATAGAAAAGCACTAAAATTTCTAAAATTTTCTGATTCATCTTCTTTGAACACTATATTGCTTAGTTCTCTTCTTCTTCTTGTTGCGTTGGAGTCCGGATTACTGGGATAAGTTTTGTTATATGAAAAAGGTTGGACTCTGATTTTCTGTGACCTGTGTTTATTCTATACAGAGTGGCCATTTGAAAACGAAACAGACGAGATTACAGACGAAATAAATTTTTTCGATAGAAATGCTCGGACAGGTCGATTTCTGTTTCGAGGGGGACAACTTAAGATGTAGGTTACGAACGCATAGCGCTTCAACCCTTGCTGCTACAACCCTCACCCCCAATTTTTGAATAGGGAAGATGGGGTGAGTGATACCTCATTTGAAAGGTATTTTTATACTGATTTCAGCACAGTAATTGTTTTTTCATTTTATGCATTAGTTCTCGAAATATTCTTAACTAAGTATTTGAAAATGAAGTGGTGTTTTCATGGCACTTGTAGTGTTTTTTTGTGAAAAATCGACATTTTGAGCTTCAAAACAACCATGACTGTGGCTTCCTTCCTCCAATCCACTGACATAGAAATCTTTAATCAAGATGTCGATTTTTCACAAAAAAACACTACAAGTGCCATGAAAACACCACTTCATTTTCAAATAATTAGTTGAGAATATTTCGAGAACTAATGCATAAAATGAAAAAACAATTACTGTGTTGAAATCAGTATAAAAATACCTTTGAATTGAGTTATCACTCACCCCATCTTCCCTATTCAAAAATTGGGGGTGGGGGTTGTAGCAGCAAGGGTTGAAGCTCTATGCGTCCGTTACCTACATCTTAAGTTGTCCCCCTCGAAACAGAAATCGACCTGTCCGAGCATTTCTATCGAAAAAATTTATTTCGTCTGTAATCTTTTCTGTTTCGTTTTCAAATGGCCACCCTGTATATTGAGTTGGATATGCTTTCCATAATTTGGTACGGTCCAATTTTCAACTCATCCATTTTTTTTTTCTGTTCAATCTGTTTCCATTTTCAACATCCTCTCAATCTCCTACATTGAACTCCAAATGTTTCCGGTTTTTATCGAATAATTTTTTGTTATAATGATGAGATGCTATCGTTCTCTTCAGAGCTGTCATTCTTTCTTTTTTCCAATTATCTTCTGTTGGTTCAGATTTCAATTCATTCGGTAGAATTGTTACATCAGTACCGTATATTAAATATTTAGGTGCAAAACCAGTAACTGAATGATCGGTTTCATTGTATTTATCGACACATTCTCTGGCTATTGTTGTCCAAGCAATTGTTTTGTTTTTCTCATTCATTTTACATCTGATCTTATTCACTAAAGTTTGGTTTAATCTCTCATTTAGTCCGTTCGAGAACGGTGCGTTTACCGCGGTAGAAACCATTGGTATTGATTCTTCATTCAAATATTTCTTGAATTCTTTCGAATTCATTCCAGGGTATTGGTCTGTGAGTAACATTCCAATATCCTCTGATTCTGGTATACTCTTTACCAACCTTACGAAATCATTTGTACTCTGGGTTTTCGATGTTACAATAAATAATAAGTGCAGGTATTTCTAAACCTCCAATAGTGTCGATAGAGATTATTTCAAATGGCTTAGTGGCTGGACCGAAATGAGACATGAGGCCAAACTTGTTTTGACCCCTTGATTTATTTTTTATGCAGATTTCACATTTCTTGCAAAGGACCCCACACTTTTTCTATGGCAAATGGCGTTCCGTCAAATTTTCTAAAATTTTGGTATAATGTAGTACTCGACCTACTGATCAGAAGTGTCCATGGCCCCAACTCAATCCTATGACTAGTTTTCGAGATACAGGGCATTGAAGTTGAGAATTACCCACTTTTACTCTCGCTTTTACTACGCTCGTATCTCGGAAGAGAATAATATGAACTTCAATTTTTCTCAAGAAACATTTCATTACATCCCCAGGCAACCATATAGAGGAATATGACCGATAATCGTTACGAATACAGGGTTATCCATAATTGAATGCATGCCCGATTTTGAAAGTATGAAATATGTCAGTTCCAGAGCGAGAACTTTCACAAAATGAACTATTACACTAGATATGTCGTTGTTACATCGAAAAAGTCTGAAATACCCAGAATTTATACCGGGTGATCCATTATTATAGAAACTATTCTCAAAAAAGGTTAAATGGACACCCTGTATTTATGGGTTGATTCAAGGTGTTTGTTTAACTTTTTTAGGACATATCATCGTGGACTTCAAAGAATACAGGGTGATTCAGTCGTGAAATTAACTTTGAATCTCACAAAAATACCCAAAAATCATCTTTTTTTTTCATCACCCTCTATTTCAAGATTAACTCCGATGAGGTGGGAGTTTTCTTTCATCACTGTACTTGATATAAAAACATCAACACGGCTGAGAGTTTTCATCCACTCCCTATGACCAGATTCTTTTATGTTATATAAAAATTATTTTTTTATGTTATTCTATTCTTATTCCAGCATAAAAAAAATCTGGTCATAGAAAGTGGATGAAAACTCTCAGCCGTGTTGATGTTTTTATATCAAGTACAGTGGTGAAAGAAAACTCCCTCCTCATCGGAGTTAATCTTGAAATAGAGGGTGATGAAAAAAAAAAGATGATTTTTGGGTATTTTCGTGAGGTTCAAAGTTCATTTCATGACTGAATCACCCTGTATTCTTTGAAGTCCATGATAATATGTTCTAAAAAAATTAAACAAACACCTTGAATCAGCCCATAAATACAGGGTGTCCATTTAACCCTCCTTGAGAATAGTTTCTATAATAATGGATCACCCAGTATGAATTCTGGGTATTTCAGACCTTTTCGATGTAACAACAACATATCTAGTGTAATAGTTCATTTTGTAAACGGTCTCGCTCTGAAACTGACATATTTTATACTTTCAAAATCGGGCATGCATTCAATTATGGATGATCCTCTATTCGTAACGATTTTCGGTCATATTTTCTTGAGAAAAATTGAAGTTCATTCCATTCTTTTTCGAGATATGGGCGTAGTAAAAGTGGGTAATTCTCAACTTCAACGCCCTGTATCTCAAAAACTAGTCATAGGATTGAGTTGGGGCCATGAACATTTTTGATCAGTAGGTCGAGTTCTACATTATACCAAAATTTTAGAAAATATTCTATAGCTGTCATATCCTAAGCCTCTTATAATCCTAATCTCTAAATCAATTGAATAAAGAAATACAGTTTCTTTACATAAATTATACTCAATTTTTGAATGTTTGTTCTAACACCCACAGTATTATTGCCTTCGATCAATCTATTGAATGCAATATGTGTCACTATCTACTGCTCTATGCAGGGTTCCCGTTCAGCCACAGTGGAGATGGGGGTGGGTCTCTCTTGAATTTAGATCTATGGGCGCCAGGTAAATTTTGTCCCGGAATCAAAAATCCTTACGGTGGAAATCCCCAAATTTACCAAAAGGAAAATCGCATAAAACACACAACTTTGCCCAGTAGAAGTATAATATTTCAAACGTACAAAAATCTCAACACATGAAATATTCAGGACTTATAAATATGATATGGTGGTGAAAATGTTTACAGCAGTGATTGATTCAAAAGAGGAAATTGAACGGGGCAACGTTATTATGATAAAAAGAGACGAGTCGCATGAGCTCAGGTCAGCACGTTACGTAGTTCTATACAATACCAACTGATACGGAGGGAATAAACATTCAATTTCAATCGAACAATATATCTTACAATATATAGACGAAAATGTTAGTGGTTTGCAGGGCTGGGTGACAGTAAACAATCCTTTTCGATTGGCCGACGTTTCGAGCAAATTTTAGTCTTTTTCAAGGCTTAAATAAAATAAAATCACAGTTAAAACAATATCACAAATACAAATGACATAGATGGTCAATAAACGATACAACAAGAAATGATGAAGGCGAACACATCAAACTTGTAATGTATGTGATATCAATTATTGTTAAATATATTGCGCAGGTGGGGAGACGCCTGTTTGATATGGTGGAGTATGAATTTTATGTTGCACGTTTTTTGTATCGACAAGGAACAGTCAGTTAATTTGGATGTATTAGAATTGTCTATATCGGAATAAAACGTTCAATACGAAAAGTATATTTCTGAACTATCCCAAGACATTACAACTTGGCGACGAGGATAAAACTATAATAGTCAAATAGTTGTGAACATTTTCGAGTGTGAAATTCAAAAAAAAAAAATCATCGTTGAATTTGTTAAATTCACGTGTGAGGCATAAACCAAAATGTCAGCATTGATTGGAAAAGTTCACGAATTCCGCTTGGAAGATTCGGATTGGAACATCTTCAAGGTTAGATTGCAACAATATTTTATAGCGAATACCATCGAAGAAGAAGATATAAGGAAGGCCATCCTGCTCAATGCTTGTGACGAAGGAGCTTATAGATTGATTTCAAGTCTTTGCATTCCAAAATCTCCTGAAGAAAAGAAGTACACGGAATTAGTGGGGATCTGTGACAAGCATTTCAAGTCCATCATCAAACCGTTTGCCGCTAGATGCAAATTTTATAACGCAGTTAAGAACAAGGAAGAAACAATGCAGCAGTGGGCAGCAAGAGTAAGATCTTTGGCCACACATTGTTCTTTCGGAACAGAATTGAATGTCGTCTTACGGGACAAATTCATTATGGGATTAGATGACACAAGAATTATGGAGAAGATTTTTGAAGAGGAGCCGGACGTAGAATTCGACAAAGTTATTTTAATTGCAAGCAGTCAAATTGAAAAAACGTCGAGAAAAAACGTGAATTTCAAAGAAGAGGTTTTTTATCATCAAATGGAAAATCAACACAATCGACGCATGTCCGCTAAACAGATAAGAAACCCGTCGCACGATATGGGAAGGAATCCGGCGCAGAGAAGGGAAATCAGCACAACGTCATCATCATCAAGGAACGGAGGGGTCAACGCCGTATGTCAAACCTGTGGAAAGATAGGTCACAACCAAGATAAGTGTTATTTCAAAAATTATACATGTCATTTCTGTAAACAATCAGGTCATTTGGCAAGAATGTGTAGGAAAAATAAGGGAAATAATTATTTAGATGAATTTGAAAACAATGTAGATAATTTAGATGATGATTTTGGTGAAATTATGGAAACAATGTTTACCTTAGCACCTGAAAGTAAACAAAAACAATCAAACTCGGTTACCTTGGAAGTATTTGTTAACAACAAACAATTTTTGTTCGAATTAGATACTGGCGCATCAGTTTCAGTTATTTCGTATGAGTTTTGGAAAAACTATTTCTCAAATATTTATTTAAGTAAATCAGACAAAAATTTGATGAGTTACGATGCATCAATCATAAAACCAAAGGGTTATATAAGAGTGAACGTTTGTTATCGGAATTCAACACGGGAATTAAAATTATATGTAGTTGAGAAGGGTGGACCGCCCTTGTTAGGTCGGGATTTTTTTAATTTATTTGGAATGCGCAATCTCCGGAAAATGTCACGCAATTGAAGTCGTTTTTAGGATTTGTGAATTTTTATAATAGATTCATAAAAAATTCCTCTATTCTCTTGCAACCCATGTATAATTTGCTAAAAAGAAATGTTCAGTTTAAGTGGTGTCAGAATTGTGAATATGCTTTCCGGAAAGTAAAAAAAATTCTGGCTTCTTATCCAGTTTTAGTTCATTACAATCCAGATTTGCCTGTAATATTAACAGTGGACAGCTCATTTTATGGCATCGGAGCTGTAATTTCACATCGTTATGCTTCTGGAGAAGAACGACCAATAGCATATGCATCACAAACTTTGACCAAAAGTCAACAAAACTATTCACAAGTAGAGAAAGAGGCTTTAGCCATAATAGCTGGTGTGAAGAAATTTTTTCAGTATTTATATGCACGGAAATTCATTATTAGAACTGACGCTAAATGTTTATTGACCTTATTCGGAAGTAAGAAAAATTTACCCATATTAGCTGCACACAGATTGCAGCGATGGGCTTTGTTCCTATCAAGTTATAATTATGATATCGAATATATAAAATCAGTTAACAATCAAGCAGATTTCTTTTCAAGGTTACCATTGAAAGATCATGTGATTGAAAAAAATGATTCAAATCCGTGTTTTAATTTCATTGCGTCAAATAAAGATCTTCCATTAAGCTGGAAGGAAATCGAGATTGAATCAAAGAATGATTCGGAAATCAAAGAAATTTGTACATATGTAAGACTGGGTTGGCCAAGATCTGTAAAATCGCATTTGAAACCATATTTGCAGTATAAAAATAAATTTACCATTGATGACGGTTGTTTGATATTGGGTCATAAGGTCGTCATCCCTCTGTCTCTCAGAAAGAACTTTCTGAACACGCTTCATGGGACACATTTGGGTATGGTTAAGAGTAAGAGTTTAGCTCGTTCATATGTATGGTGGCCTCATATAAATGACGATATAGAAAAAATGATAAAAAGTTGTGAAAGTTGTTTGGTTGTAAGAAATTCTCCTTGTAAAGTTCAATTACAGACTTGGGAATATCCAGAGAAGCCATGGTTCAGAGTTCATATTGACTATGCAGGTCCTATCTTCCAAAAGTATTATATTTTGATTGTGATAGATGCTTACACGAAATGGCCTGAGGCCGTTATTACCACAAATAATACTACGGAAACTACTATAAATGCTCTGCGTGAGATTTTTGCAAGATTCGGATTACCAAATAATTTAGTTTCGGACAATGCAAGAAATTTTAAGTCAGAAGAATTTCAGACGTTTTTGGCGAAAAATTCAATCAAATTCAGAGAAATAGCCCCTTTTTGTCCAGAATCGAATGGTCAAGCGGAAAACACGGTCAAAACAATCAAGAACAGTATTTTGAAAGTATTGCGATATGGAGATTTACAAAAATTAAAATTAGTGCTGAATAATTTTCTGTTTTCTTATCGAATTGCTCCCCATTGCACTACAGGATTCGCTCCTGCTAAATTGATGCTAAATAGGATTCCCAGATCTGTACTCGACTTCATAAATAAAAATGATCAATTAGATGTGAAAAATAAACAAGTTGATTCAGATTTTTTAAATAAAAAAGTTAAAATTGAACAAGACAAACAAGCAAAATATTATAAAGGAGGGAGAAAGAAAGTATATAAGGTTGATGAAACTGTAGCTGTAAGGGACTATAGAGTTCCAAATAAACCCAGTTGGATTAAGGGTATTGTGAAAAAGAAAATTGGTTCTAGATCTTATTTTGTTTATTTACCTACATTAGGGAAAACCTGGCGAAGGCATGTCAATCAAATAATAGATTTCAATTTCTCTGTAAATAGTGATAAAACTGATGAGAATGAATTCGAAATGAGTGAAAGTGATGAGATTGACACTCCAGTGAGTGAAATTGGTCCAGATAAATTAAACCCTGATATAGTGGAACAAGAATCTTCATCCCCTCTTGTTCCCTATTCAAATACTGACATGAATTCCCCGGAAGACTCTGTTATGCGTAGAAGCAAGAGAAATTTAAACAAAAATGTTAATTATAAGTTTTAGTCATAGATGTAAATTTGTGTAAATATTATTGATTAGTTATGTATAGCCATTAATTGAGGGAGAAAAGTGTAATGTATGTGATATCAATTATTGTTAAATATATTGCGCAGGTGGGGAGACGCCTGTTTGATATGGTGGGGTATGAATTTTATGTTGCACGTTTTTTGTATCGACAAGGAACAGTCAGTTAATTTGGATGTATTAGAATTGTCTATATCGGAATAAAACGTTCAATACGAAAAGTATATTTCTGAACTATCCCAAGACATTACAAAACTGAAAACAAAAACTCACCGAATTGATGAGATTGAAATACACCCTTCACAGGGAGGTAGGTGAGTCATATAATTTCCTCTTCTCTATATTAATCATTTAAAATCATAATCTTTCTGAAAATGGTTGTCTACTATTTAGACCAGAACATATGAAAATATGTCAGCTGATCGATTCGAAACGAATACTCGTCAATCACGCATCTGTAGGACTCGATGTTGTCATATTTACCCTTCTTCGACTATTTTTAACTCTCTCTAACAAATTATGATATATTACGCTAAGGTTCTGAGTGTATGTCCTCAAATTAACGGTGTTATGTAATTTGATTTGTATCATCTCACTGATACTTCTTCTAATATAATTACTTTCCCTGTCTAATAATTTGAAATTGGAAAAGTCAAAAATATGACCGGTATTGAAATGGTGTTGGGCTAAGGCAGTTTTCTCTTTTTTTGCTCTATTTATTGGCTTACAGTCATTAGAACGCTGGTCAATTCTAGAGCCTATATATTGCTTAGTCATCCCAATATAGCTTTTATCGCAGCCTTCACACTTTACCTCGTATACTACGTTAGACGTTTCTACTTTCTTGGTTTCATATTTTACTTTGGTGTAAATTTGGCCCATTTTATTGGCAGAGAAAACTGCCTTAGCCCAACACCATTTCAATACCGGTCATATTTTTGACTTTCCCAATTTCAAATTATTAGACAGGGAAAGTAATTATATTAGAAGAAGTATCAGTGAGATGATACAAATCAAATTACATAACACCGTTAATTTGAGGACAGACACTCATAACCTTAGCGTAATAGGTATATCATAATTTGTTAGAGAGAGTTAAAAATAGTCGAAGAAGGGTAAATATGACAACATCGAGTCCTACAGATGCGTGATTGACGAGTATTCGTTTCGAATCGATCAGCTGACATATTTTCATATGTTCTGGTCTAAATAGTAGACAACCATTTTCAAAAAGATTATGATTTTAAATGATTAATATAGAGAAGAGGAAATTATATGACTCACCTACCTCCCTGTGAAGGGTGTATTTCAATCTCATCAATTCGGTGAGTTTTTGTTTTCAGTTTGATGTGTTCGCCTTCATCATTTCTTGTTGTATCGTTTATTGACCATCTTTGTCATTTGTATTTGTGATATTGTTTTAACTGTGATTTTATTTTATTTAAGCCTTGAAAAAGATTAAAATTTGCTCGAAACGTCGGCCAATCGAAAAGGATTGTTTACTGTCACCCAGCCCTACAAACCACTAACATTTTCGTCTATAGAATTAGAAGGGTACGAAAGAATATGTCGATATCTTACAATCTAGAAACCCTATATACCTATTACTAAAGCTATTCAATATATCAATTTATACGAATTTGTCATATACAACACTATAATCAGTTCTTTTTCTTACGTCCCTCCTGTTAATGGGAATCTGGTATACGTTGCCTTTCTCGTACAGCACGCTCTTCGCTCTTTCGACCTCCCAATCTCCAACAACTCCGTCCAGGTGACCTGTATACGTTGGCTGTCTCGTATATTATTGGTTATTTGGATTTAGCTCGAATGAATTCCTTTGAAATATAATAACTTTATTTTCTATTTTGTTACATACATCAAACTTGACACATTAATTAATTTAAATCATATGACATCAGTGTTGTTATTTAACCACATAATTATATGCATTTAACACCCCTTCTCAACACTGATAACCAAGTAATATAACAATAATTACGAAGAATAATAAAAAAATATTACTGTATATTGAATGCATTCCTCAGTTTGGCGAATGAAGGCAAACCTAATGGTTTAGTCAGTATATCGGCCTTTTGATCCGAACTACTCACATACTTCATCGTAACGACATTTCTAAATATGTTGTCTTTCACAAAAGAATATTTAATTTCAACATGTTCAGATCGCTGGTTGATTTGATTTGATTTTGTGAGAGCGATGACATTCTGATTATCTTCCCAGATAGATATGGGTTCTTCTAAGATAATTCCAAAATCATCCATTATTGACTTCATCCAAATTGCTTCCTTGATGGTTTCACTAAGTGCAATGTATTCTGCTTCGAAAGAAGATGTAGCTATCAACGACTGTTTTTTCGTGGTCCAACTGACAGGATTTCCGAAAACAAATGCTGCGTATCCTGATGTAGATTTTCTATCTTCTAAATCATTTCCCCAGTCGGCGTCACTATAGGTACATTTCGATTATTGGAAAGTTTCCTTCTCTAAAATAGTGTAGCCCCAAGTCGATTGTTGATTTCAAGTATTTAAGGACTCTCAAAGCATGTTTATAATGAATGTGGCTATAGTTATTGCAAAAGCGACTGAAATAATTTGTTGCAAAATTGATATCGGGTCTTGTTCCTGCTGCAATATATATCAAAGATCCAATGAGCTGACGAAACGGAAGTTTGTCTGCTGTTGTTTCAGCTTTTTCTAGTTGTAATTGCTTTTCTATAGGCGTCAAAGTGTTTTTTGCATTCAATTGATTAAAATTGTCTATGACTCTGCGGATCATATTCTCCTGAGAAATAACCATCCTATCGGACAAAAAATGTATTTCAAGTCCAAGAAATTTGAACTCTTCCTTAACTTCAAGATCAGTTATTTCGAATCTTTTCTTAAGTGAATTTTTAAAGATATTCATCTGATTCATGTTCGTAGATGCCATTCAAATATCATCAACGAATAATAAATAGTTATTTTTGTATCTAGTGCGCGAAATGCTACTTTGGTGATCGAGAACTGATTTTTTTTAACGAGGCGCAGCCGAGTTAAAAAAAATAGTCGAGATCACCAAAGTATTTCGCGCATGAGATACAAACAAATTTTTTTCTACAAACGTTCGTGCACTGGCTGCACCATAAATGTTAACATTGTAAATAATAAATAAAATAAGGTAGTGTTAAATTTTCGCACAATTTGAAAGCCTTACTTATTGTTATACATAAATAAATAAATGACTTCTTGGATTTTTGCTTGATTGAGAAACATGAAGGCTAAAATACAAAAGTCCATATACGAGGTCTGGCTATTAAATAACGAGACTGCTTATGAAAAAGAGTTTTATTTTAAAAATTATTCTACAATCGAATGCTCCCCTTCAATATACTCCCCTTCCCTCGCCACACATCGTTCCATTCGTTTTTTCCATTGGTCAAAGCAATGCTGGAAGTCATCTTTTGTAAGAGCATTTAGGAGCTCCGCCGATTTTCGCTTTACCTCTTCCATCGACTCGAACCGGGTTCCTTTTAAGGCAGACTTGATCTTCGGAAATAGGAAAAAGTCACAGGGTGCTAAATCAGGCGAGTACGGCGCGTGTTCGAGCACTGGAGTGCCTCTAGCGGCTAAATAACGCTTCACAGACAGCGCGTTATGGGCAGGTGCGTTGTCCTGGTGCAAGATCCACGATTTGCTTTTCCACAACTCCGGCCGTTTCTTACGAACTCGCTTTCGCAGCGTTGCCAAAACTTTCAAATAGTAAGTTTGGTTTACAGTTTGACCCTCTGGAACCCATTCAGTCATCACGATACCGTTGATGTCGAAAAAAACGATTAGCATGGCTTTAAATTTTGATTTCGACATCCTTGCTTTTATACCATTCGAAAACACGCGCACGAGATAGAGAATTCTCACCATAGGCCTCTTTCAACAACTTATAGCACTCAGTCGGAGTTTTTTTTAATTTTACGAGAAATTTCACATTGATCCGTTGCTCGTGTTTTTCGTCACACATCGTTATCGGCACGAGAAAAAAACACGTTCGTTTCTAACCTCTACACAAAAAATACTACTACAGCGACGAAAACGTGTTTTCGTACTGGAATAGTAGACACTTCCAGCTATCCAATGCTGCATTCGTTTCCTACCCTACCCCTCTAGGACGCCTTCTGCGCGCGCAGTCTTGTTATTTAATAGCCAGACCTCGTATGTAGTTTACATGCAGTGTGCGAAGTAAGTATTTCGCACACTACTTCGCGCACGGTGTCATGGTAACGAAGGGACATGAAAAAAAGGGTCACTTCGCATATTGTTGTCTATGCGCGAACCTTGTCATTTTTTGACATTTGTAGAAAAACGACTAATTTTATCTCACCGATGTTTTTGATGTACAGACAGGTATCTCCTTTGGAGTGATAAAAGGAATTTTCTGTCATAAAATCATCGAAAAGTCTATTCCAATTTTTTTGGAGATTCTTTCAATCCGTAAATGGATTCCTTTAATTTGCAGACTTTTTTCCCTTCTTGAAATCCTGGAGGTTGCTTGATGTAGACATCACTATATATTGTGCTATTCAAAAAAGCTGTACGAACATCCATCTGCATGACATTAAGTTTCTTGACTGCTATTATTGAAAGCATGATTTTTACTGAAGTCATTTTTGCCACAGGAGCATAAATATCTGTCTGTTGAAAGCCTCGCGCTACTAGTCTAGCCTTATAGATGTTGTTGGATTTTATTCGCAGCACCCATTTGGTATCAATGACTGGACAATTTTCTGGTCTACTAACGAGTTCCCATACTCCATTATTCTTCATTGAATTCAGCTCACTGTTCATGGCAGCGCGCCATTTGACTTTTTCTTCTACGGACATGTGTTCCAAATCTTCATATCTTACGTCATTTTCTAGGCATAAATTTAATTCAAAATCATTCTGCCAGATAGGCTTGGTAGTCTTGCGAGTAGGTCGAGACGATTCGTGATGTTGAGATATGACAGGCGTTGTAATCTCTTCTGATTGCCCCTTCTGAATTTCATTATTGGGAATTGTGACTAAATCAATGTATGTTTTTGATTCGTCGAAGATAACGTTGCGAGCACTAAATATCAATCCGTTATTCATTATCAATTGGTAGCCATTACTTGTATAGCCTACCATAAAACATTCTACGGCTTTGGGATCAAATTTCGATCTTTTTTCTTCTGGGATATGTGCAAATGCCCGACATCCGAAAATTTTCAAATTGCTCAGATCAACGTTTTTTTCATACCAAAGATTTGCTGGAAGTTTTCCATTTGAAGTATAGCTTCGGTTGATTACATACACTGCTGTGAGCACTGCTTCTGCCCACATGTTTTTATCCATGCCACTGTCGCATAACATATACTCCATTCACTTTTATAAAGTATCTTGGTGGGCCATGGTTTAGGTTTATCAAGTTCTTTTACTTAAAACGGACGCAGGTTGGCACTCGTGAAAATCAAGCGACATTGCCAAGTCTTCTTTCTGATTACTATTTTTCAACTTTGTGAATGGAGTTAGTTCTTTTAAGCTTTAACTGTGTGTGACACAAGATTCGTAGTATCAATACATTTTCATACTGGAGTATTTCAAGTTGCGCAAACAGGTATTTAAGTGTCCCCTGTAGGCTTATTTCTTGAGAATTTTGAAAAGTGGGGATTTCGATATGTCCGTCGGTTCTAAAAGTTTTTGTATCGGGTTAATGAATTATCACAAAGTAACGGAATATTCTGTCCATTATTTTTCAGTAAAATTTCAACACTCGGTTCTTGATTTCCGTACAAGATTACAGATTGGATACACTTATATGAAAGCATATCCTAAAAACCCTGTAGAAGGGAACCCTAGTGTACCAGTATCCTTCGATATAAAAAAAATAATCAGACACCCAGAAAACACTCGCAAGAAAGGAATCGAATCTATGCCTCCACATACCCTGATCTTTTGAGGTTTATTCCACGTTATCGTCTTGTGTAAAATCACCCAGGAATACACGTATGATACCAATCCTGATGAAAAACTCCAATTCACACCTCGAGGTAATGTGTTCAAATCCTCTTCCGAGTGTGATACTGACAAACTATTCAACAACCTATAGTCAGCATCACTTTCAAACGAATTCCCAATTATAATCCCAGCTAAGGATGGTTTCATAAATCATTAATCAATTGAGAAAATTCATATCAACGTTCACCTTCTCGATAACCTTCATATAAGTCCCCTTTCCGGCCTCCACCGAAAACTTGACAGACATAAGAGACACAGAATCGCGATAACGACATACTCCCACAGAACACAATACGAAATGATCCACACCTAACCTCCACATATACTTCGTATACGACGTAAACATAAGTATAAATAACTGAAAGAAATAGGACACAAATCATTTGCCATTAAAAATAATATCATATCAGATTCATGATTAAAAATAATGACAAATGAAATGTGAATACGAAGTAGGTCTCCGCTACTGTTCAACCTACCAGACCGAATGGTCCAACGTCAACTGAGAATCGCACCGACTGCAGTTTCGTCGTATTTAGGACTCATCAGGGTGGAATATCCCAAAGTCGACGCTGGATGGAAAATCTTTTCGTCAAGATATGGACATCTGGCGCCGCATTATTTCGATGAGAAATTAATGAGCGACATCTATCCACCTTCAGAAAAGACTCCCCTCTCGGTGATTGAGTTTCTTGAGAAAAATTGAAGTTCATTCGATTCTGTTCCGAGATACGGGCGTAGTAAAAGTGGGTAATTCTCAACTTCAGCGCCCTGTATCTCGAAAACTAGTCATAGGATTGAGTTGGGGCCATAGACACTTTTGATCAGTAGGTCGAGTACTACATTATACCAAAATTTTAGAAAATTTGACGGAACGCCATTTGCCATAGAAAAAGTGCGGGGTCCTTTGATTGTTCAAAACTTTCAGTTCATCGAATTTTGTACTCAAAAGTTCGAACGTAGTGTTTTTTAAAAGTAAGAGTTTTTTATACATATAAATGTTTGTAATACCATGTTTCCATTTTAGTTTCCCTGAAGAAGGCTCAAACCAATAGCCGAAAGCTTGGAATGATCAATAAAGAGTAACACTGAGAGATACTTTTGAACTCCAAACCCGAAAATCCCTTTTTATTATAAATTGCCGAGTTCGATAAAATACTTCACTACTAATAATTTGAATATTTCAACCACGTGCTAGTTTGGAGGATTATTCATGATTTTTTATCATATCCTCACCATATCCAACGAGTCCAGACCCCGCTTCCGAGTGATTTTTTCTTGCGTACTAATTTTTGCCAATGGTTTCTCAGAAAATTAGCTGCGGATCCTTTATTTGGAAGTAAAATTTCATTTTCTGATGAAGGTTCTTTTTCGAAAAATTCTATAAGGAATTTTCAGTAGTAATAATCCAAGAGATTGAATTTCCGTGATAAGTCTATCGATTTATTTTTAAACGAAAATGAGTTGCTTGGAAACATCACGAGTCGGTAGGACGAGTGGTGTTTCCTTAAAGCAACTCATTTGAGTTTGGGAATAAAAGATAGAGACTATTTCACGAACAAAATAAAAGTTCAGAAACTTCACATTCGAGAGAAGCTTTGAAAAACATGCAATAATCGTAAAATCAAGATTATGAAGCGTGCCGGCAACACTGGCAACGCTGGCTGCATGACCCTTTTTCCGTTTGTCACCCTCAGGTAGGATTTCAGGCCAGAAAGAGATCATTCAGCCTCCAGAACACGTAGACAAACCACGTTCACGAACCAATTTTCATGTAACTCATACTCGTAATTGTAAATAGTAGTGTGAATAAAAACCAGTCAAAAAATCTGCGTGCATCACATTTTTCCCGAAATGGTGGTCCTTCGAAGCAGAATCAAAAACTTTCAATAATAATGAATTTTTCCAAGAAGGTGCCACAAACTGAAATAATTTCTAACAATTATTATGAGATATGCTTAACAATAAACAATTTTTATAAATACGAGCAAAATACCTTAATCTCGACTATAATTATTATAAATTGTGCAATTGTAAAAATTTTGTACAGTACTAGCAGCATTAGGTGGATGGTTGCTTCTTGATGTAGTTGGAGTATTTCTGAAAGTATTCACTATATTTTGATGATTTTCGGTACTCAGCTGTATGTACGGTTTCATCGAGTTCGAATTTCCATGTCCAGTGAGTTTCATGGTTTCTTGTTTACTTGTCCATTTCGATATTTTATTAATGCCAATTGGACAATTTTCATACCATTTACTACCATTATATCTATTCCACTTGCCATTAACAGTAAGACAAAGCCTGTCATTAGACATAACGTCCCTTTTTGATATTAGTTTTCGGTATAATCTCACAGGGCACAATTCAGGATTTCTTAAATTCTAGGCCAGCCATTTAGTATCTGCACAGTTTTTATTTCCACCTTGGCGAGTTTTGGAGAATATAGGGTTATATGCAAGTCAATTCGTCAAACAGCCTTTGTTGTCAAATTCTTCTTTGAAAAAATGCAGCATGGCAAAAGCTGCTTCGTTTCCTCTCCAAGCTAGTTCAAATAAAACTTTTTTTGAAGTCCCTCCGGCGTGTCCTCATCCCGTTGCAAAGAGATATTTTTCGGGTTCAACTTGTAACATCATTCTTTTACTATCACGAGCCGCTCTCGCCTCCTTGAACATTATACCTCTGAAAGGATCAAGAATTCTCTGGTTTTCCTCAAAATATTTTTTCCTGCACCAATTTTGCAGTGGTATTCTAAATGGTTTTGATGACACTCCGTTTATAATCAGTGCCATCAATTTTTCCCCTTTTGAATGCGCAATCCTTCAAAATGAACGCTAGTTTTTCATCATTGTTATAGGCATCTATCTTATAATTTCGTTCCCCGCAGAACGTCATGAATTGTCTCCATATATAAGACTTTGATTTTTTGTATCACTTGGTATGTTTATATCGATATTAGTTGTCAAACCGTGCGTATCCATAGTTCCATCACAGATTAGGATATGGTTGTATCGTTGAAAATACCGAAGTTGTCAGACCAATCATAATAATTCAGAGACAGAACTGTATTTTCGCGATAATACGAGCGGTCTTTGGACTGTGATTGGTCAGTTTTTGAAATGAGTGGAATAGTCATAATAATCATTGTTAGGCAGAGGAAAATCCACACAAGATTAGTGAAACCCATTACCAGGACCAATTTTCTGTTGATGTATACGTGTTACATCGTGAACCTTATTCGGCATTGTTGTTCCCGCCACTGGCTAGTTTGAACCTCGCCGGTTATCAACACGTGACGATATTTTTATTATTACTTCTGTCGTGTTGATTATTACGATTAAAATTCTTCTGAAACTTTGAATAATCGTCTGATTTCAAATGGTGAATAGCGTCTAAATTTGCACCATTTTCATCTGTTTATTAGTGCCAAAGCAAACGAGTGTGATATTGAACAATTTTCGAGTGAAGTGCCGCCTAATTTCTCTCAACTAGGCTCAGAAAAAAGGTGTATCCTTATATCCCTATCGTTAAGAAACCCGACTTCTGTGTGAGAAGTAAGTGGGTGGATAAGTGCATTTTCACTTATTGGATACAATATAAATAAATATTCATCTGAAAGTGGTTGCAATAATTAGGGGGAGATCGTTACCCTTCGTACGCGGGGCACATTCATACAGTCAAAATAAAACTTGAACGACACAACGTACGGCCTTGCTTTTGTATGTGTGCTTGAGTGGAGTTACCAACTTTACGTCAACGTACTATAGCGGCATTCGCACTGCTGAGAGCGAAGTGTCAGGCACGAACGTGTTTTCGCGCTCGCTAAGTAATTTTTTGATCAATGTTTTTGTCTATTGTTACCGTAGATAAGATAGGTTTTCGTGTAGAGAATTCTATCAGTAACTAGCAAAATATACTTAAGATACGTTTTCAATAATAAATTTATGACGTTTTCCTATCAATATTGAAAGAGGATATATTTTGCTGTTATTTAGTAAGTGGGGTACTTTCGTACAGAACTAGATGGGGCACATTTGGACGCGTAAGAATGTGCCCCAACTAAGTACGGTTTAGTGTGTAAGTGTTTTAATTGCTAATTTTTGCATTAACTTATTTCTTGGAGGTTCCGCCGTTCCGCGAGAACAAACTATTAACTCACCATTGATAACTTATGATGAACTACAAAGGTTTAATTCAGATCCTTTGAATAATTCACCAATCCATCAAATAATAGTAGCTCCTTTGAAGACAGTTTTGACACTAGAGGCAATTCGACCCTATCCGACTGTTGTGAGAAGTAATAAAACAAACAAAGGACGACGGCCAGGAAAATCACGTATTTATACTGACTGTATGTAGGTGCCCCGTTGTTGGGGCAGGTTCGTACATATTCCAGATTTAGTTTTAAATCATAATTATGGTTGAAACATCAGATGAAATCATCTGTAATTTTTTTATATGAATCTCAGATAGTTAGACTATACATTCAAGCTGTCAGGTGATTGATTAATGAAAAAACAAAAAATAAAAAAAATAAAATGTTGAAACCGTACGAAGGGTCCCCACCTTCCCCTATCTGCGATCATTTATTGGTGCCAAGAAACCAGGGACCTTTAGATCAATATTTGAACTGTTTCGAATTCAGTCCATCCTCTCGCCTATATTCATGTATTAACACGATTGTGAATCAATTGTTCAATTTCCCTCGAATAAATTATCCAATTATCGAGTTTTTTAAACATCATTCTTATCGCACATCTGTTTTCACTGCACTCAATAATCGCCTGCATTTGTTTATTTCAGAATAAAAATAAATAATTATAAAATAACTTGTACTTGGAATATTAATTCACAATTATTCAATTTGTTCTTTTCATTTCTCTCATTTCTTCGTGAAATATATGTAAGCAATGTGAATTTTGAACCCCTTATAAATTGATATAATAGTAAACTGAGACCTAATCTACCGAATCTATAGCGTAGGCCTAATGTCAAACACTCTGTGATCTGAAGCGATGGCTTTCGATGATCTCTCTCTACGCTCTCTCTCTCTCTCCTAGTACCACGCTCTCTAACCAAGCAAGCAAGGTCGAGTTAGTAAACAACACAACATAACCTGCCACTTTGTATTCCCTGACGGAGCGTACACTTTATTAATCTGTACGAATAAAGCCCACTGATAAACTGAGAATAAACAACACGTAAACCACACCAGAGTGTTTTATTATTTAACATCAGAAGCGGAATTGGTTCTTTTTTAACAAAGAAAGAATTAGAACCTAAATTCTACGAGTTTCACCGAGTTCTTTGTGCAAACGCATTAATCCAAAATGGATCAACAAAATCAAGAGAATGGCAATGACGATGATTCAAATGATGGAAATCCAAGCTCAACTGCAGATTAAAATGATGGAATTCATGGCGAACATGGCAAGTGGAAGTTCAAAACACCCGACGTGAATTTCATGCAGTACAATCACCAGCAAAATGGATTAATGAAGTTAAGTAAGACCTCAAACTAAAAAAAATATGGGAATAGGAATCGTTGAATTTAAAACATTAGGAAAAGCAAACATCCTATTTTTCAAGTGTGAATTAGCTAAAGAAATTGAATTCAATATAGTTACAGATAGTATTATTCCACATGAGGATATTGATGCTTTAATCGGATTAGATATACTCAAAGTAGGGGATATTCAACTTGAAATTAATAAAGATTGTGTTGATTTTGTGACATCCTTCAGAAAATCTCCTAAAACGTTCACTTTAGTTTGTAAAGATTTAGAATTGGACTTGTCAGGATTGGACGAACAGTTCCAAACACATTACAGCATTTATTACAACTGATGGATTGTATGAATACAATCCTTTGGTTTCATTAATTTTCCTTCATGTTATCAGTCAGCAATTGATAAGGCTCTCGGAGATTATAAAGAGAAAATTGCCCTAGTTTATGTTGATGATATTCTTTGTCCATGTGAAAATATTCAAGGACTTGTTGATTTAAATGAAATTATTGATGAGCTGTCAAAGTGTGGCTTCACACTTAGTTATCAAAAATGCGAATTCTTCAAAACATCAATAGAATTTTTAGGAGTAATAATTGAATGCGGTATGGTAAAACCCAGTCCACGAAAAATAGAATCATTCACTACCAAAGCGGTTCACATAGAATTGGCGTCTGAGCTGTCCATCCCAGCTTTCATTGCGACTTATCGTCGCTTCGTTGCACGCCGAGGTCATCCTTCCGTTATCTTTTCGGAAACTGTTTGGATTTTTTTCTTTGGGGACATTTGAAGACATTGGTGCATAGGACTCCAATTCAATCTGTAGAGGAGTTGAAAAACCGAATAATAACTTCCTGCGAAGAGATACGAAATAGTCCAGGAATTTTTCAAAGAGTACGTGAATCGATGAGAAGGCGCGCTGAGGCATGCATACTTGCTGGTGGTGGTCATTTTCAACAACTGATATAGTGAAGTTCGGTTTGGTTCATTTTGTTCATTTTTGAAGATCTCTTATTGCTTCTTAAATTTAACAATTTTGCATTATTAGTTTTAGTGGTAGTAGGTAGGCAGTTCTGTTTTCATAAGTGGATAGTTAAACTTTTATTTATCAGAAGCAATTGCGTACCTTTTTTCACGATATTCAAAAAATGTGTTTTATTGCGTACTCATATCCTACCAAAATCGCACTTAAACACATGATGAAATAGCATCTTATTTTTTTTCCTCGGAAAGTATTCGTCGCAGGTAAAAAACTCACGAAACCATTCTTATTGTGAATTATGTGGTAATTACGAAAACGATTTTTAATTCGAGAAAAATCATTGGCGTACCAGATTTTTCACCGAATTTATTCGGACAGAAGTCTGTACGGACGCCACTGGTGAAAATTGAACATCACTTTGTATAGGAAAAAATGTGTCTTAATGCGTACTCATGACCTATCAAACCAATTTTTTCTTTAATTTCAACACCCCGTATCTCAGAAACAGTGCGTCAGGGACCTATAGTCCATAGCTTAAACAATCCAAAATTCTACGATCCCATTCAGTCTTTCAGACGAAAACAATCTAGAGAATAATACGATATTAATGGTCTGGACTCAACCCGTCAAGTCGGTTTCTTTCGTCGATCGAACCCTCTGATTGAGTGCCGGACCCCTGGCGGCTAGGCAGTAAAGCTAGGCTGAATTATATAATCGCTGACTAAACTGAAGGGTCCGGATTTCCGAATAGTCTCTGAGAATGTTTACTTTATGCCGTATTAGAGATATTTATGCCCGGGAAATATAAAAGTTCGGCGTTAAGCACATACAAATTTTCAGGAATAATTTATTCGAATTCTGTCTCAAAATTTATTGGCAGTCGGGTTCAGGTCGTATTGGTCCATGAATCGACGAATCCCCAATTGGGCTAGGCTATATTTACAAAAGCTGTGTCATGTTTCACGTTGAAACAGTTGATTTGTTGTTGGCACTTTGAAAACGTACAATGTTTCTTTAAAATGTTCATTTAATACATCGATACCTAGCTTACAGTTCCTCACTCTAATCGATAACTTATGATTTGATTTATTAATTATAAACTGAGAACGAAATTAATCTTCTATTATATAAAATTCTCCTGTTTGCACTTTGTGGCCGAACTCCTCCGAAACGGCTAGACCGATTTTCGTGAAATTTTGTGTGCATATCGGGAAGGACCGGGAATCAGCCAACATCTTTTTTCATTCCCCTGAATGTTGAGGGTGGGCCACCCCTAACTTTTTTTTCAATTTTTCTGTACAAAATTTTTCATTTGAATTTTTTTATGATACACCGCACAAAAATACATAAATTCATAGGTGTTTCTCTACAATATTATGCTTCTTCTTGAATCACTTTATCAAAAAAGAGTTTCAAAATCCGTTGCGTAGCATACATAGGGACAGACAGCGAAATCGAATTTGCTTTATACTTTGTTATGGATGATACCTGATACTGTGATTATCTAAATATATAAAAGAAAGATGTTGGTTACACCATTTATAACTCGAGATCGGATGGAGTGTTTGTTATGAAACTTGATATATGGATTCGTCTACGGTCTGGTTATTATAAAATACAATAAAACTTTGAAAAATCCATGAAAATTTTACATATACAGGAAATGCTTTTCCTCCTTTTGGGCGAGGCCACTAGGTATCGCAACAGTTACAGTTACGCTAGGTACCGCTTATTCGTAGGTACTTATTTCATATTCTCTCCGTTAGATGGCGATGTAAACAAATCGTGTGTACAGTAACTATATTACCAATATAGTCACTGTAATAGTTTGTAATTTGAGTTGCCTACAACTCTGCGCTGTTGGCCAAAACCAAAATGTCTTAGCGTAGGAGTACAGTAGTACAGATGTCTAAAATGATTAGATTTCGTACCAGTTCAGATGGCGCTATTCGCACATGATGACTGATTATTAGTTATTTTTATAGTTTTATTTATTCAAAATAACGTAATCGTGAAGTAGGATGTCTAGAATAATGGCGAAGGCACTGATTAGATTTTCTTGTGACCATATTGAGAATATCAGCAATGTTTCGTTCTTTCCACTTCAGGTGGCGCTATTCAGTTATTTCAAATATTTGAATTCATTCTGGCGAACGTGGCGTGTTTATGGTAGATAATTTTTATCAAGCAATAATGTGTGTTTATATTCCTGACATTCTGATGTATATTAGTTCTTGGGAAAAGTAGAAAACTTTCATTATAAAAAAATGCCATTCTGCTGCCATTTCATAATTGACTTTGGCAAATCAGCTGTTGATACATTAATCAAATTGACAACGAAAAATACACTGAAATCATATTGCGGCGCCGCCACGAAACATTGCTAATATTTTCGATTTGGTCGAACGTCCATTCAAAAATTGACGTGTGCCTACACCATTATTCTAGACATCTTATCGTGAAGGTACTATATTTGACATTAGCACCATTAGAGGGCGATGAATTTGTTGAGGCTTTCGCAACCATTTAGGTCATCTTTTTTTTTTCGAGCATTTCGGTCGTCGTGGTTTGAAATGGCCGAACAAAGAACATCAATTAATGTGTAATTTGCATAGGACTTATAGTACCATGAAGGATTCACAGATCCAGAAGCGCGTGAATATCACAGTGAATTTTTATCGAAATGTCAAGTATATCCGATTTTGGCGATCAGTTTCAATCGTGATATGTCCATTCTCATCTTTTCTCATAATTTTTAAAATGTTTTTGAATTTCTGTTTGGGTAATGAATATATTTGCGGAAATAACTGAATCCAAAATTGCCATAATTGGTAATTGACATATCATTTTTGTATGTGTGTTCTGTGTGACAGCTCATATCCATGGAAACATTTGACAGTTCAGAAATCAGAGAACCAAGCCGTTCTCCGATCACCGGTGATTACGATTTGTGAAATCCACCATAAGTATCATTTAGGCGGAACAAAGTTCGCCGGGCCAGCTAGTAGTATAAATAATTATCTATTATATAAAATTCTCCTGTTTGAACTTTGTGGCCGAACTCCTCCTAAACAGCTGAACCGATTTTCGTGAAATTTTGTGTGCATATTGAGCAGGACTGGGAATCAGCCAACATCTATTTTTTATTCCCCTATATGTTAAGGGTGGTCCACCCTTAAATTTTATTTTGATTTTTCTGAAATAAATTTTTTATTTTAATTTTTTTATGATACAGCAAACAAAAATACATACAATCCCAAATTTTCACCCTTCTATGATCAACCCCTATTTCTAACATTAGCTAATTTCTTTTCATTTTGACCAACATCTATTTTTCATCTCCCTCAATGTTAACGGGTTGTCCACCCTTAATTTTTTTTACATACAACCCTTAATTTCCACCCCTCTACAGATGGTAAGATGGTAATTATAATTGACAACTGATCAACTATCAATTGTTCAGTTATCCCCGCTCGATGTCATCACTCATCCAGCACACAGCACGGAGTAGGAATGATGACGAAGCCGATGGTGTTTAGATTTTGATTAGCCAAAATTGAGAATATCAGAAAAGTTTCGTTTTTCCACTTCAGGTAGCGCTATACACATATGACCCCAAACAACACACATACCTTCTGTATAAAAAGTACCCGGAATTGTAAAAAAAAACACATAAATTTAAATTTAATCCATTGTAAAATTCGCAGAGCACTTTTGAGGTCGACTGATACTGACAGCTGTTGTAAACACACTAGTTGACAGATCGCGCTCAAATTTGGCTTGGTGATAAAGGAAGGTCCTACCAACTTTAAGAAAAAAAAAATTACCGATTCCTTTTTGGCGGTTCATTTAAATAACATTTTCCGGGTACTTTTTATACAGAGAGACATCTTTTGAACATTTTATAGACTATATGAAATAGATTTTCAGATGATCTATAAAACATCAAAATGTATTGAGAATTTCTAACCTAGATTCGATGTAAAAATGCCGCGAGATTTACATTGAAAAATATTACTTTTTTAGACGTCTATTTTACGTAAAAAAAAGTCTTTCTATATCAAGTGAGATTTCTGTTTTTTTTTAGTTTATCCTAACTTAGTATCACGTTTGACATGTAATAGACGTTTGAGGATTTATGTTATTGTTATGACTCGCTTATGTCTATATATCATTAGATTTTTGTCGTTTTTTTTTTCGATCAACAATCTGATAATATATAGATGATCCGAAAAACATCCACACTCATGACCTCTAAAATATATAACATAATAGATCTTTTTTGGAGCATTGTCGTCATGATCGAAATTGGACGTCTATTAGACGGAATATTATTTATGAAAATAGTTGGTGATATTGTACACGTTTATTAGATGACATAAGATGAACGTTTGTTCAATGTCCCTAAAAAGTCTTTGTATTGTAAAGTTTTTGACATCTAATTATTGTCAATTCCAAAACAATATTGATGTAATGATTTGAAAAACGTCATATTAATAATGACCTGTTACTGATTTATTCCATCAGATTTTTCGAAGAAGGGTTATATGGTCTAAAAATTTGAAGAAAATTGACATTTGATAGTTTCAAGATCATGGTTATCCTAAGAAGATTTGGTATGCAAATATTCATAACTTCCGAATATTTTCAAATATTATTGCATTTTCATCAGATCAGTTTGTGAGTATGAAGAATACATACATATTTATTTTATCAATGAAAACTGTTTCATGTTTCTGTGGTGTGCGGCCCGGCTAATTATCAGATCCTTCAAGACCTCTGACATCTCGACGTGGAAGTTCCTTTATGGAACTTATATACGACCCATAATGGAGTATGCTGGACAGGTCTGGTGGCCATCCGCCAGATTCGAAGAAAATCTTCTCGAATCTGTTCAACATTGGACTACTCGCCTTCCATACCTGGCATATACATACCAACGTCCGTCCTATGAAGATCGCCTCCTAATTTTCGATTTGCCCACCTTTGCCGAACGTCGCAAAAGAGCTGATCTCATTTTCACATTTCGTGCCCTGAATGGTCATTTTGGCGAGGAGATTACGAATTTTTTTCCCCTAAATACGAACAATCTGCGTGGACATCGACTCAAGCTACAAAAAGGAAGCATTCAATTCTTCGCAGCGTCAAATGTTTCTTCCTAATCGGGTATTCAACCAGTGGAACCAGCTGCCACCAGTGGTTGTAGATGCTCGTTCTACGAACACCTTCAAAAATGGCTTGGATGTATGGAGCTCTATTCCAAGATGACTTCGGTGTCTGAGCCAAGTCTTCTTCTTGTGGTTTTTTTTTCTCAGAATTGTAATTTTAATTTTTTTTTCAGAATTGTAATTTTCATTTTTTTTATGGGTTTATAGGTTGTCCTCAACCCTTGTAAATGATTAAATAAATAATATACCAGGTGTTCCATTTGAAAAAGCAAAGTTGCTCCAATGGAAGTGGCAGCACCTCACTGACGGAAATATTTTGGTTGGATAGAGAAAGTCCGATAATGCACTCTTGCAAATTTTCAAACCGATCCGATATCTGGTTTACCAGAAACGTCTAAGGTGCCATCCACTGTGAATCCCCCTGTATTAATACTCAGTGGTGCTGGCAAAAATTACAAACACAAAAAGTTCGACTTATTATTCAGAATCATTGTGACATAAATTATAAATAATCCATTATTTTTCGGATCTTTTGTCTTCAACCGGCAATTTATAATGTATTATGTGCTTTCGTTACCAAATGTGATAAATGGTAATGCCGAGTTCAGCGCTGTAACTACTATATTGAATATTTATGTATAGTTTTCGGTTAGGTTCACCACAATTCACATGATTCATGAAATTTTGTTCACATTGGCCACGTCTAAAATCTGCCCAACTCGTTTAACCTTTGAAATACGGTACGTGCGATTACTGGCATAATAGGAACTATTTTCTGTTGAATACTCCTTATAAAACAATTTCGTTATATATCATACCACCTTTAAACTTTATAAAACCATTTTGTCGAATACATATTTCATTGAAGCAATACGACGAGTTGCCACGCTATGGTCGATGACAGCCCGCCAATTTGAACGTCACCAAGATACGAGGTTATAAATAGCTGTTCCACCAGAATTCAGGGCTCTGGATATGTTTTGTGCCAACCCTTCATGCCAATATGATAGACATACAATATGCACCACCTCCAATTTTTTTTATCTCGATTTTTTTGGAAGTATGTGAAAAGGATCCCTAGGAAACATATTTGGAATTCTTCGATTCCATATTTCAAATAATGCCCCCAGTGCTGTATGTTTGATGTTTTACTTTAAAGCCCATAATTTAATTTCTTGACTAGTTCGCATGTCCATTTCTACCTCGGAAAACTCCGTATTGATCGTATCGATATGAAAAAAATTGCCAAATTCGGTAGAATCAAATGCGCAGTATTTTCAAATTGTGATACATCTGATTTATTTTTCAGGGTTATTTATTCATCCATGTTACTATCAGAAATTTGCCAATAAGGAACTTCTATGAGTAATGCCTCAATGGTGGAATTTGATTTCTTATTACATCCACTTTTTTTTGTATTTCCTATCATCAAATAAGATGGACGGTTCGAACATCTCAACTTTTTTTAAGTTAGCTCGTAACTTTCGCTTCAAGAATCCACTTCTTTTAATTCTCTTCAAGGAATCGTCCATTTCACAACTTTTCTACTTCCTCTCACTATTTTTTTATTTACTTTGGGTTTGATGTATATTGATATCTAGATAGTGAAGGAATTCACCAGCTAGGTATAAATAATTTATTTGGAAATAACTTGTGTCATGTGCTCTACAAGAGCTTATATTATAGAGTTTTAAGCAAGAATGGTTCATAATATCCTTATATACACCGTTAAAAGATAATGCGTCATACACCTACTTAGGTAAGTGTTGTATAGATGCTTATGAAGCATTTATATATTTTCTTAGAGTCAAGCTATATAACCATATCCCCGAGATTTATAATTATCATAAAGATGTTATACAAATCATTCTTGAAACCTTTTTGAAATAAATATATCCCAATCATACAGAGCTATATAAATGATATTGTATCAACATCTATAAGAACACACCATGACTTATCTATTAAACTATTTTATTATTTCATCATATGAATGTTTAAACGATATTTTTTTAATTTTTTTGGCTAATATGACAATAAAGTACCTATTTAATTACTATGAAATAATTCAGCTATATGGAATGCTATTATAAATCTGTTATAGATCAATTCGGTCCTTAAACCAATCTAAAATGTTAGTTCGGTGGCATTCAGAAATACAGGCAATAGTACATTGTTCACCGGGTAGGAAAAGAGTAATATTCCTGGACGATTGTGAAAATTGATAGCAACACAGAGTCCAGGAATGTATCTTTTGCTACGAGGTGAACATACTATTTTTCCGCAAATCGTTTAAAATAAAAGACATAGCTTTTCAGGTCCTTCCTCCAGTTAAGTATACGTAGATGGTTTTTTAACACTACCAGAGCTTTTGATAGAGTATGGCATGAAGGACTAGCATATAAAATGATAACCTCAGATTATTCACCCAAGCTATGCAGAATAGTAAGAAATCATTTGAGGGATAGGAGTTTTTGTGTAATAGTATATTATTTCATTAGGAGGAGAAGTGTCACTTTTCGTGGCGAGCTTGAGTTTATCTAATTGGAGGATGAACACAAGAACTCAGCATAAAGAATGCGAAAGAGAAAATATCAGATAGGAAGATGGAAGGTTTATAGGCGTATGCCCGGAACCAACCGCAGGAGAGGTGTTTAGTCGGTAAGAATCCGACACTACCCGGAAAGACTGGGTGTCTGATGATTCATTTCTTCTATAACAAAAAAAAAATATCATTATTGTAAAAATATTCTTCATCTCTGTACCAGTATCTCGTTTATATTACTAAATTGCCAGGAGTCCCGTTTTTCACCCCCTTTACAAATCATCTATGAGAATGGTGAAGTTAACAGACCGTATACTCCATGAAATGTATTATTATCATCGATAAAATAATAAACTACTGAAAATTTTACGAGGGCTATTGAGACTCACTCCCCTTTCCTTCTTTTTAAGGCGTCGTCCCAACGTGTTCTCCGCTCGTAAAATTTTAATCAAATCGTAAAACCGAATTCTTTATTAATTCAGTGGCCTCTGCTGCCAATGCTCTCCGGCCTTTGAAAACGGCTTTGTGTGTGAGCTTGGCCGCTTTTCCCGCCATAATTATGATTTTATGTGGCGGAACTTCGATGACTCCAGCTTTTTTCTCATGAGGAGGTGCGGCAAATTTCCGAAAAGATTTTACGGTCTCTTTGATTTCCCTGAGAGCGTAAACGCTAGGATTTAATTTTTTTCTGGCTGTCTGAAGATTTTTCTACTTTTACGAGGGGACTGGTTGGGGATTTGCATGAAATAGCTCATAATTTTTTTCAGTATCTTGACACTTTATGGAATCACTATACAGACCCTTGCGATAGCATAAATCTCTTTTCTCATTATACGTGTCCAGAAATTCACTTCTGACAAGGTTATATATATATATATATATATATATATATATATATATATATATATATATATATATATATATATATATATATATATATATATAATTCAAGATTTAGCGACTGTGTATATTCAAAATTGGTTAAATTTATTTGGGTTGGCAGTCGGAATTAAAAGAAACTCTCTTTTTTCCTTTTTTCTCAAGCTTTCGGCTTTATTTAAGCCTTCTTCAGGAGACGCTACAATATGTTAATAATCAGGAATTTAGAATGAAATTAATATGTATACAACTTACGAAGTTGAGATAATCTATATAAAGTTGAAACATTCTAACTAATAAGGCAAACAAAGGTACAATTTCTTTTTTTAAATTCTGAAAGAGCAGTCAAACGTTTTGAAATTGTCAATAATTTTTCATGACATATAGTAATATAAATGGAGAATCTATGAATGCTCTTCCTCTTCACAAGTTGGTATAAAATGATTAGGTAAGTATATGAAATTTTGTGATTACTGAACAAATGCCATTCCAGAAGGTATTTCAGTTTTGAAGTTGAAAACGATGATTTTGTTTTTTATTTTTGTCTATCTGTTTCATTCTCGATCGTGAACTGGATTTTGGGATTCACTTCGTTTATTACATCCAAAATGAATGGACTCACCGGGTTTTGGATGTAATAAACGAAGTGAATCCCAAAATCCAGTTCACGATCGAGAATGAAACAGATAGATCGGTTCCCTTCTTAGATATGAAATTGATGAGAACTTCTGTGAATAGAATAATCACTGACTGGTATATCAAACCCATGGCATCTCAAAGATATGTACACTACCTTTCGTATCATCCAATGCAAATGAAGATCAATATAATTAAAAACCTAAAAACAAGAGTGAATAAAATATCCCATATGTCATTTAGGAATAAGAATCTCACAAGACTGGAAAACATATTATTAGAGAATGGATATCCCAAAACCTTTATCAGAAGAATTCTGTATAACAACCCTGATAGATTAACAGAGATTGAAATAGAAGAGAATCCACCAGAAAATGGGACAAACAAAATTTATATTACCCTTCCAAATATAGAACCATTAACAAATAGACTCAAAGATATTTTACCAAAAGAAAAACTCAAATTCGCGATCAAGAATGTTAAACCCCTGAAAAAATTATACAGTAAATTAAAAGATGAAACACCATTATTCAGGAATAGTGATGTTATTTACAAAATTCCCTGTTCCCATTGTGAGTTGAAATACATAGGGCAAACGTCCACAACTTTGCAACAACGCATCACTCTCCATAAGAGTAATATTAAACTGAGAAAAGATCATTGTGCGTTAGCCAAACACTGTATCGAAACAGGGCACATTCCATCATTTGAAGATACTGAGTTGTTGGATCGGGAATCAAATCTTAGAAAAAGGACCCTTTTAGAAATGATAAGAATTTCACAAAATGAACAGAATATTAATTCAAAAAAGACATTGATTCCCTGAGCAATGTATATGCCCTTTTGATCGATATGGACAAAAATAAAAAACAAAATCATCGTTTTCAACTTCAAAATTGAAATACCTTCTGGAATGGCATTTGTTCAGTAATCACAAAATTTCATATACTTACCTAATCATTTTATACCAACTTGTGAAGAGGAAGAGCATTCATAGATTCTCCATTTATATTACTATATGTCATGAAAAATTATTGACAATTTCAAAACGTTTGACTGCTCTTTCAGAATTTAAAAAAAGAAATTGTACCTTTGTTTGCCTTATTAGTTAGAATGTTTCAACTTTATATAGATTATCTCAACTTCGTAAGTTGTATACATATTAATTTCATTCTAAATTCCTGATTATTAACATATTGTAGCGTCTCCTGAAGAAGGCTTAAATAAAGCCGAAAGCTTGAGAAAAAAGGAAAAAAGAGAGTTTCTTTTATTTCCGACTGCCAACCCAAATAAATTTAACCAATTTTTTATATATATATATATATATAAATATAATATATATATATATATTATATTTATATAATATATATATCGCAGGGTGGCGAAGGCCATCGGGGAGTGACGACCCCGCGTACCTGAGTCAACCAGCGTTAGGGGTTAGCTACCCCTTTGCTGAGAATAGAATATGCTTTCGATCGACAAATCAGAGCCTCGGAACCCACCCCCGGTGTTGGGATTGCGCCTGGGGGCTCGTCGATACAGTCCCTAGCACAGGAAAGTGGAGCAAATGGCGCTTCTGTGCGAAATGGCACCATAAGGCTTGGCACCCCAACTCAGGACACTCAGAGCAATAGCTTGGGCAATCAAAGGCGGAACGCAAGTCTTCGCCTCAGCCCCGCTGTTACTCGTAGAAGGGTTAGGCAGCACTGGAGCAGGGAGATGAATTTAACTCTGATGCGTGCTTACTACCAAGTCACTGAAGGAGAGACAAAGAAGAACAAATATCGCGCCGAACTTCAATTGCGATGGCATGAATCTTACCCTGATAAACCGTTCACCTCTCAACACCTAGCAGCCCAAATTACTAATATCAAAACTCGACGCCTCATCTCACCTGACGAACTAGAGAGCATGAAAACAGAATCTGCACGAAGGGGACGAAACAGAAGATCCGTTTCAGTCAGAAGATCAATAAACCGAAGAAGCAGCATTCAACCCCGCCTAAGTGAACAGTCAGATCCTGAAGGACAACAGATACCAGAAGATGAAGAACTGAATAGTGAGATAATACTTATGTACCAGGAAACCAACTTAAGATACGAAGGAATGGCAATGGAAGGAAGGCCGCAGATAGCAAAACTAAAAATCAATGCTGAAGCCAAGAGAGTTGTTCGAAAAGTTAACGAATCACTATCAAAGATCCTTGATTCCGCAGAAACGTTGGAGGACCTATGCCACAGAATCTATTGCGCTGCGAGAGTTGTCACTGATATACAAAATCCAAATCAACCTGAAGCTACGCTCAATGGGCAGCATGGTGAACGAAAAGCACCCTGGGAAAATAGATTGAATAGAAAGATCATCTTTTTACGAAAGGAAATAGGAATATTGCACACATTCCTCAACAGTAATACCCCAAGCCGAAAAGTAGTGAAGAAAACTAAAGAATATGCCAAAAGAGTGAAGATTAAACTCACTGACCCTCAGCACCGGCAGAAAATCACCCTCCATGCTGAGATGCTTAAACAAAAAATAGGAGCCCTGGGCAACAGAATCCGAAAATGTCACCAGAGAACATTAAGGTACAAACAAAACAACCTCTTCGCCAACAATCAACGGCTATTCTTCAGGCAGATAGAGACAGAGGATACGAAACAACAAAAAAAGGCACCAACCGAAGAGAGTATGACAGCATTCTGGAAAGACATTTGGTCAAAAAGCGTAGAACACGACACTCGAGCGCGGTGGATTGACACCGAAAGGCAAAACTGGTTGAGATGCACAGCAATGCCAGAAATCAATATCTCAGAGTCAGATTTAACAACAGCCTTTAAGAGAATGAAGAACTGGACAGCACCCGGTGTAGATGGCATACACAACTACTGGTGGAAGACCCTCACTGGTTGCCATAAAAGACTCACAGATCTACTTCAAAGCGCTGCGCAGAATCCACAGGAAATACCCTCATATTTTACTAAAGGACTGACGCACATGATTCCAAAGAAGGGCGACCTCACACTACCAAAGAACTACAGGCCCATAACGTGTCTACCAGCGGCATACAAAATACTAACATCTATCATTAGTCAAAAACTATATTATCATATTAGAAGTAATAACATTTTAGCGTGGGAACAAAATGGGTGCAAGCATAAAGCTAGAGGATGTAAAGAACTGCTGGTAATTGACAATGTCGTCACTAAGCAAGCCAGAAAACGACTTAAGAATATATCTATCTATAAGTTGGATCGATTACCAGAAGGCTTATGACTCTATACCCCATTCTTGGTTGATCGAAATTTTGGATATCTATAAGATTGATCAACAAGTCTCCAGCCTTCTGCGCCACCTGATGTCGACATGGAGAACAACATTGTCAGTGAAAGGAACAACAGAAACATACAGAACCCAAACGATATCAATAAAAAGAGGCATATTCCAGGGGGATAGTTTAAGCCCCCTTTGGTTCTGTCTCGCCCTAAACCCGCTAAGTAACATGCTGAATCGAAGTGCGTATGGGTATACTATTGATGATGTAACTAAGTTGACCCATCTCTTCTATATGGACGATTTGAAGTTGTTTGCCAGGGGAAAGCAGCAACTTGAGGGGGAGCTGGAGATTGTTAGGGCCTTTAGTGAGGATATTCGAATGAAGTTTGGCCTGGAAAAGTGTGCGACTATTCACGTAAGAAGAGGAAAGTTAACAGAAAATGAAAACATCACACTAAGAGACGGAGATTGTATAAGGGATTTGGGAGTCGAAAACACGTATAGATATCTGGGAATCCAGCAGTCTTACGAAATAAGACAAAGGGAAAACAAAAAGATAGCAGAAGGAGAACTAGTAAGAAGGGTCAGCAAAATTCTAAGCACACACCTAAACGCCAAAAATAAAATAGTGGCTATCAACGTCTGGGCGATACCACCACTCACATATACCGCTGGCATACTCACCTGGTCAAAAACTGATATGGAAAGGCTGGACCAAAAAAATCCGCACAATGCTGACTAAACGAGGTATGCTGCATCCCAATTCAGCGATTGAAAGGATGTACGTACCCCGGGAAGAAGGAGGGCGAGGATTGACAAGCCTAGAAGCGGCGATTCTGAAAGAAAGAACTAATCTAAGAAATTATTTCAAGAATAAGAACTTACCTTTCTATAGAACGATAGTTGCTGGGGATAAAAATTATACAATCCTGAATTTGTCGCGCTCAGAAGAACCTGAAACAGAAGATGCATTAGTTAGGATGAGAACAACTTGGCAGAATAAAACTATACACGGCAGGTTTTATGCTAGCCTTAAGCAGGCGGACGTTGACATAAAAACATCGAACACCTACCTAACGTCTGGATACCTGTTCCCGGAAACTGAGGGTGCTGTTCTTGCGATTCAGGATCAGGTAGTGAAGACTCGAGTATACGTCAAACACATTTTACATCAGGACATAGATACCACTAAATGCAGGATGTGCGGCGTGGCCGAGGAAACGATACATCATTTGACGGCAGGCTGCGGTGCGATAGCTCAAACTAGATACCTGGAAAGACATAACAATATGGGTAAAGTTGTCCACCAACTGGTATGCATAAACAGAAACTTAATCAGTAACTTTACCCCACATTTCAAATACTCACCTCAGTCGGTCCTAGAGGATGAAAACACCAAAATGTACTGGGATGTCACAATCATCGCTGATAGAGGACTGGAACACAATCGGCCGGACATGGTCATCTGGAATAAGGTTGAAAAATCCGCAATCCTGGTAGATTTCGCTATGCCTTCGGATCACAACCTGTCCAAAACATATGCTGAAAAACATCAAAAATATCAAATATTGGCTCAGGAAATGAAGTTGATTTGGCAACTCAAGAGAGTATCCATAATGCCCTTGATTATAAGTGTAAACGGCCTGGTACACAGAAAAACAGTGCAACATATAAAGGAGCTGGACTTACCTGGGAACGCAATATTATGGATGCAGAAGGCGGCAATTTTGGGCACGGTGGGAATTGTGCGGCGCATAATCTCTCCATATTGACACTGAACAGAGCTCTTGGTTACCCTACCCGGGCACTGTTAGATACCATACCACATTGAAGTGTGAAATTAAAAAAAAAAAAAATAAAATAAATATAACCCTTATCGTGAAGTTTAAATTAAAGTATTAAGGCTCTTATGAATACAGGGATTATATATAATTTTCATATCGTTTTCATTCGTTAAATACGTTTCGCCATTCTATAAAACTTCTGATATTTTGAACATTGTTGTCAACAAGATTCTGAGCTTCACTGTAGTATACAAGTAAAAATTTTAGTTGAATAGCTTGCTTTTAAAATGAGTTCATTCACTGCATACAACTATGGTGAAAGACTATTGACTTAACAATTATCTAACAAGAGCAAACTGTCTCTTAGGAGAGCAATTCTATTTCTTAATGAAAAACAAGGATGAAGCCGTTTATAAAGGAACAGCTTATCTTGACTGAGACTCAGCATCGCAGGTGTTCGATGCTGACTTCGTAGGCTGCAACATAGTCATATGTGGCGGGGTGAAGTGATATTTTGTCTGTTGAGGGCACTTCTCTTTGAATTTCTGAGTTGTTGATGGACAAAGTGCTTCCATCTTCTTATGTCTTTCGATTGGATGTAGAGGAGAATCCTTTTCTAGGGCAATTTTCCAAATGAACTCTTAAAATGTTCCTCATACATTCTGGAGGGTTGTCTAGTCTTGATCACATAGATAGTTTTCTGCAACTTGATGGCACTTCTTCGTGGACCATTTCAATTCTTCATCTCGAGTGAGCATGAAAGGATTGGTAAAACGAAGGGTAAGATTTGTCTTGGGCAGATAGTAAAACTTGTACAATTATAGTTCTCTGCATAAACCGTGGGAATTGAGAATAAAATGAAATGAGATAAAGATATGTTCTATCTTTGAATAAAACTTTAGTATGACATTATTGAAAATAATTTTTTAAATGGTGCATTGGAATAACAGTATCATTTTTAACCATTTCCGCGAATTTTGAATAAGGTAAAATGGATTCATGTTAAATAGGAAGTCTTGCAGCTCACAGCTGTTTGAATTTCGCCAAGAACGTTTTTTATATCCATGAATAGGTTCAACGTGTGTGATAATATTGACTATTTGGTCAATAATTGTTCGAAATATAAATTTCCAGATGGTTTCAACTCTATTCATTCAGTATCTGATTCATTTTTGAGATGGGTTGGTACCATAGTTGATTTTGCTTTTCCGTTTTTTCTGTTTCAGATTATTTAAAAATGCTTTGTCAACCCCTTTGAAGAAATGAAGAAAGAATTACATTCGAAGGAGAAGATGGCCTCCAATATGAATATCTGTAAACAAATCCAATATCCCTACACTTATACGGGGAGACAGTAAAGAATGTATAATACTGATGTATTATACAAAAATGTATAATACTTTTCCCGGAATTTCAAAAAATTGAGTTGTCTGCATGCCGTTAATATTTCCCTAATTATTTTTCATATCTTTAATTTCAAAATTGGTTAGAAGCATTTGTTCGAAATGTTGTAATGCCGGTAAGATTTGAAGTAATTTGAAATTATCTGTTATTTGCTTGAATTTATCAATATATGAACTTATTTTTCAAATCATTAACAACAGTGGCAATCTGTTTTTGATTTCTCATGAGTGTTTCCTCATTCCTATTTATACTATCAAAATAGCTTTTATATAGTGCTTCATCTTCAGAATCAAGTGTTCCAAATAATATTTTTGATATTTGGCCTCCTACATTAATCAAACCTCGTTTTTCTCCCATTTTTCATTTAAAGGCTCTCCTAGCGTTTGGACATTTATGGATTTTGAATGTTTCGAATATTTATAGTGTGTTGTTTGAAAGAACCCTAGTTGTTGATTTTTAAAATTATTAATCATCTTCTGATATTTTTATTTTCATTTAATTTTTCTTATCGTTCAACATTTTTTAATTCATCTGAATTTTATTGTCAAGAACAGACAATTCATTATTTGGGTCGACTAATAAATTAACACATTCATCTAACTCTTCATCAGAAATATGATTTAATAATGATATTCTATCATATTCAATAGCGTTAAAATAAAAATTATTATTATTGTGACCATCGGATAAAAAGTTAATTAATATTTCATATTTGATTCGGCAAAAATGTATTTAATCATATTTAAAATTATTGACCATTTTAATTGGTCTAGCCCACAAGCAATTCTAGGGAGAGCTAAATATTTATCTCCATTGTATTCACATATTTTTCTTAAATTCAACAACGATTGAAACACCGTTTCATATTCCGGTTAAACATAAAATGATTCCTTAGTAATTGAATACATTACTTTCATCAGCTTTATGGAATGCTACTTCATCGATAGATTCATTTTGGGATTAAGTTCATCAACTTTACCATATTTATTCTCAAAGTATAAAGCAATACCTTTACTCATTTTTGAGCCTTCAATAAGCGAAAAAATAATTCTTAGGAGCTTCGAATGGCTCATCTTGTTTTTTTTTTTCAAATGTGAAGAATTAGGAATATTATCATTTTAAAATAATTTCATAAAAGTTTCATAATTCAAATCTTCTGTTGAATCTTAAGTTATTCCTTTGAGTGCATCAGCATTATTCATCGATCCTTTACGATATTTCATTTCATAGTTAAATTCTTCGAGTTTGATTCTGTATCTTATGAGTCGGGAGTTTGGTTCCTTCAATGAAAATAGCCAAATTAGCGGTTTATGATCCGTATAAATAACAAATTTTCTTTCCTAACGATAGGGCCTGAAATGTTTACAAGACCAAACAATAGCCAAAAGTTCTTTTTCAATCGTGCTATATCTAGTGTCTGCTTCATTTTGCGAAAGCAATGGCGAGGTCGTTCGGAGGATCACCTTGTGATAATACTGCACATAACGCGAATCCTGGTGCATCAGTAGGGAAAATAAAACGTTAATTGAAATTGGGATATCTCAATACCGGGTGATTTATCTTTCTCCTACAGATTTTGAAAGCTTCAATTTACTTAGGCTCATCAAAATTAATATTAGCTTCTTTTTTCAAACAGACCGGTAATGGTTAGGTAATTTTAGCAAAGTTTAGCAAAGTTCGGAATAAATTTCCGGTAATAACCAAACCAAGAAAAAATTTAATTTCTTTTTGAGTTTTAGGAATTGAAACTGCTCGAAGTTCATTAGGATAAGGTTTGATTCCTTCTCGCATAAGCATAGGTCCTAAAAATTCTATTTCAGTTTTGAAGAAGTGACATTTTTTCAATTGAATTTTCAAATTATATTTTGAATGTTTCTAGAATATTATGAATATCGGCTGAATGTTGCTCGACTGTTTCTGAGAAAATTACAACATCATCCATGTATACATTAAAAAATTTTCCAATATAATCTCGCAAACTCTAAACCAAAGGGCATACCTGAAAATTCATAATGATCGTTATCTACTGTGATAGTACACTGTTCCATGAGCAGTAGTGTAAGTCAAAACACACGCAGATGAATTTTGCAGTCCGAGCAGTCAGGTGAGGGGTGTAATTTATCGAGTGTGTTATGACCATTACCGCGAATTGAACACTTCGACTTCTTCAGTAAAATTAGAATTAATCTGCATTTTCAAAATTGTTGTCAGTTGTCAAAAGCGATTTCTGTGGTCGAAAATCGAATCCCGTAGAAAATGTCAAACATTCACGTTTTTCAAATGCAATTTTTGGATATTCAGACCTAAGAAAATGTAGAAATGGATGTCAAGAACGTTACCTTGATGTCTGAAAAAGTTTTCCTCATTGACCCGACTTTTTCATTCATTTCGTTAGTTACATTTTTCCTATTTGTATTAGAGTCAGTTATAGGTGTGAGTTATTATCACCTTACACTATTGGTTCATAGAGATTATTACAGATCAAAATCAGTTGAATAAAATGGATATATGTATTATTCTATGGGATCAGATGAACGCAGTTTTCTCAATAGAGTTTTCATCTAATTCGATTTGGTGGAAATCAGATGCAAGATCAAGAGTGGCAAAAACTTTTTGTTTCCCAATTTACCAAGAATAGCATCAATTTGGGGAAGTCGATATTTATCATCAATAGTTTTATTTTTAAATTTTCTATACTCAATCGTGATTCGCCATTCTTTCTTTTCGGATAAATCTTGTTTCTTTGGGACTACAACAACTGGAAATGACTAAGGAGAAATACTAGGTCTTATAATTTTCATTTCAAGCATATCTTGAACTTGTCTGTGAACTTTAACCTCTTCCTGATGTACTGTATATCTGGTTATCGATATATCTTACAGTGTACAGGATTTTCATCAATAGTACGAATTTTATGTTTAATTTTATTAGAAAAGGTCAATGGTTGACCAGGTAATTGCAAAGAATCTTCGTTTGTTATTGAAATTTTCATCAATTGGTTACTCATTTTGGGTTCTAGATGACCTACTTCAACAGGTATAACCGTATTTTTGTGGCATACTCTTTGAAAATTGAAAGGGATTCTACAATTTTCATCAAAGATTACTTGGTTCTTAAAGTCGAAAGATAAACAATATTTATTTAGGAAATCTGCTCGTATTAATCCGTCATAATTTTTGTGAAATGTGTATAGAATTAAAAGGTGAAAATCATAAATATTAAATTAATAAATAAATTTTTAAATAAAGGTGTCAATACTTTCCCGTTAGAAGTTTCTTGTTTCATACACGCAGTTAATGTCGTTGATTCATTGAAAATATTTTTTCGGAAATTATTATAAGCAAATTTAGGATCTATTAGACATACTGAACATCTACTATCTATCAAAAGTTCAGATTTAGGATTATTAAATTCAATAAAAGGTAATGGGTTCGTGTTATCAAGGGTAGAATTTAAGTCAACTTTTCATTTGAATCGTTCCCTCGAAAAAATTTTTTTGTATAGTTACTAGAACTCGCTTGAGTTGTGGAAATCGAAGGTTGCTCTAAATGAGTCAGTTCTTCAAAAGTATAATGGGGACTTTGATGTTATCATAAAATTTTCTTTCCGGATTATGATTAAATTGAGTCGAATAGTTATTGCGTTTTTGAGGATAATTTCTAGTTTGTATCGAAATTTTCTCTGGAGGATTATAATTTCTATAATTTGAGTTCGGTTTGAAAACATTCGTATTTTGATTATGACTCAACAAAATCAAAATAGGCGGTTCTCAAAACGGACAAAGAAACGGTGGCCGACAGATTCCTTATTACAAAAGCGTTCTCAGCTAATCTCCCACACAGGACATCAACGTGAGTACCCCAGGTGAGCCCCGTATCCACATAAATCCCCAGAAACCTGACATCCACACTCTCAGTCTCCAGGTTCGAGAACACCAACCTCTTGGTCTTCCCGCCATTAACGCTAAGGACATTCCCCGCAAACCATTTACAGGCCTCCGACTCCATGGCCCCAGAAAGATACTCAACATCCGACAGGTTTTCGCAAGCCGTTGATATAGTGCAATCATCTGCAAACAACAAGCTTGAATACTTCTTCATGTAATAAGGGAAGTCGTTAATGAATATGAGAAACAGCAAAGGACCTAGGATGGAACCCCACTGTAACCGGTACCTTTGCTGGTCTACAATTTTTCACTAAGACCACCTGACATCTATTAGAAAGAAAAGATCGAATGAGCTCTACACTGTCATTATTAAAACCATAATATGTTGATTTTTGCAAGAGAATCTCATGGGACACGCAGTCGAAGGCCTTCGTCAAATCCAAAAATAGGGAAAGTAAACGCAAGGCCTCAAGGCACCGTACCACAAAATCAACAAAATTTATCACAGCATCCATGGTATTCCTATTCTTACGGAAACCAAACTGTAAAGACGTGAACAAATTATTTTTCTCAAAAAAATCGGCAACCTGTTTGCTCAGAATTTTCTCCAGAATCTTCGAAAATATGGGAATGAGCGAAATAGGCCTATAATTCTCGACATTATCGGGGTTCCTCTCCTTGAAAACTGGAACCGTCTTGGCCACCTTTAACCCTTTAGTGCCCGACGGTACTCCTGTGTACCAACACTTTTGACGCGTCGTAAAACTACACGGGATGCAAACGAAGGCTCAGCGGCCTGACGGTATATTCCAGTACCATTCATGATCCAATAAGAGTATCGATAGTTTCCGCCACGCCCTCTGAAAGCTTAGTGTACTCGTTTGTACGCTGTTAGATCCAGTGTGCTCTGACGTTTTCAAATCATTGTTTTGTATTCGTCTCTGCATTTGGTTTTCTATATTCTGCTATTTTTCCTTTGTGAATATTGTTGCTGGTGGCTATACTAAGTAAGTTTATGCTTGAAAAATAAACATTCGAACATCTTTTTGATTAGATAATTCCCATTTCTCATCAGGACGCAGAAGTACCGTCAGGAAATATGGAAACCAAAAAAATTGAATGGTGGAATAAGAGACCCCTTTCATAGAAAGAAATGGAGGACTTTGCAAATGAGATACTCAACGAAGACTTACCACTAGACATGGGCGCCCGCAAAAACCCGTAGAAATTTTTCTCAGGGGGGACCAAAATAGAAATTAGAAGGAAATATTGAGGTGTCGTGCTGAAAAACTATAGGGCCATCAAAATCTCAGGGGGGGCCATGCCCCCCCCCCTGCGGACGCCCATGCCACTAGATAATAATATTTTTACAGATGAAGAAGAGAGTGACTCTGAAAATGTGAATCTAGATTTGAACAATGATATTATAGATTCAATACAAATAACAACAGACAATGATGAAGATGTTGCTGACTGTGTTGTTCAAAATCCTCATATGAATTGTTCTGACGTTCCAGAACAGTCTCATCCAGTTATTGAACTAACTAATCTACAGCGGTCACCACCCTCCGAAACTAGTGAATGTTCAGGAAAAATAAAAGAAAAAAATTCGAGAAAAATCCGTCCAAAAACAGGCAGTGAAGAAATATTAGAAGGAGAAACTCATGATGCGAAACCAGATAACATGGAGAACAGAAAATGGAAGAAAAAAACTTCGGAAGAACGTATGCCTGAATATAAATTCCCAGAAGGCCCTGTTGTAACAGAGTTCATAGAATGTAACTCAGCTACAACTTGTGGTGTATTCTTGTGTTGCAATCAAAATAAAAATTGTTTCCTTGAGTACCATGACTGATTTAGATACATGATGACAATATTTTTATTTTTCTGTAGCTACTTAGTATAAGAATTTTTCATTTTGTAAAAAAATTCAATGATAAAAGGGAATAAAATATTTGAGTTAATGAGCGGTTTATTGACACTATGAATGATATTATTCCTGACGGTACTCAGAAGTCCATTTTTTGTTTTTTTTTCAAATATGAAAATAAAATTCTGAAAAAAATTGAGTGGTATTCCAAAGCCATCTACAAACAAAAAATAGGAAAAAAAATTGTTAATTCAACTTTTTTCGATATTTGGGCACTAAAGGGTTAAACAATCAGGAAAAAAAATTCTCATTGATGCTTCTATACATGAGCTTAGTTCACGGAACAATCCACGTATTAATGATTCTCTTCAACTAAACAACCGATAAATCATAAAAATCCTTCGACCTACTGTTCTTTGATGAAACTATAATATCTCCTACTTCATTGAATGTAACCTCTCTGAATCAGAAAAGCAGATCATCAGGTACTGCCAACTTGAAAAGCAACCCACCATCATACTCCGCCAAAGTATCTAAAGTTTTATTGGGTATTTTGGGAAAATAATCGAGAAAACGGCTAAGTGGAGATAGAGGACCCCAAACTGAATGAGAATTTGGGTTTCAAATTTCCCATAAGGGTATTCGTTTCGGAGATATAGGGTGATTTATGAAAAAATGCTAAATCTATGAACTCCCATATCTTTGTTAATATGATATTTTTTTCGCTGATATTTTACATGTTTGTTCATACAGGCATTCTCTGTCAGCATAAGAAAAAAAATTGAAAAATTGCTGGCCTGTACTCAAAAATTTCAATTTACATGTCAAGTGAGAAATATCACACGGTATATGAGAAAAAATTAAATCAAATAGAAATTTGGAAAGAGGGAAAAAAAACTGATGAAATATCTGTTTTTTGTTTGAATGGCACAAATTTTCTTTCGTTTCTATGATATGTTGAAGTAAGAATATTACAATATTTTTATATTCAAATCATGATAATTAGTACTACTGATAGAAAAAACCTTGAATTCGAGGCGCTAGAATGAGCCTGGCATCAAAATATTCCTTCAAATCTTGAAATCTATTTTATCAATTAATATTTCGATGCCATATAAAATTTCAAAATAAAATTTGTTGTAGATGGGGTGAATAAAGAGTTGGATACTCAAACACAAAAATAGAAAAAGTCGCACATATAATTCATAAAAAAATCAAGTAAGCAAATGTTCGAAATGAGAGCCGTTCACCTCCATACATTTATTGGCTCTCTTGAACAAATAAAGCACAGCTTTTCTAATCAGAGGAATATTCAATCTATTCAATCGAGGTATCCGAATTGTTACGCCTCCTTTAAGGTAATGATTCCTTGAAGTCAATTTCAGAAGGCCCTGGATGGAACTTTGTGGCCTAACAGAGCCTCTGTTCATTATTTTCACCAGCGACGGCAGTCCAATCAGAGGCACAAAAACGAACATTAATCAACGCACCTCAGGTTTCACAGTTAAATTTGAAAATCATACAAATCAACATTCAATGTCTGACCAATAAATTAGACAGTTTGATAGTGTTTTTAGATGAGGTAAGTCCTGACATTATTGGTGTTGCTGAACATTGGTGCCATGTAGGCAACATTTCTCTGATGACCATCCCTGGTTATAAACAAGCTGACTTCTTCTGTCGACCTTCAGGGACGCATGGCGGTACCTTGATATATGCAAAGTCCAATTTGGAGGTAGCTTCTTTGAACATCTCGAATCTATCTGAGGACGTACAATGCGAGGTATGTGGTGTGAAAGTGAATACCCGTGATTGTAAAATCGGAATAATAAGTTGTTATCGATCACCGTCGGGTAATTTTTACTCTTTTTTTGATAGACTATACTGTATTTTACAATATTGTAGTTTAAAAGTGGATATATTATTTTTATGTGGGGATTTTAATATTGATTTTTTGGGTGCCGATACCATAAGTAAACAATTGCTTGAGGATATGCTCGTTTCTTTCAATCTTGGAATCTCTTTAGCGGCTCCTACAATGGTGTACACTGGCGGTGGTGGTCAAGAATCTAGTTCAATGATCGATTATATTCTGACTGATGCTGACTTATGTCTTTGTAAAGCTGAAGTCGTTGAAGCAAATCTCGGTGATCATAAGGTTGTAGTGATGGAATATTCCAACCATTCCCAAGTACATCTGCACAATAATGATGCTGCAACTAGATCAGTGAGAGTTGTTAGTGAAGCTAGGGTGGATCATTTTACTGAAACCCTGCAATATGTTGATTTTAGTGCTGTATGTTGCGGTACAGATATTAATGCAATCATCAATGAATTTTCGAATATCTTGAATTATGTGATAGATTGTTGCTTTCCCATAAAAAGTGTGAAAATAACTCAGAAGGGTTGGACAACTGATGAAATTAGGCAGGCTAGTAAAAATCTGAAACAACTTTACTGGGTTCATGCTAATATTGAATCGAAACAGACTTTTGACCTGTATAACAAGGCAAAAAGTGAGTACAGATTGTTCTTGAAACAATGTAAGTTGAAGTACAATGTAAATTTTTTGGAAAACTGTTCTAATAAAAATAAGGCAGTTTGGAACATTGTGAATCGGGAGACTGGTAGAAAAAGCAAAAAAGATGGCATAATATCATTAAATATAGATGAAATCATCTACTCTGAGCCGAAGGTGTTGGCTGAGGCCTTTGCAACCACTTCTCCATAGTCGCTGCATCAACACTCGCACAACATTATAATGGCGAAAGGTCTCAGTCCTGCACTACCTCGCGATTGTCCGCTTTCAGCTTCTACTTTCACCCAGTAACCGAGAGTGAGGTTATAAACGTCATTATGGGATTAAAAAATAAAAAAAGCACAGGTGTTGATTTTTTGTCTTCCAGAATGTTGAAGGCTGGTAGGGAGCACTTTGATAGACCTCTAATGCATATAATCAACACGTCAGTTTCATCGGGTAAATTTCCATCATCGCTAAAGACTGCTCTCGTAATTCCTATCTATAAATGAAATGATCCAAGTGTCATTACTAATTATCGGCCAATTTCTATACTGAGTGTTCTATCGAAGGTTATGGAGAAAGTCGTTCTGGGACGAATGGTCAATTATTTAGACAAGTTTAGAACTCTTACTGACTGCCAGCATGGCTTCAGACCTGGTAACTCAACAGAAACGGCCGCTTTTTCATTTGCAGAGTACGTATACGAACAACTGGACGGGGGACGTTTTGTGGCTGGTCTATTCTTCGACTTGTCAATGGCCTTTGATGTCCTCCATTTTAACTTTATGAGGACCAAATTCGATAACCCTGGATTTCGCGGTATATTCTTAGATTGGCTCGACAGTTTCATTGCCTACAGAAAAATGATTGTGAAGGTGCAGAATGTATGCTCTGAAGCCTTTGAAATTAATTCAGGTGTGGCCCAAGGGTCGGTATTGGGTCCGATTTTATTCATTCTCTTCACAAATGACCTTCCAAATTGCATCCCGTGGTGCAAATTAACCCTATTTGCCGACGACTCCTCAGTGGCCATCTCCACTGAAAGTCAGGCAGAGCTCGCATTAGCTTGTGGTCGTTTAGTTCGAACGCACTGATTGTGAATGAGGGTAAAACGGACTGCTTACATTTCGCCCTCAGAAATCTGAGCAGAACGCCACTACTTATAGAGACCGAAAATTCAATATTTGAATCGAGAAACCATGTGAAATTCCTTGGAGTCCACATGGATTGTAATTTGAGATGGTGTCAACATGTTGAAGCATTATGTAAAAAATTGAGTAGCTCCTATTACGCAATAAGTAAATTGAAATGCTGCCGTCCAAGAGGATCGATAATTGATATTTACTATAGATTATGCTATAGTCATATATCTTACAATATCTTTTTGTGGGAAATTTCTCCTGATGTGAATAGGGTATTCATAATGCAGAAACGAACACTACGGAATATATTTGATTTGGATCCCAGATCTTCTTGTAAGCCGATATTTATTGCATGGGATCTGCTTACGGTGCCTTGTGTATACATATTCAAAAGTCTGTTATACATTAGAGAGAATTTGGGTAAGTTCACCAACATTTCCAGTTTCCATCAATACAATACAAGAAACCCAGAAGTACTGCTGCTACCGGCGCACAGAACTTCAAAATATGAATCTTCACCATCCTATAGGGGAATTAAATTGTATAATCGGTTACCTAACTCACTGAAATGTTTACCTAAAGCTAAATTCAGGAAAGAAATAAAGAAATTCTTAATCAGCAAATGTTACTACACAGTAGATGAGTTCTTAAGTGATAACAGCTTATAATTGCAAATACTGTAATATTGACGTATCCTATGCATGTAAATGTCCCAAAGGATGAATAAATATTATTCTTCATCGGTCTCCCGTTCTCAGCTTGAGCTGGTAATTCTTCTATGAACCAGTGAAAAAACATTTCAGTTCCTTCCACTATTTCAGAAATTTCCGCACGATGTGATAGGTTTGCAAATCCACAGCCTGCTGTGCACATCCCGCGATCTTCTGGGATAATTCGATCCCATGAAGATTTCTCTTCTCCATCCAGGAAGTGGTCTGTCCTCGCAATCGTTCACGTAATGAAAAGCTCGGATTATTTTAATATTCATTTCGGCTCCACTGGATACGTGCGTTGCGAGCTCCCCTGCGGGCAGTCCTCCTCACGGTGGTCGAGCCAGCAGGTGGAGTGGCATCTCGATCTTCTGCCATGATATCGGTTTCCACTTCTCGTTCATGAGTTTCATGAGTTATTATTATTATTCTTCATCATCGGTCTCCCGGTCTCAGCTCGAGCTGGTAATACTTCTATGAACCAGTGAAAAAACATTTCAGTTCCTCCCACTAGTTCAGAAATTTCCGCACGATGTGACAGGTTTGCAAAGCTACAGCCTGCTGTGCATATCCCGCGATCCTCTGGGATATCTCGATCTTTTGAAGGTTTTTCTTAAATGATTTGGACATGACTCCCTCAGCCGAAATCACCAACGGTATAATAGTGACTTTCGATAATTGCCACATATTCTTCAGCTCTATTGCCAAGTTCTCGTACTTCGTTATTTTTTCCGACTCCGTTCTTCCTATGTTATGAGTCAATGGTACTGCCACATCAATTATCACCCCATACTTCTGATCCTTCTCAATGAATACAAGGTCCGGTCTATTGTAGTCCACTGATCTATCTGTTGTTATCGGTCTGTCCCAATAGAGAACCGCTGTGTCCGTTTCCAACACTGCTGCAGGTTGATACTTATAATATGATGGACAAGTATCCAAAAAACCATGTTTAAGAGCTAACTGCTGGTGAACAATTTTTGCCACTTGGTTGTGTCGGCCCAGATATGCGTTGTCGGCAAGAACTCGACAACCTGCTATTATATGTTCGATAGACTCGCCAACTGCGCCGCACTTCCTGCATTTGTCCTCCACGTTCAGCTTGAAACAGTGCTTCTCATAGTTGCGAGTTCTTATGACTCGGTCTTGGATAGCCGTCAGGAATCCCTCAGTTTCAGGATACAATTGTCCCGCATTCAACCACGACAAGGAAGCTAATTTATCGACATTTTCCCCTTCAAGGTGTTTGTGGATTCTACCATGCAGAGCTTGTTCCCGCCATATACTTTTAACTTCGCTTCTGGTGGTGATATCGAATGTCAGTTCTCTGTGTTGTAGGTTGTAGGTTGTAGGTGTGTATCCCTTATCCTCTGTTGTCACCAATTTCATTAGGCTATCTTCAGACTCGAGCAGTCGCTGCCTCAAATTTTTCTCCTGGGTTCTGCAGAGTTTATAGATGTTCAACAGACCTCGTCCGCCATCTCTTCTGGGTAGATAAAGCCTTTTCACCGATGCATTTGTGTGCAGACATCGAAACTTTGTCATTAGGCGACGGGTGAGTCGGTCCAACTCATTCAGATCAGCATCTGACCACTTCAAGACTCCGAAAGTGTTCTGCTCTTCAAATGTTCACGGCTTGTTATTGTTTCTTTATACACCGTATCCTTAAGATGACCCCATAGGAAATAATCCAGAGGGGTTAGATTGGGTGATCTAGCAGGCCAATTCCTAGAACCTTCCCGACCAATCCACCTGTCAGGAAACTCCCTATTCAGAAAATTCTTTACTTCATTTGCAAAATGAGGAGGTGCACCATCATGTTGAAAAATCATACCTCTCTGACTAATATTTTCTAAAAGACGAGGCAAAACATTCTGCAAGAAATCCAAATAATCAGCCCTAGTAATTCTTGATTTAAAGAAATGTGGACCGATCGAATGTCCATTATAAATGCCACACCAAACGTGGACACCGAGCGTGGCATCGCCTGTGCTCAATTTGCGTTACTCTTGAAAAACCTGTGCAGGTGCTTGGCATGGGCCTCGCCTTTCCGTGGCCTGTGCTCAATTTGCGGCGGGCCTAAAACGTCTTTGATTGTTTCTTTCTCTTTTGAGATGAGGATTATTTCGGGACCAAATGTGGTTGTTTCTCAAATTATTTATTCCATCTCGGGTGAACTGAGATTCATCTGTGAAGAGGATACGCTGAAGATCTCTTCTATGGCTCACTACCCATCTACAAAAAACAAGTGTTACTTCAGGATACTTTTATTACATTACAATTAGATTACAAATCATGAAAACTCACTCATGGAATGCATAAGATAATAAAATTTCTTATATTTACCGCAAACCAACTACCGGTGCGAAACGTTTTGAGGTTGATAATGGTGTAACAATCACGTGGTTTGTATTAAAAAACAATGATCTTATTATTATTATTATAAAAAAATTAGAGTTGAGGTTGATAACCTACAAACTCAAAATTAACAATATTCTAGATGGTACACTTGCAGTTAAAAAAAAACAAACAAAATTTCGAAAAGTATGTGAAAAATTTAGAAAAAAAAGTCTACACATCAAACAGCACCAGAATGCTCCAAACCATCCGCCCGAGGTTAGTGTCCTCCCTGCTGGTCTGACCTCCATTCGTCGTATCTGTTTTTGAACGTTTGAGTTGGGAAGACTGTTCCAGTCACTGAAAACTCTGTAAGGAAGGAAGTTCTGACGCAGAGTGGTCCTGAAATTCTCCCGCCTCAGCTTGTAAATATGACCTCTGAGATTGTTACGGTTGAGGGTGAACATATCTCTGACCTCATCGCCCAGGAGTCCGCGTACAGCTCGGAAAGAAAAATGTGAATATTCCTCAGAACTTTCAAGAAACTGTTGCCAGCTTGTTGATTTTTTCATTGAGGTAAAGGATTTTTCAAAGTAACATAGTATATGAGTGCCCTTGTCTCAGTGGTAGAGCATTGGAATTAGGACCCAAAGGTCCGAAGTTCAATCCCGAGCTAGGAGAGAAATTTTCTAGTCTCGGTAGTGGCCACCATTCTCACTGTTGGGTCAAAACCTAACAGTGCTGTGCTTAAGGTGGCGTAAGGGCACAGTAACAAAGCCTACATAGAACACAACTGCTTATGCCGAACTCGGCACAAGTTACAAGCTTCGAAGCTTGTAGTTTCAGAGGGGTCTCCTCAGGAGACCTAGGAGTAATCAGGATAAACAATAAGTCATATCATATCATAAATGTCATTGAATTCGGATTCTGTCAGTTCCAGCAAAAATCGACTGCGCCGCAAAATTTCACGGCGCATGCGTATAACGAAAACCGGCGCAGGACATTGGTAATCTAAATGACTGTTGAGGGCGCTGCCAACTATGAACAAACAATTATGAAATGTGATTATTATAGATGTTCTTCGATTTCGCCATGATTATATATGAAGACATTCAGTGAATTAATATAATATTAACCATGTTGTGTCGAGTTTTTGAAATTTACGTGTATAAATTGAAATATTTGTTCTTGCAGAAGTTTTAAACAAGTTGGTTGCTGCAAAGAAACATTGCCACAGATTATTTAGTGCTGAGTAGCATTTTATTTTTTCATTTATTTCAATTTGATACGTGGTTTGTATAGTATTCCTCATTCGTCTCTCTAAATTTTGTATTTCATTGACATTTATTTTTAATATAGACCGGTAACAATGATTTTTTGATAGAAACTGTGCGTATTAAATGTAAGATTTCACGTACAGGGTGTCTCATTATAAATTATTAGATGGCTATCTCCGTTATTTTTGATCACCCTGTATATAGTTCAAATTAGAAAAGTTGTAGTATTTGTCCTGAATCGTCCAAATCCGATGACAAATGTGACATATGTAAATCGCTTGTCAGATTTTTAACCTATGTCTTGGTTATTTTAAATGGGACACCCTGTATAATTTGCAGATTATCGATTTTCCTCGAGAAAAGAATTAATTTGATGTATCACAGTTAAGCCTACGTAACTGTTTTTTAGATATTAACAAATTGAAAATCGAGGTTCTACCTAGGTATATTGTTATATACACAAAAGAGTTTATACCTCGATTTTCAATTGTTAATTTCTTGAAAACAGGTAAACGTAAGTTGGCCTATGTAAACGTAGGAAAAATGCTGGTTTAAAAAAAGGAATTAAAAGTAAAAATAAAAATGATCGAGCAAGCACACCTCAGAAAAATAATGTTCCAATGGCAACCGCTTACCTCGTCAGTGTATTCCGAAATCTTGGATCCTGGATTTCTGTGGAAGTTGAATTGTTGGATCACAGCACTGGATCGAATTTTTAGAGTTCGCAGTAATTATTAAAATCAATTTTGATGATAGCACTCGCGAGCGACTTAGACATTCGGCAGTAAGAATCTTAATGGTAACATGTGTCCGAAAAACCAGCAGTTGCCGATATTTTCAGACGTGTGGCTTGCAATGCCGCGAAATTTGAATATAAAACAAAAAAGGAAAACAATTTAATTTGGCCAACAAAACTTTTGAAAAATAAAACAAATATTTAAAATTGACAAACATTGCAGGGAAGTTGAGATTCCCAAACATTCTCCCCCACCAAAAACGAATGTTTTTAACCCCTAATTATAAAGAAAATTAATTTAATCATGAAATGATTAACGAAAAGAAAAAAAAAATATATGTATACATATAAAGACTGTCCATGTCAATGAACAGGCAGTGGACATACCTTGACCACTGGACGCTGCATAGTTCCACCGCGAGCTGTTTTCAGTGTGACGACCCGTGCAACACCGTCATCACCATGATGCAATTTTATGATTCGGGCCAAAGGCCAACGAAGAGGGGGTTGTTGTTCATCTTTTACCAGAACTAATGAATCTTGGAGAAGTGAAGGGGTGGAAGTAGACCATTTCGATCGTTCTTGGAGAGAATGAATATATTCTCTGGACCATCTTTTCCAGAAATCGCCTTGAATGCGTTGGATTAGTTGCCAACGATTCAACCGATTTATATTTAAAGAGCTCAGGTCAGGATCTGGCATGGAGCTGACTAGTGGCTCGAAAACCAAAAAATGACCCGGGGTCAGAGCTTGGAGGTCATTTGGGACAGTGCTTACCGCGCAAAGAGGGCGAGAATTCAACACGGCCTCTATCTGCGTCATAAGGGTGTAAAATTCTTCGTAAGTTAAAATTTGAGCACCGAGGACCTTATAAAAGTGGGTTTTGAAAGATTTCACCGCAGCCTCTGCTAAGCCATTAAAGTGTGGTGCGCCTGGCGGGTTAAAATCCCAAGAGATTGAGAGGGCTTCAGACGTGAGTTGAGCAAGTTTGATTATTTCATTATAAGCTCCTTTAAAGTTGGTGCCTTGATCGCTTCTGACCGACAAACATTTTCCGCGTCGAGATATGAATCTCCTAAATGCCGCCAAAAATGTATCGGAACTGAGGTCGGAAGTTACCTCTAAATGAATGGCCCTGGTGCTACAACACACGAAAACACAAACGTAGCCCTTGTAAGTTTTTGCACCTCTACTCTTGCTCATCAGCAATGAAAAAGGCCCGGCGAAGTCCAGACAAACTGAGGTAAAGGCGCGTAAGGGAGTTACTCTTACATTCGGTAGATTGCCCATGAAGGGATTATAGGATTTTGGCTTGCATCGAAAACAGCGAATGCATTTGGACAAACATCTGTAAATTGCACTTCTAGGGGAAAGAATCCAGAAGCGTTGAAGTAGTAAATATTGCATTGTCTTTAAGCCTGGGTGTAAGGAAGTTTGATGAGTCCATTCAATAATTAGATCCGTAAGCCGATGGACTTTAGGTAAAAGAAAAGGATGCTTAGTGTCAAAGGAAAATTGCGATTTTTGCAAACGTCCTCCCACTCTTAAAAGACCATATTGATCAATGAATGGAGCAAGCTTTCGTATAGGCTTTGGCAAAACCTCATTTCGGTTGATCTTAGTGAAAATTTCGGCGAAAACATCATTCTGTACAACTTTAATGATATATTGTAGTGCAATATCACCTTCTAGGGGACTAATAGAAATATCCGGAATGTGGATTTTTGAAATATCATTTCTCTTCAGTCCGTTTGATACAAATCGCAAAATATATGCTGTTATTCGCTGTATTTTTGGAAGAGATGAGAACTTCGACAGTAAACTAAGTATAAAATTCTCGGTAGTAACAAATGTTGACAATAAGACAGTGGGCGCTCTTTCTTCCGGTATTTCAATTTCATTTGAAGAACGAAAGTTATTCTGAGTAGGCCAATGCTCTTCCGATTCAAACAAAAATCCCGGACCATTCAACCACAGGAAAAAATCTGAAAGTTGTGCCGGTGATAAACCACGACTTGCACAATCGGCGGGGTTCTGACGAGAGGGCACGTGATGCCAAGATGAAATTGGGAGTATTTCTTGTATATGCCTTACACGATTGGCAATAAATGTTTTCCATCTATGCGGAGAGGAGGTGACCCAAGCGAGGACAATCATGGAATCCGACCAAACATATATGTCATTGAAAGTAAATGTGTCTTTGAAGCTTTCTTTCACGAATGCTATGAGATTAGCAAGTAATACAGCGGCTAAGAGTTCCAATCTTGCGATTGATTGAGTTTTCAGAGGAGATACCTTACATTTGGCGCAAACAAGCATCGTTTTAAAGCTATTGGAACTCCAAAACCTGAAATACACAACACTGGCATATCCAATTTCGGACGCATCGCAGAAACCATGAATTTGCACGTCAGAAGTGTTATCGAAACCGAAATAACGAGGTATCTTTATATTACCGAGGCCGGGTAATTCAACTTTGAATTGTTGCCATACTCGCTGGATATACTCAGGAGGCTCTTCATCCCAAGATATGTGGGATTGCCACAACTGTTGGAGAAGCTGTTTCGCAAGCAGTAGGCATGGAGAGACGAAACCCAACGGGTCAAATATTCTACTGACCTCAGAAAGAATAGATCGTTTAGTACAGGTTTTATTGAGAGGGTAGTATGAATATGAAAAGATATCCGCTTTGGGATTCCATTTAAGTCCCAATACTTTGATGAAAGAAGGTTCATCTTTATCAAATGTGCAGTCAGTCAAAACATCCGATCCAAAATCTTGAACAAGACCGGGATGATTGCTGGCCCATTTGCCCAGCTCGAAACCACCCTCTCTTAAAAGGCTGATGAGTTCTAATTGAAGAGCGCGAGTGGTTTCGATAGAATCGCTACCGAGGAGTCCGTCATCGATGTAAAAATGTGCCTTCAAGGCTTCCGCTGCCTTAGGGAAACGTGCATTTTCAGAATTGGCTAATTTCTGTAGGGTTTTCAAAGCAAGATATGGTGAAGAAGAAACACCGTACGTGACTGTACGTAGGAAATACTCCTTTAAAGGCTCGGAAGGATCGGATCGCCAAATTATTTTCTGAAATTGCCAAAATTCTTTAGTAACATTGATTTGTCGATACATTTGTTTGATATCACAAGTAAAGCAGTAACGAAAGTATCGAAAATTAAGTAGGAGGCAGGAAATATCCCTTTGCAGCTTGGGACCAGTATACAGGGTATCATTTAGAGAAATACCTTGAACATCACGTAAGCTGGCGTCGAATACTACGCGAATTTTAGAAGTAATGAAAGAATTTTCAATTTGGTCCTTGAAAATTGCGTGATGTGGAATATAATATGAAGTTGGGGATTTGAATTCCGATGTTGGGACTGGAATCATGTGCTCTTTCTGTATATAATCGGTCATGAACTCCACGTATTTTTCTTTGAGGTTCGGATTTTTTAGGAATCGATTTTCAAGCATACAGAATCTTCTATAGGCCTGAGTATATGTATCACAGAAAGAAGGATTTTGTATTCGAAAAGGAAGCGGAACAGAGAATCTGCCTGTATGCTCTCGGAAAGCCAAGGAAGAATAAATTTTCTCGCAAATTTCATCCTCCGGTAATACAAAAGGAGGCTTAGGGACGTTCTCGACCTCCCAAAACTTCTGTAGAATATGATCCACACTCAATTCCACAGATGAATGGAGGGATGTAAACTGGCAACTTGGAGAAATTATGGAGGTTCGTCCTTGAAGAACGTACCCAAAGATTGTTTCTAAGGCTACCGGTTGATTGGGTCCACCAAAAACTCGTTTGGACCTCAAAAGGAAAGGGACCAATTCAGCTCCTATGAGCATGTCTATAGGACCTGGCTGATGAAATTTATGGTCTGCCAATTTCAGCCCATGAATATGAGTCAATTCTTGAGGATTTATCTGAAATTTGGGTTGGTTCGAACAAATCTTTGGAATTATAATGGCTTCCAATGAGAAAGTGGGACCATACTGATCACAAGGCTTGATAAGGCAGGAAGTTGTACCCTGAGTGGTGGATGATGACATTCAATTTAGCCCTTCCACAGGTATCGATATTCTTCTACGAGGAAGTCCTAAACGTCTGACACAAGTGTCGGAAATAAAGTTTGCCATGGAACCTGTGTCCAAAAGTATACGAATTTTTTGGAAATTTCCGTTAAAATCTCTAACATGTATTACGCATGTGGATAATAAAATTGTTGTTAGTGTTGAAGAAGGACGAGAAGATTCTGTGCTGACGAGAGATGTTGGAACAAAAGACTGAGTTTCTCCAACTGAGTTGAGAGTTTCATCCCTATGGGATGGCTGCAATGAACTTGATCCCTTTGATGATTTATCGAAATGCAGGGTAGTGTGATGTGGCATTTTACAAATTCTACATTTATGAGTTGAACTACAATTTCTGACAGAATGAGGGGAAATCAAACAATTAACGCATAGATTATGTTGCTTGGCTAAAGAAAAACGCTCTTGAGGAGTTTTGATCAGAAATGATTGACATTTGTATAAGGGATGAGAAGACGAACACAAAAGGCACTTAGCGCTTTGGCCAGATGGACCAGGCTGGGAATCGGAAGCAACGAAGCTCGCTACCGGCCCTCTACTAGTAGAGGTTCGGGCAAATCGCTGAGTGTTCCCAACGATTGCAGATTGCAAACCGGAAGTAGTAAATTGTACAGATTCCAAAGCGGTACATTGTTTCTCTAAAAAGGCAACCAACTGTCTATAAGTAGGCACCCCATGATTTAAGTTATTTTCCAACTCGAAATCAGTACGTGTTTTAACATCCAATTTATTTACAAGCATATTGAATAATAAAAAATCCCAATGATCGACAGGGAAAACAAGTACACGTAAACCCGCAACGTTTTCCGTAAATGTATTCAGAAGAAGTCGCAATTTTACAGACGTTGGTTTCTGTACTGATTGGGCATTGAAGATTTCATTGTAATACTGAGTGGCAAGTATTCTTTTATTTTGGTACTTTTTCTCTAAAGTTTCGTACGCAATCTTATAATTTGCATCAACGAGGGGAATGCCTTTAATATGTGCTAAGGGTTCTGGACTAAGGGATGTTAAAAGATACTGAAACTTCTCCACGTCAGACAAATCAGAATTTTCATGAATGATTCTCTTGAATAAATCGAAAAAGCTAGGCCAATCTCGAAAATTGCCTGAAAATATTGGAATAGAAAGCTTAGGAATTCTGGCTGAAGGCTTGCGAAGTTGTGAACTAGATTTTGATGAAGTACCTGAAGAGGTTCCCGCACAACCTTTCAACACCATATCATGTTTAATTGCTTTCGCACCATAGTATGCCTGATCGGCTGAGATTCTAAGTTTATCGTACTCTGGAAATTCCTCATCTGAAATTAAACCAATGATTGTATTGTGTGCGGTTTGAAAATCCTCGTAAGTGCTTTCTATTTCATCAGCTCTGGCTAAAAACTGATATTTACAAGTTTCATCTGTTGATGCCTGCATGCCAATTTCCTGAGCTTCCTTTAAACGGGAATAGGCGGTTTGACGCATCAACTTAGCTTTAGTTAATTTGTTGGACATTATGAATAAATATAATAAATTTATTAATCCGATGTAGTATTGATAAATGAACAGAAACGGTGAATCAGCGTGAACTGTTATTCAAATGTTCAAAATGTAAGAGTGAAGGAATTAATTGGCGTAAGTATTGAATTAATTGTTGTAAATATGGAATAATAATGAATGAACAAATGAATGAAATTTGAAAATGAGTAGATATCTAGCAGTCGATTATGACAGTTATTGAAAAGAAGTAATGACAGTTATTGAAAAGAAGTGATAATAGTTATTGAAAAGAAGTGATAATAGTTATTGAAAGGAAGTAAAGATAGGTATTCGAGAACGCAGTAATGAACAGCCCCAGAAGACAAAATACAGCGACCGCAACAAAATATTGACTTGTTATATTCAAAAGATTGAATTTGTTACCAAAATAGTATCCACTGTATGAATATTAGAAGATATTTAAATGATGAAAGGAATCAAAAACACTCGTTTTATAGTTCCCGTAGTAAATAATAACAGATGTACTCTGTGCGATGTGATCCTGACCTTGAACTGGTCTGACCGTGAAATGAAATGATTTTCACGATTCTCAACGTATGTCGCAAAAAATGAAAAAGGTAAACCTTGGCCAAACTAAATTAAAGGGCTGAGATTTTCTGAAGGAAATAATTCGGCTTCTGAAGGACCAATGTAAACGTAGGAAAAATGCTGGTTTAAAAAAAGGAATTAAAAGTAAAAATAAAAATGATCGAGCAAGCACACCTCAGAAAAATAATGTTCCAATGGCAACCGCTTACCTCGTCAGTGTATTCCGAAATCTTGGATCCTGGATTTCTGTGGAAGTTGAATTGTTGGATCACAGCACTGGATCGAATTTTTAGAGTTCGCAGTAATTATTAAAAATCAATTTTGATGATAGCACTCGCGAGCGACTTAGACATTCGGCAGTAAGAATCTTAATGGTAACATGTGTCCGAAAAACCAGCAGTTGCCGATATTTTCAGACGTGTGGCTTGCAATGCCGCGAAATTTGAATATAAAACAAAAAAGGAAAACAATTTAATTTGGCCAACAAAACTTTTGAAAAATAAAACAAATATTTAAAATTGACAAACATTGCAGGGAAGTTGAGATTCCCAAACAGCCTATGATACATCGAATTAATTTATTTGTAAGCAGAATCGCTAAACTGTAAATTATACAGGGTTTCCCATTTAAAATAAGCAAGACATGTGAAAAATCTGACAAGCCATTGACATATGTCAATTTTGTCATCAGATTTGGACGATTCAGGACAAATACTACCACATTGCTTATTCGAACTATACTGGGTGATCAAAAATAATGGAGATAGCCATCTAGTAATTTAAAATGAGACTACAGGGTGTCTCATTTTAAATTACTAGATGGCTATCTCCATTATTATTATACAGGGTGCGGCACGGAGGATGGATGGTTTTAAAAAAATAATAAAAGCGTTAATTTTTACTCAAAAACACATTTATTGACGGAATCAGATTCTCAAGGAAATAGCATTTGAGACAGTCAAGTGTGGAAAATCACATCAGGCATGTGGTGGCCGAAATCGGTGATGCAGTGCTGGAGGCGCTCTTGGAAGTTCGCGTAGACTCTCTCCAACATCGCTCTCTCAACTTGGGCAACTTCCACGCGAATAGCCCTTTTCAATTCGTCCAGAGTTCGGGGCTTGGTCTCGTATACTCTAGCCTTGAGGTGTCCCCATAAGAAAAAATCGCATATGGATAAATCTGGGGTCCGGGGAGGCCAATGAACATCGCCAAACCTGGAAATAAGGCGACCAGGGAAGAGAGGGCGAATAACGTCCATTGATGCTCTGGCTGTGTGGGCGGTCGCTCCATCCTGTTGGAACCACACACGTCGAATTGGAACACGTTGCCGTCGTAATTCGGGGATAAAGAAGTTGTTGATCATTTCGACGTACCGCTCTGAGTTCACGGTAACAGCACGACCATTAAGGTCTTCGAAGAAGTAAGGGCCAATGATGGGTGAAAGCGAAGATCCATATGCAAAATAAATAAATGCTAGGAACACACGAGTCTAACGGCACCTTCCCCACTTCTCTCGTCCTCAGTGGGGGAAAGTTATGCCCATCTGAAAAACGTCCGCCCTCCGTGCCGCACCTTGTATTAAGGCTTGGTGTTCAATTTTATCGTTCCTATTGGTGGGATTTTATCATTATCTACATATCTTTACATCAAAAGATTTTCCATCATTTGGATTTCAGTCTCGACAAATTTGATAAACATTCTGACAACATTGATAACATGTTAAGAGACCAGAGAAGAAATAATATTCCATGATTTTTCATTTAGGAAAGGATCCAGATTATTCTTGAAATTCATGATTTTTTCCTCAAATTTCATCCTATACCATTGGAATGACTCGAAAACGACGCGTTTTATTGAAAAAACGTAGAAATACTTCACTTTTCTAAAATGATTGATTCTTTCGAGAATATGGACCGTTTTTTTTTTCAAGTGGTTTCATGGTAATTTTGCGTGGATTTATGACTTTGCTACGCTGTTACTTCCATACCAGGAGAAATATAGAATATGTTTTGATTGCAGAGTATGTACCATAAATAGAATGAACAATCAACCAAAATTCAGTTTCGAAATAACGGTTCCGAAGATTAAAACGGAAAAGTGTTCTTTCAAGGGTTTCCGACACCCTGTACCTTTCAAACGAAACCGAATTTTGAAAAATGGGATAAGAAAAAAGGGTTTCGTTTTATGAGAGGAATCTACAGTTAAAATATATGTACAGGTCAAACAAACACTCACCCTGTATAATAATCACTTCAATCTTTCATGACAACATACCTCTTGAAAAAATTACGCGCTTTCCTCCATGTTTGTACGCAGTCCGCAGCGCCCTCGACTATTTTCTAAACCACCCATATCCAGCGCCAGTTGCCGTTATACGCAATCGTCGTGAACGAGGTCGTGAACTCTCGAGGGACATCTCATCATGTATCCATGGCTACCTAATATAGAATTTTACTTCATGCTGCCGATAACCTTATCATAATATTTCATATTTCACATGCGCAATAATTATCCGGGAGTTTGGCAGAACCCTCTAGGTCTAGATCTTATAACAATGTTCAAGGTGTTATAATTTTTGTACCATTTTTCTAGAAATTTCCCATTTTTCTCATTAAAACCTTGAATTTTTTCAAATTTAATGCTCGAGGTGCCTATAAAATGATTTATTTCCTCAGTCTAGTCTTGTCTTATTCAGATCGAATCATAATTTCATACAAACGTCTTCAAAAAACCTGACAGCGTCGTATCAAACATTAAAATGAAAAAAAAAATAATGTTGTGTCCACTTTACAAAGTGAAATAAAAAAAAATTTACATGGTGTTGGGTTTTAAAATGGCTTTAAAAACTTCTCTAGTTAATACTCTTTGCAATGGTATGTAACATGTACCATTAATAATCAGATAACTCCACAAAAAAACCGTTTTGTCTTCAAGGATGCCTTGAAAGGATGACGACAAAACTATTCCATTGAGCAGGCAAAATCTTTTCTCTCATTCTACCACAGCTAAAAATAGCGTGCCCTCTATCATCGGCTTACAATACTCCAAAGGGCGTCGCCAGGAAGGGGGCAGCTGCCCCCCGTGCCCCCCCAATCAGAATAGGAAAAATGAACTGATTTTCGTATATAGTGCTATTATTTCATAAGTTTTTAAGGGATTTTTGAGCTCTAGGGGGGGGGGGGGAACTGCCCCCTACCCCAGCTCAAAAGCTGGGGGATAATTACTACATTTGCAAGTCATTTCATAGGCCTGCAGTAAAGGTGCAGTAATGCAGTTTTGAGTTCACTCAACATTTCGGTGGTTCATCAACATATTCTGTAGCATATTTTGAGCTGGGGGGAGGACACGGGAGGCAGCTGCCCCCCTCCCCCCTAGAGCCCAGAAATCCCTTAAAAACTTTTGAAATAATAGCATAATATACGAAAATCAGTTCATTTTTTCTATTCTGATTGGGGGGGGCACGGGGGGCAGCTTCCCCCTCCCTGGCGACGCCCTTGGGAGTATTGTAAGCCGATGATAGAGAGGGCACGCTATTTTTAGCTGTGGTAGAATGAGAGAAAAGATTTTGCCTGCTCAATGGAATAGTTTTGTCGTCATCCTTTCAAGGCATCCTTGAAGACAAAACGGTTTTTTGTTGAGTTATCTGATTATTAATGATACATGTTACATACCATTGCAAAGAGTATTAACTAGAGAAGTTTTTAAAGCCATTTTAAAACCCAACTCCATGTAAATTTTTTTTATGTCACTTTGTAAAGTGGATACAACATTATTTTTTTTTTCATTTTGATGTTTGATACGACGCTGTCAGGTTTTTTGAAGACGTTTGTATGAAATTATGATTCGATCTGAATAAGACAAGACTAGACTAAGGAAATAAATCATTTTATAGGCACCTCGAGCATTAAATTTGAAAAAATTCAAGGTTTTAATGAGAAAAATGGGAAATTTCTAGAAAAATGGTAAAAAAATTATAACACCTTGAACTTTGGGCAGAATGATATTTTATTAGGCGCAACAAGTAGCCAAGAGCATCACCTATCCACCATTTACCTATGGCTACTCACCCTCCAAACACCCTGTATATTTATAATCAAGAAACTGAATAATTTTAAATTTACAAACATATTTAACTCCGACAATTCAATCGTTTAGTATGATTACTGAAATATTGAAATACATGAATTAATTTATTACAGTATTCAATTTGTGACGCCACAGCAAATCATTCTTCATTGTGAAATTGCCTGTTCTCTGTTCCGATTTTGTTTCAAATGAAATGCTCATTTAATTGTCTAACATTTATTCAAATTTTTGCATGAATTCTTCACAATTCAATATAAGATCAATGTTTGATTTTTATATTCAATATAAGATACCATCACCACCATACTTAATCATACAAACTCTAGTGCTTTTAAACCTTCACTTGAAAATTTTATGCATTATTTAAAAGATTGAAGTTTGAAGTATCACCATTGTAAATAAGCTTTCATCTCGACTTTTCTTTGTCTACCTTCAACAATAAAAATTTCTTTCCAAGAAATCACCGAGTTCATTCTAATAATGAAACTTACCTGTAGAAGGTTCAGAGATGTCTAATTCAATATCATCGGAACCTCCACCTAAAACAGAGTCACTTCCCTTTTCGACCAAAGCATTTGTGTTCACATAGTATATTTACTTGAGTTTTTTGTCCATATCTGGACTCATTTTCATCAACAGTTTGGACCTTAATACAAAGTGTACATGGACACCTGTAAATAGATATACATCATTGATGGTAACTAGTGAAAGAATTCATTCAAATACACTTCTAGTAATTATGGCCTGAATTCCTAAAGGACAAATTCCAGAAATTTTGATACTACCTCCTCTTTTCATTCTCCGTTCAACACATTGACTGACATAACCTGAACAAATAAGAATTTGTTGTAACATTTTCGAATAATAAATAAGTGTTTCACCTTTGGCATTGCTCCGATTACAATCATAAGTAGTCAATTTTCCTTTAGCAGTTTTCCTTTTGTTCCTCCAAACATAATAGACAAATCATTATTCAGATTTCTCCAAGACTCAAACTCATGAATTTCCCTAAAAAACACTTGTGTCATTGATTTCCAAAGAATGTATTCGTTTAAATATTAAATCAAATCTTCATCTGTGCAGAAAGTTTCCATGGATCTTCAGAGCAGAGTGGGCACTTGAAATGCTTCATTTTTGCCTTTTTTAATGGCCTGAAACCTTTGTTGCAACTTCGCAGATGTGTTTGTAATGGCGGAAAAATATATATGCTCTTAAAATCGGAAGTTATTGATATGTGAAAAGACCTACTTCTGTTGTTCCATATTGCAGCTTCAGTAGTAAAATCCCAGTTGTAAGCGCTTAGATTAAAAGTAAATACTATGGAATAAAAGTAATGTAGAGTATGTAGTCTGTGATGTATTCCTATTATACCGATGTGTTTGTTACACTACAACCGAATAGAATGATTGTCTTGTAGAAATTGTGGAAAATAATTTATGACGAATAACTCGCTACAGGCGCCAGTTCTCTCTAGAGTTGTCAAAGATGTGACGGGCGCGGGATTTCAAATCAGTCATTTGAAAATGCGCGGGAAACTGCTTCTCTCTGATTGGTTTGTGACATTGGACAATTAATGTATGCTGCCAGATGGGATGTGCCCGCAGAAAATTAAGGTGATTCGGAGATACGAGGCCCTGATCACACGACGTTCTTGATCATTGTTGCGGATCGCGTATTTTCGTCCGCTGCCTACGCTGTTTAACATAAAAACGGCATAAATGTGTCTAGTCGCCGTTCCGTAATGACATGGCTCCCCGGATATTTGTCAGACGAACGGAGTACTTTATGATATAAGGCAGTGTTTTCCGGGGACTGGAAAAACTGAGTTCGAGTGAAACGGCCCGGAACTGGCGGATTTCGGTGCTGTACAGAGGGTAATAGATTCCCTTTTCTCCTCGAAATGTAGCGTGTTTTGCTACAATCAGATTTGGTTTTCGAAATGTTCAGACAGAACTATGTGATTCGGAGGTTATTCGTTTTGGTTCCAGATTATCTCAACATTATGATATTCATGATATACAATACAAACTCTTCAAAAATCAAACGATATGGCTGCCCATGTAGCGAAATGACGACCAGGAACAGATGGTCTAAAAGAAAATATCCAGCTGTTTCACGCTGCAAATCTTAGTGGGTGCAGAGGAAATGAGAACGAGTTAGGCTCAACAATTGGTGCTCTGTCGAGTGTTTTCTTCTCAATCTCTGGTGAGAGATCCAGGTATTCTGTCTTTTCTGTTAGCAATTACTCTTTCGTCTCTATTTCCCAGCATCGATGAAAGACTACTTTCATTTCTGAGAGGGATTTCAGCGTACCCTGACTGTCGCAACATAAGTATATGTGTTTTCTCGAGTAGCTTTTGCGGATACTCTCCACCGCAAATAGGAGGACAGCATATAGCTCTGCTTGTGGTTTTAAGCAGTATTACCCAGAGGAATGGACCACTTTGTCCTTGGTCCAGCAATCCCACCATCGGTTAATGTGTTACAAACCTCCCGTCGGTGAACCAGGTGTGACCCCCAGGTTTGAGTAACCTGTGTGGTTTATACCAGGGACAACTTCTTTGTAGGGATCGTCGAAGCAGAGGCGGTCGCTCGCACGCTCGCTCGCACGGTACCCTATGTGGAGGAGGGACGGGTTGATGTCCTCCACCATCTGGAGAGCCATGGCGTGCCTGCTGAATCCTCCGTGATCACGCCGTTGTCCGATTCTGAGTGATGTTTTCATAGCCACCTCAATGATATCGAAGTGTATGGAATGAATGAGTGCCCTTGGTCCAGTGGTTAGGACGTTGGATTATGACCCGGCAAGTCCGAGTTCAATCCCGAGCTAGGAAAGAAATTTTCTAGTCTCGGTAGGGGCCACCATTTCACTGTTGGGTCAAAAATTAACAATGCTGTGCCTAAGGTGGCGTAAGGACACAGTAACAAAGCCTACACAGAACACAACTGCTTACTCCGAACTCGCACAAGTTACAAGCTTCGAAGCTTGTAGTTTCAGAGGGGTCTCCGCAGAAGACCTTGGAGTAATCAGGCTAAACAATATGTCATATCAATGCCCAACACGCATTCCATTGATTCTGTGGGAGTGGATCTTAGTATACTAAAAAAAGCTCTCTTCTGGCATCTGTTACGGATGTTTCGGTTACTGGCCTTCTCCATGGAAGTCCACCATACCACCGACGCGTAGGTGAGGATAGGCCGCACGACCACAGTGTACAGGCAGGGTATATTATGGAGTCTCAGGCCCCACCCCTTGCCGATCACCTTCCGTGTAAACCAAAATATTACATTGGCTTTATTGGCTTGAGCTTCGATGTGTTTGTTTCACAGAAGTTTGTGGTCCAATATAACACCGCGCTATCGGACCTCATCAGATAAGGTGAGCATCACTCCAAATGGACGGGAGAGTTTAATGTCGCAAAGCACTTCTAATGCTGTCGAAATTTTTCTCTTTTCCAGTTGTACTGATCACTAATACTTTTCGAGGTTTTGCACTTTTTCGGATAGTGCTCTGTTGTCAATATTCCATTTATAATATTTGTGAGAGCGGGTATGCCATTTCAAGATAATTTCTTCTTCTTACATTCGTTATTTCATCGCTTCCTTTTGTTATATCCCTTATAGTTGGTTGGATGGTCACCTTTTCCACAAAGGATACAGGAAGCATTTTAAGCGTCTTCTTCCATCGTCAACGTTGAATATTTGCTGTTGTAAACATTTCACGCACCTTCAGGATGAGGGCATTTTCCGTGCGGGGGTTCATATATTTGGTAGCCGTAGCACTGTCCTGGTTCAGTGGACCTATTTTTTGGGTATACCTTCAACCGGAGACTATAGAGTTTATTTATAGGTACTAAATATTTCCTTTTTTTATGTTCTCATGTGAACTCTCGTCTTGACACTGCACTGTCTTTATGAGACGGCCGTACTTCTATTACATTGGAATGGCTTGATGACAGTTGATGATACTGTGGATTGTATTGTGAATTGGTGTGATATTGATTGAATTTCCGTGACTATTTCACTCATTCCAAGAACTGACCAATCACAGTTCAAAGTCAGCTCGTATTATCGCGATAATACCAACTATCTCTGAATTATGATTGTTCTGACAACTTCGGCATTTTCAACGATTAAATTACAGAATAATCTGTTATTGAAATATGGATACGAACGGTTTGACAACTGATAAATATAAATTGTAGACATCAACATGAGGTTTTCCTTGCTTTTCTCGAATATGGAGTTTCTGACCTTTTATTCTGTTCGTGAAATAGTCTTATAAAATTTCACTCGAGATTGAATTTACCTTATTAGTCTATCTCTTATTTCCAAACTCAAATGAGTTGCTTTGAGGAAACACCACTCGTCCTCCGGACTCGTGATGTTTCCAAGCAACAATGCGTTACATGCTTTCGTCATAAACCTCCTGAAAATAAGGTACAAATGGGTCCATTACCTGATGAAAGAATAAATCAGGCATATCCATTTCAACACGTAGGTTTAGATTTTGCTGGTCCATATTATATGACGGATCGAAAGGGTCGTGGCAATAAAGTCACTAAATGTTACATTTGTGTATTCATTTGCTTCGTTACAAAAGCCGTTCATCTGGAACTTGTTTCTGACATGACGACAGAGTGCTTTATAGCTTGTTTTAAACGATTTATTTCACGTCGCGGAATTCCAACTAATGTTTATTCCGATAATGGAACCACATTCAAGGGAGCTAGAAATGAACTTTATAGAATAAATAACATGTTGAGTTCAGATAATGCACCAATCTGAAATTTTTCTTCAACATTCAACATATCCTGGAAATTCAGTCCCCCTTTCTCTCCCAATTTCGGTGGTCTCTGGGAAGCCGCAGTGAAGCAAATGAAATTTCATCTTACGCGAACAATGAAAGATACACATTTAATTGATGAAGAGTTCATAACACTTTTGTACCAAATAGAAGCTATTCTCAATTCTCGACCTCTGTTTGCTCTTTCAAATGATCCCAATGATCTTCAGCCTCTCACCCCATCCCATTTCCTGATACACCGTAATATGTGTTCCCTTCCTGAACCTGAAATTCGAAATATTCCCCCAAGTCGCCTCACAAGGTACGAACATATACAGCAATTGTATCAGCGTTTTTGGAAGAGATTTTCAACGGAATACATCAGCCAACTACATCAAAGTAACAAATGGCACGAGACAACTTCACAGCTCAAAGAAGGGTCGCTTGTTTTAATCAGAGATTCAAAACTCCCACCAGGTAAATGGAGTATAGGAAGAATCATGAAACTTTTTCCAGGCAGAGACAATATCACAAGGGTAGTTGAAGTGTAGACATCGAGAGGTCACATCACCAGGGCCGCAAGATATTTATTTCCACTTCCAATCCAAGGAAATTAATGGGTACACAATTTGAAGAAATCTCAAATTGGCGGGTCTATGTTAGGAAATTACCGAAGAAGCGGCAATGCACCGATCAGCGCACGCAGTCGACACAGATGTGCTGAAACACGAAGAGACATATTTCCATATTTTATACAGGGTGTCCCAGAAGTCCCGCACTTCCTTGAGGGGATCGAAAGTGAAAAATATTCTAAGCCCAAATATCCATGTTTGAAATCTTTTGATAACGTAGTTCATTAGTTATTAATTAATGAAAGTGACCAATCAGGAGCGCGCTACAGAAGATTGAGTAAGAAGTGGGGACGCGAAAGTGAGACGCCAGTCTCGGTCTCACTCTCGCGTTCCCAACTACTTACTCATTCTTCTATAGCGCGCTCCTGATTGGTCACTTTCATTAATTAATTACTGATTAACTACTTCATCAAAAAATTTCAAACATGGATATTTGGGCTTAGAATATTTTTCACTTTCGATGCCCTCAAGGAAGTGCGGAACTTCTGGGACACCCTGTATATGTTCATAATTCATTCATTCATTCATTACTTGTAGAAATAAAACGTTGTAAAGCCTATCAACCTCATTTTTATTTCTTCGAAAAATTTAAATCACATAAATAGATACAGTCTACTCATCTAAAAACAAAATTAATTGGTCCAAACGCGCCAGGATTGATTAACCAGAGAAATCAATCACTTTTCATCACGATCATCACGTTATCCGAAGACCAGTCGTCCATCGAATTCTCCCAACCGTTGGAGTGGAGTTCCAAAAGGAGAACCAAAGTTCATTTGAGAAGTACATATCCAAAATTGGAGAAGAAACTCTTAATCCTGAAGAGAAAAAACGTCGAATTTTCCGCCGAAGGAAAACACGAAAAACATTGGAAACATACAAAAAAAGCTGTGAGTTCGTTTCCTTGAATCCTTTTACAGTTTTTTCCCATCTGTTCCTTATCAGAATTGAGATATGGCTCCTTCTCTTGAAAGAAAACGAGGTGCAATGAAGCATCGTTTAACTAATTTAGGCAAATATATTGATGATTTATCAGAAAATCAACCTGGAATTACAGTCTACTCATCTTAAAACAAAATTTCCATCAGAAATACATAATCTACTCGATCTAAACAATCTTGGAGAGCAAGGAACAATTTCTCAAAAAATAATTCCAAATTTCCAGTGCCAGGTCTGTAAATGCTTAAGATGCCAAGACGGACATTCTTAACAGAGACTGAAATGCCACACATTTCAATATGTGATTCTACGGAATAATCCGACACTGAAAGTTTTTTCACCTGTAGTTCTGACTTGGTATATAACATTGAGCCACCATGTTGATTCTGAATGCGGCAAAAGAAGTCTGCTTGGTCATAGCCCGGGATTGACACAGCACTATCCGAATCGCACCAGTGTTCCACTAAACTTAACACATCGGGGGTAGTTTCTTCCACTAACTATTCCAGACTGTCCAGTTTATTCGAAAGGCATTGCATATTTAATTGTATAAGTTTGAACTCTTCCACATTCAACTTATCTGAAGGGGAAATCAATTTAGTTGATCTTGGTTTAATTTTCTGCGCTGAAAAAAACGGTGTACGTTCACTTTGTTTGGCCAATTGGACCCATCAAGAGCCTTCTCGCAGTCCGAGATTGGAATGAGAACCTTGAAGGAAGAATAATTATTAGCTTACGCTAATTTCTCAGAGTTTTGACAAAAACTTAATTTGAGCTGTGAGAACTAATATTTTTCTGGAGTGTTATACACTGTTGAATTCGTAATTTTTTTCTTCATCATCCCAAGAGGAAGACCAATATGGCGTCCATAAGAAAAAAAAATTGACAATCGCGTCTCTGAAGCAATGGAGAAGAGAAAAAATCTGACAACACCAGTAGAATCGTCCATATTGGATAATGGCTACAAACCGAATTTGGTGAAGTTATCTCCAGAAACAAATGAGTTATGAATAAAAAAGGAAAACCTCGATTTTCAGTTTTTCCAGATATCTCGGGAACCATTAGAGATTGCTTCTAGAGACGGTCAATTCTAAAACCGATTGTCCAAGGTCTATCAAATTTGGAGCATTTACTCTCAGAACTAAGGTCACTACAAAATTCTTGGGCATGATAGTTGATGAACATTTTGGATGGATGCAGCAGATTGACTTAGTCAGAACAAAGCTGTGCTCAGTGTTATATTCTTTGCTGGTGCTTCGGAGGCAGGTTTCGCTCAGTACTCTGAAAGCGGTATATTTTTCAAATTTTCAGCCCATTGCAGCATATGGCTTGATTTTGTGGGGTGGATCTTCAGAAATTCAGACAATTTTTGTGTTGCAAAAAAAAGCCATAAGGATAATTTTATGCCGGTTGTGTCGTAGCTCATGTGGGTTTTTTTTTAAAGAACGGTATACTCACCATGTAAGGACTATATATCTACAGACTTATAATGTTTGTACGAAAGAACCCACAATATTTTAGTGTAGTAGGAAACATTAACAATACTAGACGAATTGTCCCATATTTTTACCCCCACACACTCTGACTATTACTGAGAAGATGCCCCTTTATAGAGCAATACAAATATTTTTATTGTGCTCTGCCAGCGAGATTACGAAGTATTGACTCAACTAGGCCCTTCAAGAGGCATGTTTGCGAATACATTATGGATTGTGAACCTTATAGAATATATAAGAAATTGTAGGAATTTTCGAAAGAAGAATCTATGTTTAATTTTTTTTTCTCTTTGACGTGTTTTCATTCCATTTCATTATTTTTTGTAAAGATTTTGGAAATAAATAAACTTTATACTATTATTAATTTGGATCCGTTAAGACCAACACAGTCACCCTTAAGGTGGGCGTTCAATGTATGTGTGTTTTTATTTCAAGTTGCATTTGAAAATGGTTTCACTTTGAAAACTGAAATTTTGTGGGTAAACTCAGAAAGGATTGGAGTTCTTGATGAAATAATTTTAGTCTATTTCATTCCGAAAGTTATTTTTTTTTCTTTCAAAAATAGAAGAAAATGAGCCGACTCATGCTTCTGTTTTATTTCAACAGAAAGAACCATGAAAATAGTCCAGCATCCGATTAAAAGTGAATCTACTGATAATTTCGTTCAGAAAAACAACTTCCTGCTTTACCCACAAATTGACTTATTTCATAGTTCGGCGATTATCGGATAGAAAGCGCCATTGTACATTTCATTCATAATCAGAGGAATATTCATAGAACTTGATAGTGATAATGCATGTTCTATGGAGATATTCCATTAAATGGAAGGTGGCGCCTCTATCGGCTGAGCTTTCCTACTAGCTTTAAACGCCGACCTTAATAACGCAATTTTTTTCTAATACAAGCCACCCTGTATCCTGTATCTCCAACGGTTTTCGATATCCCTGCAGTGCCCCTCTAAATAGTTCTAAACCTGTATATCTACAGACTTCTATTTTTCCACAAGTATGACCATTATTTTCAAGAGAAGAAATAGGGAACTCATCTTTATTTATATCCTACTCATTCCTCTACACTGCGAAAGAAGAACCCACATTATGCAGGTATAAAGAGATTTTCAATGAACTGCAAAAAGCGATCCAGAAATTCATGCACTACAAGCTTTCCAAGAAATCTAAATTTGAATTTTTTTGTACAATTAATCAAGCAGAGCAACTATTGGAAATTGTTTTGAAATTAGTTCGTGGTATTTAGTTTTATTTTAATTCTGGAATTTTATGGTGGAATTGTGACTTTTTTCTTTTTTTTTTCGCTATACCTTTTCCAAGGATGTTGTAATAATTATTGAAAATAAATATCTGTTCTATTCATTTTTTCACTTCAAAGGTTATTTTCCCAGAAGACCCTATGTGATGAGCATGTGCATGCTAGAATATTATTTTGCAATATTGTCACTCGGTCAATGGTCATTCTCAGAAAGATATCCGAGAATCCTGGTCCCATTCATGTTCTTGTTATATCCAAGCTTATCGAGAGCAACTAGCATAATATATTATAAACCAATTCCGCGTGAACTTCGTATGCAAATGAGCCAACCACCCACAAACATGTCTCGCTATCAATCGGTGTAAAGCGAATACTTTGCTGGAATTACCATAACTAACGATGTCGTATTAGATTATTCTCAATATAAAACGTTACAGTTATTACCAATCAACGTTTAAAGCACACCAATTACCTGATTCATAAAACACCTCGTTATGAGCATAATTTATCACAATATGCTGGTTTGTTGTATGTCGAAGTGCGAAAGAATCGCCTTGATGGTCCACATTGATACAACAGATGTTATGAAACGCATTATACTTTAGGGTCAGTGGAAACGCCTCATTCTGCTTCCTCTCCAATTATCCATTGAAATATTACATTATCTGAAATGTCACGGCTACATTTTTCCGCCAAACTCCGTTAACTTAGAAGTGTTTGATAGGAAATAGTTATTTATATATCAAGGGAATTATGAGGATGTTAATGGCAGAGGGCAACAGATTTCAAACTCGAGGGATAGTTGAGTTGCCCGAGGTTGATAACATCTAGTAACTCACGTGATAGATAATTAATTTTATTTCATACTGAATGCAAGATGAGAATCTTATTCTGTTGGTTTTCAGAATAAAACGATCCTTGTCTAAGGGGATGTGGTACACGTCCGAGCTCGCGAGCTTCCTTCAAAACTTGGGCTTTTTATTTCCATGTTAACTCAGTTCGTATGCGGCGTAGACCGACAACTTTTTTTAAATCAAAGCTTAATCATTTTTCTAGAATTTTTATTACTCGCTTTTCTGTTTTTCTTCGTATATTAGGAAAAAAACCTGGTGAACTGTAATTTCATTAAAATCTGGACAAACGATTTCATTTCTTCGATATCTCCGTCAATTTTCGGGATAAATGCATGAAATTGTCAGTATACATGAGGAATAATATTTTGCAGAATGTGTATTACTTTCTTTTTCGTTTTTCTTCGTATATGAGGAAGAAAACCTGGTTGAAAATATGACCAATAAAGTTCCTTTTTTATGATTCATTCAAGAATTAAGGTGGCAATAAATAGAAAAAACTGATCAAAACACATTCTGATAAATATTATTCAGCATGTATACTGAAAATTTCATACATTTATCCCGAAAATTGACTGGGATATCATGGAAATAAAATCGTTTGTCCAGATTTTTATCAAATTACAGCTCACCAGGTTTTTTTCTAATATACGAAAAAAAACAGAAAAGCGAGTAATACACATTCCAGAGAAATGATTAAGCATTAATTGAAAAAAAATTGTTGGTCTGTGCCCCATACGAACTGAGATATCATGGAAATAAAAAGCCCAATTTTTGAAGGGAGCTCGCGAGCTCGGACGTGTACCACCTCCCCTTAAGAATTCAGTAGGCATGATCGCCATGGATATATCAAGTCACAAAATTGTGAATATTTGTCAAATTCATTAATTCGTGAAAATCAATTGATGCTTGGTGAGAATTGAGATTTCCAGCGAATTATTGCGAAAGGCTGAAAAAGCCGCTGCCATACTACTCGCGACAAAGTCGGAACCAAAAGAAGAATATGAAAAATTTCTGTAGTGGGTGAAAGTTAACCCGTATTGAAAACAATAATTTGAGTGAATCTATGACTTACTTCCGAGACATGATGAAGCATTGAAGTGTTTGCGTCCGTCGGGTCCGGAAAGATTGTTTTCTAAAACGGGGCCTAAGTAACTACTTTCCCGCATTGTTTTCGATTTGGAAAGTGTCACTTTTCCTCACTAGTGCGGGAAAGTAAATATTTGTTGAATTTGTGAATGATTATTACTATTACTAATATCTTTAACATTGAATCTCTTGATTCACTTACTTTGTGGTGAAAACAATGAAAAAATTCAAAATTTTATAAATCATAATGGAATCTTCAACAAAATAAGCAGTGAAGAAATTCCCTGTTCGGAGACTGACTAGATTGTTTGTTGTAAGGGAATTTCTTCACTGCTTATTTTGTTGAAGATTCGATTATGATTTTTAAAATTTTGAATTTTTTCTTTGTTTTCACCACAAAGTCACACACATATTTCTAATTTGTTCTGATTTCATTGAAGCCTGAGGAACGCGAAATATAACGCCGAAACGTCGCTTTAGAATCCAATTAGTTTTTGTTCAGTTCCTTACACCGAGATCCATTTTAGTTCATGAAATTCTGGAAGGAACGAGAATAGTCCATCGATATAAAAGTTTTCGTTTGTAACCTAACCTCTAATGAAGAAATCACACCCCTAGAATGCAAAGTTGGCACCCAAATCTTCGAAAATTTACGAATTTTTTATTTCATTCGTTTAGGAACTCGTTATTAACTATTTGTAACATAAAAATTTTCGTTTGTAACCTAACCTTTACTGAAAGAATGACACACCTTACATGCGAAGTTAGCACCTGCATTTGCGAAAATGGAAAAAGCTTTTTTTGTAATCGATTGTGACTCGTAAGTAACTATTTGTAACATCAAAATTTTCGTTTGTACCTCAATGATACTGACAAAAAAATACCACATTTCGCTGAACATCCACAGGCATCCACTTTTCGATTTTTCGCGAAAAACAAAATACATTTTTCGGCAACCGTCCGGGAAGTACCCACTTCCCGGACGCTTTTTCTTTGAGAAAGTAGCATTTCCCGGCCTAGGCCGGAAAGTACGTACTTCCCGGCCTAGGCCGGAAAAACACGTCGTTGTTGTCATTGTTATGATCATCACAATAGCAACGAAATAACGGATGACAGTTCTGTTCTGTTTAATTCAAATATAAATCAAAATCAATGAAGAGATGTGTCATCTCATTGATTTGTAATTCTTCACGGTTGCCAAAAAAATATTGTACGCAACACGCCCGGAAATAGTTTTTTTGGACTCACAGACTTCCAGGACTCGCCTCCGGCTCGTCCTAGAATCTTGTCTATTCGTCCAAAAAAACCCTATTTTCCGGACTTGTTACGTAAATTACTATTTTCTACAAACGTCGAAAAATGACAAGGTTCGCGCATAGACAACAATATGCGAAGTGACCCTTTTTTTCATTTTCCTTCGTTACCATGACACCGTGCGCGAAGTAGTGTGCGAAATACTTACTTCGCACACTGCATGTAAACTATATGGGATTTTTATATTTTAATCTTTATGTTCCTCAATCAAGCAAAAATCCAAGAAATCATTGATTCATTAATGTATAACAATAATTAAGGCTTTCAAATTGTGAGAAAATTTAACACTACCTACCTAATTTTATTTATTATTTACAATGTTAACATTTATGGTGCAGCCAGTGCACAAATGTTTGTAGAAAAAATTCTGTTCGCATCTCATGCGCGAAATACTTTGGTGATCTCGACTATTTTTTTCAACTCGGCTGCGCCTCGTTAAAAAAAATCAGTTCTCGATCACCAAAGTAGCATTTCGCGCACTAGATACAAAAATAACTATTGGAGAGTCTAGCATTTGTGATTATTTGTAATTTCGAAATTTTTGTTTGTAACCCAACCTTCAATGGAGAAATGTCACCCCTGAAATGCGAAGTTATCACCCACATTTTGGAAAATGTGAAACATTTTTTTTTCTTTCCTAAATATTTGTAACATAAAAATTTTCGTTTTTAACCTTACCATTAGTGAAAAAATGCCCTTCCTAATATTCGAAGTTCCTCCCCCACCACAAACACTCCCCCTTCCACCACTCTCTACCACCACAGTATAGACAAAGAGTAGACACAAGAGAAATCACTTAGGCTTGGCGGCAAATATCAGTTCTTCGACCTTGAATAATACTACGCCTATACAGGGCTGTTATTGGCACCCCTCGATTAGACCTCGTCATTCACAAATGACTTTCAAGGTCAAACAAACGATGTTAGCGATTTCATTCATAAATGGGGGGAGTGAGGTCGCTTGTGTCTACTCTTTGGTATAGATACCAACCAGTAGTCGCACTCCGTGGATTTCCTTACTCCATTCCGGACTCGCGCATACCTCATTCGTCATAACCTCAAATCATCCAATATTACTCGGGAAAATGTCAGGTCCCGCATATAGCTAGAGATGGCCTGCTGTTATATTCCCTTGTCATATTATTTACAACTATGTTGCCGCTTTTTCTGATAAACTGAACCCAACGTTCCGAGCCGGGTTATTTTCTGAATATATTCCATTTTCAGAGTTCAGACACGACATAACTTTCTTCAAGAGGATTATACTGATTTTCCAATGGATATTGCTGTGCTTCGGCTGGAGCAATCAAATTATATATAAAGTTTTTTTGAGAGCCAAGAATATTATTTCGGTATATTTGCCGATAATTCTGTGGCTGCGGCAACAACTGAGTGCATATCCTGATGCGCGCCGAGGTATGCGCGAAATCCCGTTGGAGTAAAATTTTCAGTTCATTTTAGCGAGAGTGCGACTACTGATTGGTGTCTATACTGTGGTACCACACTCACATACACACAAATGCACATGCACACGTATGCATGCCGTCGCTCAAAGTAATAGATGGGAATTCATTTTTGATTGCGTGCACTAGTTGCAACTTGCGATACCGAAAAAACTGTCCATTTTTAGGTCTTGGGCCCAGGGAGACTATTGATCAGAAATACATAAACTGCAACATATCCAAATTTCAGCCAATTCGACTGGAATCCATTTCCCATTCAATTTGTGCGGGGTCCTTTCAATTGCAGAATGTGTTCTAATGCTTAATAGTGGAAAATGAATACAGCACTCATCACTTGGAAGATCGGACCTGATCGAAAGATCCTCCCGATCCAAGATAGGTTAGGACTTTGTGAAAAGGTTTTTTAGCAGGTGAAGTAGTTTTTACTGCTTCTTTCTCTTTTTTCCTCTTTTTTTCTTGTGACAGATATCTACATCCGGTTCGATGAAAAAGCTCTGTAACATGGATAGCAGCATATTTTTTGAACAAATTCAGTATCACCACACATACACGGGGAGACAGAGTTTTTTCAGAGGTTTTTACTGTTCTCGTGTATCATCCGCAGAATTGCATGGTAACACGATTACATTTCCTCTTCTTTTGGAGTAACTATAATAACCTAAATTCCGAATTTAGTGAAAATCGAATCATTTGGAATATGAATGAAAATTCACGAAATTAATAAAAAGTTGTAATATTGATATATTCTGAATTGTATGAAATCGCTGAAGGAGTCCTACCGCATTGTTACCAAATGGAGTTTTTGAAGAAAATCAGCGCAGATTTTTTTGCAAATCGATGAAAAATAGTAAGAATGAAAATAGTCACTGAAGGAGAAATTGAGGTGAGGGGTTTTGCGTAATTTGCCATCGTAGCAATTGAGCAATTCCAACAATTATTGAATAAAAAAGGAAATTACATCAACACGTTCTTTAACTACAATTGAAAAAAGCACCAAATCTTCAAATAAAAAAGGAGAGTGAATAATGAATTTCTAAGTGTAGCTTTTAACATTTTTCACTTTTCATGGTCTATTCAAGATTGTGATGTGTGAAATAAAAAAATTATCATTATCATTTTTTTTTAAATCGGCAGCATAGTTCGAATGTACTTATCATAGATCTGAAATTACTGCAACAGTATGTCTTAGGTGCGGATATATGGCGGAAAATAGGTATATAACCAAAGAGGAGTCTTTGATATAACCTCTAAATATTTAATGTTTCGGCTTTTGGCACTGCACTAAATATTTCGATCAGGATTGAGTTGTATCATTTTAACGTGTTGATTTATTCTATTTTATTACTTGGGTTTGTTTACATATAAGTATACCCAGAGTTAGTAATAAAACTCTCTAAAATAATTAGAATTATTGAAAAATAAGATTACATTTGTTACTATGTTGAATAAGATGATTTCTTATTATGATATATGACATGTAGAGGAGATAGCCAGAATCTCCTAAATGCCATATTTTTATCTTCAAAATATTTTTGCTCCCTATTTTCTCTGATAAAGGACATTTGCCATATACCAGCATCATGAGTTGGCCCTGTGTAACGAGTATTTATTGAAGTTATACTTATACTATTATACCCCTTTCGGTTATAATAAACAGCCCCAGGGTAAATTCCATTCTTCTCTGGAGGATTAATGATTTCAATATGAGTACTATCTATGCAGCCTGCAACAGCACCACACATACCTTTGTATTAATTCCTGAATTATTAAAAAGTCGATCTGCACGAGAAGTGCCATGTTTATAGATTTAAAATATTCAATTGTTCATACAAATACAGAAAAACATTCCAAAATAGTGCCCAACGCGAGTGGTTTTCGTTAACAACACCTCTGTCGTTGTTGCCAGTGTTCCACTTCTCATAGCCGCTGTTTGTTATACATAGCAACTTTTATAGCAACTTACACAAATAGTGAATACCAATTTCGCGCTTAGCCACTGACTGTGAACATAACGACGATTTGCAGTTGCTATCCATAACAACTCTGCTTAGTGAATAGCCCCGTATAAGTATGAAACTAGGCCAAAGTTTGAATCCAGTTATCCAGTCGTAACAAGAAATTACTGCTTTCCATTGCTCCTTTTGGGCATGCAAGATTGTGAATATAAACAGAAAATGCTGCTGAAATCCACTGAGCAGAACGAATGCGCGGAATGTGATTCGAATATTCTTCGTTGGATTGGACCAGAAATACAAAGGCGGCAGATAGTCTGATGTTCAACGGAATTTTCTTGCATTATGCATTCTTTGATCGTTTACTTTGAGGGGACATGGCAATTCATACTCGATATTGGATTATCGTTCATGCATCGGTGAAAATTTGTGGAATTCTTATTTTTGGGGAACTTAAGATATATATCTGAATAAGTATTGTTTTGTGATTTACGGGGTGGTTCTTTTAATATTGCTCCATTCGAAATCTACCCGTTGCATAAAAAGAATTGATAATACAACCAGTAGTACTGAATTTGGCTCACTCCCTTTGTTCGGTGGAGGGGTTAACTTTGCAGTCTAAAATGCCAAGGCGAACCACAGTTTAGACGAACGGAAACCACAAAATTCCGAATCGAGTAGTATTCCTTAATTCTTTTCCTCCGACAATACTGGTGGAGGCGTGATATTTAAAAATACCTCGAGTTCATCCCAAAGCGAAGCGACTAGCTTACTGTAGCTACCGGAAAATAAGACACACGACTTCGGAGCGTTCAACTTCTGATTGTGATCTGATGCAAACTTATTACATAATATGTTACATATTATGTATATCACAATCCAATCTTCGAAAGATGCTCACAATGCCAAAACACGATCTAGAATTGTTGAATGTCCTAATGGATCCCGTTCATTTTGGTCTTCGGCAAAGCTGTAGAAAGAGACACTTCCAGCTCGTTTCCTCCTCTAACCAAGGAAGATGGAACAGCAGCAACGACTGCCCTGGAAACAACATCTTCGCGCATTTGTTTGCTGAAAATTCCACTCTGGATTCATCGGGAAAACAACCCCCGAATATTACACCTATTGACCAGTCATATATGCCCGAGATAACCTTTCGCATACGTACTGTCAGAAAGATTCTGTTTGGTCTCAACACCAACAAAGCCAGTGGATCCTACCGATTGTTCTCAAGAAATATGCCCCCTGTCCTCTGGAAGTTGTTCATCCACTCTTACAAATTGGGTGTTTTCCCATTTAACTGGAAAATCGCAAGAGTACAACCAGTCCCTGAAAAAGGCAAAGAGACCCTAGCAACTACAAACCTATCGCTCTGTTATCTATTATTTCAAAGGTCATGGAAAAAGCTATCAACTCGAGCTCATAAAACATCTGGAACACTCAGGAATTATCAACGATAGACAATATGGTTTCCGTCATCAGAGATCTACTGGTGACTTGCTTGCTTTCGTCTCACATATATGGCAGCTATCTATTGAGAAATATGGTGAAACCCTAGCCGTAGCACTGAATATCTCCAAGGCATTCGATCGAGTCTGGCATCATCAGGGACTTCTCGCCAAGATTCCATCTTATGGCGTGCCACCAAGGCTATGTTCCCTGCTGGCTAGTTTCCTCTCAAACAGATCTCTCCATGTGGTGGTCGATGGAGTTTCATCTGACTCTCTACCCATAAATGCTGGTGTTACGCAGGGATCAATTCTGGCTCCAACACTATTTCTACTTCACATCAACGATTTGCTGGAGAAACATCGTGTCCAGTGCACAGCTTCACGGATGATAGTACCCCCATACCGCCCCTCATCTAGGGCTTCAATACTAGCCTGCCAAATCAGAAACAGATAAGAATGCTAATAGGTGTACGAGCACCCAAAAACAACGAGGAAGAATAATAAATATGGACTTGGCAACAATTCTCCAATCGGGATCTAATAACTTGGTAGAATTCAACGCAAACAAAACACAAGCATGTCTTTTCTCTAGAAGAGCCGATCTTTTTGTGCCCAGCATAGAATTGTCGGGAGTGACCATACCATTGAAGTAATCCATTTCGATGCTTGGTATTACTGTCGGCAGTAACCTTTCTTGGGAGAATCACGTGAGATATTGCTAAAAGTGCATCCCAAGGTTTTCTGTTTCATGCCAGGAGCTATTCCACCTCAGGTCAGCTGCTTTATGATCTATAAGGCACAGATTTGACCTGTCCTGGAATGGTGTTCCCATATTTGGAGTGCTGCACCTAAACAAATCCTAAAACTCTTGGATTCTGTACAAAAATAGCAATTCGTCTCGTCGGTGATGCCTCGCTTACAAATTCGCTCACTTCTCTGGAACACCGTAGAAGAGTAGGCGATCTGTCTCTATTTGATAGATACTTCCATGAGCGATGCTCTTCTGAATTATCAGCAATCGTTTTCCCTCTGGCAGTCCCTTCGTGGTAACTTTGGACATCTGCAGGACATCTCTCTTCAAAGACTCGTTCATCCAACGAACTGCGAGGCTTTGGAACACATTGCCTAGGGGGGTGTTCCCCGAGGCATATAACCTCCAGAATTCAAGAACACCAATTTCTACCTGGTTGCCCTTGGTTCTCACGATGTTCTCTGAACATTTCAGGATGTTTCTTTTCGTGAAAACCACAATGAAAAAAATATACAGGGTGTTTGGAGGGTGAGTAGCCATCTCCCTGGCGACGCCCTTGGGAGTATTGTTAGCCGATGATAGAGAGAGCACGCTATTTTTAGCTGTGGTAGAATGAGGGAAAAAATTTTGCCTGCTCAATGGAATAGTTTTGTCGTGATCCTTTCAAGGCATCCTTGAAGACAAAACGATTTTTTGTTGAGTTATCTGATTATTAATGGTACATGTTACATACCATTGCAAAGAGTATTAACTAGAGAAGTTTTTGAAGCCATTTTAAAACCCAACACTGTGTAATTTTTTTTTTATTTCACTTTGTAAAGTGGACACAACATCATTTTTTTTTCATTTTGATGTTTGATACGACGCTGTCAGGTTTTTTGAAGACGTTTGTATGAAATTATGATTCGATCTGAATAAGACGAGACTAGACTAAGGAAATAAATCATTTTATAGGCACCTTGAGCATTAAATTTGAAAAAATTCATGGTTTTAATGAAAAAAATGGGAAATTTCTAGAAAAATGGTAAACAAATTATAACACCTTGAACTTTGGGCAAAATGTTATTTTATTAGGCGCAACAAGTAGCCAAGAGCATCACCTATCCACCATTCACTTATGGCTATTCACCCTCCAAACACCCTGTATATCATGTCTGAGAATCATTTGTTGATCAAATGGGTCATCAGTCGAAACTGGAATATGAGTGTTTATATGTATGCATACAAGATAGTCATCTGGGTATTGTTGCAACTTCGATAACATAATTCCCCCATTAATATTTGCTAGAGAAAACAAAAGTTGTCCCGAAATAGAACCCTGTGGAATACTGCGTGTTAGTTTCATACGATCGAACTTATCCGAACCATCATTCCCTTGCGTAACACAAAGAGATCTTATCTCCAAATCGGAGCGAAAGAAGCTCACAGAATTCTTCGAAAAACCCAGGTATCTGAGCTCAGCCAACAAAGTTCCATGATCCAGGGTATTACTGAAATATAAAAGACATAAACGAGTGCACTGCTGCCTTTCTGTAGTCGACCATCGAGGAGCTTGGCCAAGCAAGGCGATATACGATATTATTCAATACTTACTTATACTGAAGAGATGTTCTTTTATCATCTTTGAGATCACTGTTGAAATACTTATACGCATGAGTCCCCAAGAGCATCCGATTTAGCTAAATACCTCAGTAGTGCTTTCTTCGATATAACCAGGCGTTGCTTGTACAATATACAACTATTAATGATAGTAGAAAGTGGCCCCACACACAACATCACATAACACATAAACAATTTTGCCCCTATGGACATATTTGTGCATCAAAAATCTTCACCATCATAAAAAAATACTCAACATCTCATCTATGCTATTCGTAATATAGCGCGTTGCTAGCAATTGTGAATCGGGATGGGGCTACGTTTCGTCCCGGCCTCACTCACGATGGACTCATTAGATTGGCTAATGTGAGCGAGGCCTGCCAATGACTTAGTTGGTTGAGTTACCCTGTTCGAAGCGTACGAGGGTACCAAGCTGAAGACGATGTCCGTCTTGAAGCCTCGTGGAAGGTGGTACCCAAGTATCGCTAGGGGCTCCCTCTGCTGAGCACGTACTCAAATGAGGTGCGCGCAATGTGCAGAGGTCTACACATTGATGGACTCCGTGTCGCCACAGTAATATAGACCATAATAATAATAATAAAAACCACACCCGTGCGGTAATAATAATAATAACCGTCTTTATTGATTGACAAAAAAATACACTGAAAAATAGGCGATATTTAGCTCCCGTGCTATTTTTACAAACAACCTACAACCACCTCCCAGCCTCGTAGTGACGCCTCATGTTCAAAATCCTACTACATAGTTAATACTGTCATAGCCTTAATACTTCTTTTCTTTTGTCTGATTTGTCAAAATTTGCAGAAATCAAGAAATAAAAAGTCGTAGCAAATGGATCAGAAGAATTACTCCGTCTGAAACTATCAAATCAGAGAGGCTGTGGAGCATCAAAGACGGTACAATCAGCGCTGTGCAGCACGAGGTTTACTCGCGGAATTTGATATTGAAATCAACTACAAAATAACATGGAGGAACACTCATAATCTCTGGTGTTCAGAAAACCGTCCGCGCTAACGAGGAGGGATCTACATATATGGTGACGATGAGGAAATACCGAATGCGCCTATTGTTCAAGCAATGGCACGTTCGAAAAAATTAATGAAAACCCAAAACATCGAAAACACAAAACCAATATTACTGAAATGAAAAACAATTAATAATGAACGCACACAAATGTGAACCATTGGAAAAATCAATGAAACGACACGAAAAAAATAGACCATTTTATTACCTCATAAACGTCAATGAGCGTGAATCATGCAAAAATAATGTAGGTCACCCGTTGAAAGAAAATGGGATTTCCAAAAATTCGGAGGATCGTTCTGACCGTGACGAGTGGTTGATCAGAATGGATTTCTCGAAATATTTCCTCATGAGAACTTCTCATTGCCTTCTGTTCCGAACCTGATGCCACCTTTGGTACAGTATGCTGTACGCAAGGGTTCGAACTTTCCTGCTGAGCAGCAGGCTCATTAGATGTTTCCGGAATTGATAAGACAACAATGTCTTATGCAATGACGTCAGGCTCCTGTTCTTCGTGTTTTCTTAAAATGTCTGCAACCTCCTTCCCTATCCCCTTAATGATAAATCTACGATCTCTTAGGAAAAAGTATCCAGTTTGAACGTCTTTAACATTAACCTGTATAGATAATGTATTCACGAATTGTATAGATTTCTGGATGAGATTGAGAATCTCAATAGGAATCATCAGTTATTGGAGCAGATGATATGAATAAACAATGGATTTTTTATGACGAAATTTAAATTTTGCTTTGAATCAAACTTTTCATTGAAATATAAAAGTTCCTATCGCTCCAAAAGAATGATGGATGATGTCTTGGACAGATCCCGAAGTGTAGGCCCTAAAAAACCGCCTCGACATAGCTCTGACTTTATCTCATGTTGTTTCTGCATACAAGCCCTTTTATCTTGAATTGAAAAGACGTTACAATTCAGTTCTTCCTGAAGCTAAGAAAGCCGAATATGAACTCTGCATAAACAAATCCGACAATTAAAATTGCTCTCTGTGTGAAATTGTTGAAGATATTACGAATTTGAAAGTTGATAAAATAAGACACCGTTGATCACGGGATGCTATTGAATAAATTGCATGATTATGGTATACGAGGCCCAACTTACAATGTGCTCAAGGACTATCCTTCACATAGGACACAGAGGGTCAGGATTAACAGTGACCTCAGTGAAGCAATGGAGATCAAAATGGGAATACCACAGGGAAGGGTGTTGGAGCCAATTTTATTTCTGGTCTATATCAACAGTATTGGCTTCATTAACGGGTTTGGGGGCCATGTAATCTCATTTGCAGACGATACAGCACTTGTATTCACGGGGAGTAGTTGGAATGAGGCTTTTGAAAGATCGGAACGGGGACTGAGGAGTATGCGGATATGGCTTAATCATAACCTACTGAGTCCGAATGTAGAAAAGACTAAATTTATCACTTTCACCCTATTGCAGAACAACCAACCGAGGCTGAACAGCCTCCATATCCATGAGAAAGAGTGTCTTGACTCAGTGAATTGCAACTGTCCTGTTATCGAGAAGACGGAAAAGATCAAGTATCTTGGAGTAATTGTGGATCAGCATGTAAGATGGGGTGAACATGTGGCTTATGTTGTGAGGCGACTTAGACAATTGATCAGGAAATTTTACGAGCTGCGAAATATCCTGGAGTGCAAAAATCTAACCACCATACCTATACCATTCTCTTGCGAAGTCGGTAGTCAGATACTGTATTGGTGTCTGGGGTGGTACTTTCAATAATTCCCTGAACGCCCTCCGGATGACTCAGAAGACAATACTGAAAATTTTATTTAGGAAACCGAGATTGTTTCCCACGGAAAGTCTCTATAGAGAAACGCAGCTGCTGAAGGTAAGAGATCTCTATATAGTTCAGTGTTTGGTCTGGGCATTTAAAAACAAAACCGACCTACAAAAGGATAAAGAAAAACCTACAAGATTCGTGACTAATTCATGCTTAAGTCTACCAATCTTTAAAAAGAGTCTCACACAGAGGTGTGTTTTCTATCACGGCCCAAACTGTTTAATCAGCTAACAGTTCACATAAAGAACATTACTAATTTCAGTAAATTCAAGAAGTCAACTAAAGCTTTTATCAGGCTTAACACTGAAATTCTCAACTTATTTGGTTGAAAGAAAGCGGCTGCATGATTCCTTGTTTCTCTCTCTATGTCTTTGTGTTTCTCTCTCTTTCTCTCTCTCTCTCTCTCTCTCTGCATGTGTTTTGTTTTTTGTTTTGTGCATTCTGCTCAAAAGATCACCAAGCTGAATGTTCAGCGTAGATATTAGAAAATAGTTGTGTTTGGTCTCATCTGCCAAATTTGATTCTTATTATGTATCTTTGAACACCCCGAATGGGGGATGGAAAGCACAACTCAAGCTAGTACTTAGGTGCGTCTATCCTGTCACGAAGGGTAATTATTACATATTATAAATGGGAACGAAACTGTATTGATTTGAGGAATAAATTTGAAGAGCTTAGATTTGAGATCGTCTTATGCAACTAGTAAACGATTTCAACGACTATTCCAGATTCCAGTCATTTCAAAAACTGACCAATCACAGTCCAAAGACAGCTCGTATTATCGCGATAATACCAACTGTCTCTGAATTATGATTGGTCTGACAACTTCGGTATTTTCAACGATTGAACTACAGAATAATCTGTGATTGAACTATGGATACCAACGGTTTGACAACTGATAAATATAAATTGTAGACGTCAACATGAGTTTTTCCTTGCTTATCTCGAATATGGAGTTCCTAACCTTTTATTCTGTTCGTGAAATAGTCTTATGAAATTTCATTCGAGATTGAATTTACCTCATAAGTCTATCTTTTTTTTCCAAACTCAAATGAGTTGCTTCAAGGAAACACCACTCGTCCTCCGGACTCGTGATGTTACCAAGCAACTCATTTTCGTTTGAAAATAAATGGATAGACTTATCAGTAGTAATATCACAAGAGATTGAATTTCCGTGATAAGTTTATCGATTTATTTTCAAACGAAAATGAGTTGCTTGGAAACATCACGAGTCCGGAAGACGAGTGGTGTTTCCTTAAAGCAACTCATTTGAGTTTGGAAATAGAAGATAGACTTATGAGGTAAATTCAATCTCGAGTGAAATTTTGTAGGACTATTTCACGAACAGTTTAAAAAGTAAGAAACTCCATATTCGAGAAAAGCAAGGAAAAACTCATGTTGACGTCTACAATTTATATTTATCAGTTGTCAAACCATTCGTATCTATAGTTCAATCACAGATTATTCTGTAGTTCAATCGTTGAAAACATCGAAGTTGTCAGACCAATCATAATTCAGAGACAGTTGGTATTTTCGCGATAATACGGTCTTTGGACTGTGATTGGTCAGCTTTTGAAATGAGTGGAATAGTCACGGAAATTTAATCTCTTGTGATATTACTACTGATTATTTCATCAATTTTGTTCCAAAATTACTGGAAACTCTTCTACAGAAACCATTGTCCTATAATATAACTTTCAACGAGAAATCGATGTATTTGTTTGATGTGACAGATACGGAGGTTAAATAAGTTTTATGTCTGCAAAAAACAAGTTTTCAGCTGGTTCTGACGAGGCACCCACTTGCATTAGGAAACTTGCTGTTTTTTATCTGCTTGAACTGTTGGAGAGAATTATCAACAACTTTTTCAGGTTTAAGGTTTTCCCGGATCAGCTGAAGGCATCTCTTGTCGTTCCATTTTTCAGAAAGAGTGACAGGGGCAAACTGGAAAATAATATACCTATCAGCCTGTTGCCTTCTCTCTCGAAAATATTCGAGAAGATAATGTGTGGCAGGTTGATGAGTTCCTTTTCTAAATTTGAGCTTCTCTCATCGGAGCAGCACGGTTTTTTATGTGGAGGGAGGATAAACTCGGCAATGTTCGAGCTCACGCGGGCGATCATCGGTGGAAGTATTATTGGCCTAAGATGAGGTATGACGTTTTGAGGTACATCGGCAGATGTCAGATTTGCGCTACGCGAAAGCCTGAACGTAGAGCGCCTGCTGGTTTGATGGGTTCTAGGCCGGATGTGAGAGAACCATGGCAGATGGTTAGTCTCGATTTCGTTGGACCTCTGCCTGCGTCGTGTAAAGGTTCTAAATATTTATTGGTCATTACCGACTACTTCAGCAAGTATGTGTTATTGGCCCCTATGAGATCCGCTACCGCTGGCTCTCTTTGTACCCTAGTTGAAGAACAACTTTTTCTCGTTTACGGGGTACCGCAGTCCATCATTTGTGATAATGGCGTTCAGATGACTAGTAAGGCATATAAAGATCTTTGCGCTAAGTATAACATCAAAATACATTATACGCCACTGTATTATCCTCGTGCAGATCCAACAGAACGCACCAATCAGACGATTGAGACCATGATATCATGCTATATCAAGGTTAACCACCAAAAATTGTCTGATAACTTACCAGCTGTAGGTTGCGCTATTCGTACTGCGAAGAGCGAAGTGAACGGTCACAGCCCCTTCTTTGTAAACTTTGGCCGAGAGCACCACATTTCTGGTAAAGACTATGACCATCCTATTAAGTCCCAAGACACTACCGTGGAAATTGAAAAAATGTAAGTCCGGATTTGCCGAATTTTTTGACGATGTCCGCAAACGTTTACTAGCGGCTCAGGAGAACAACCGTGGTCGGTATAACTTGCGACGTAGACCCGTTCAGTTTCGTAAAGGTGATTTGGTGCTTCGCAGGAACAATGCTCAGTCTAGTGCTCCTGATGCGTTTTGTTTTGTGCTAAGTAAGCGCCTCGATTAAAGGTGTTTGGCACGTTCAAGATCTGAAATCTGTATGTTACCCCGGTGACGGTGGGGTGGATTGTTGAGACCGTAATATGCTTGGGAGAATGACCATCGAACATCTGATGTGTCTTTTGGGTATCTTTTCGTAACGTATCTTACTTGCGTATGTTACCCCGGTGACGGTGGGGTGGATTGCTGAGACCGTCATATCCTTGGGAGAATGACCATCGAACATCGGATGTGTCTTTTGGGTATCTTTTCGTACCGTATCTTACTTGCGTATGTTACCGGTGACGGTGGGGTGGATTGTTGAGACCGTCATATGCTTGGGAGAGTCACCATCGAACACCTAATGTGTCTTTGAGTATCGTCTCGTACCTTACCTTATCTTTATTTATGGAATTTACTCCGATGACGATGGGGTTAGTAAATGGAATCGCCATATGCTTGGGATAATGACCATCGAACATCTGTTGCGTCTTACGTGATTATTGCGTTTACCTTGCCGATTTTGGGTACCTTACCTTATTTCGATTGTTTCGTTTTGCCTGTTTTTGCATTCCGGATTTGCGTTCATGACTACGCTCGTTTGCGGATTTGTATTGTCGTGGTGAATCTACGAATTTTGGCTTGCCTACGGTTCTCTGTGAGGACTATCTCGATTGTGACTTTTTGTTGTTGTGGTACGTTTCCCCGCTTTGACGTTCCTTTTTTTATTTTTTCGAAACTCTCAACGAGTTTGTGTCCCCGGTTGGTCGTGTATTGATTCGTCGCTTTTTACCCATGAGGACCACTGGTGGCACTCGATTTTGTCTTATATTCCCGATATAGTCTATGTTACCGATTTTGACTTCTCGATAGTGTCATCACTTCCGTTGGATTGTGGTGGAAGTCATTGAGATTGCGACTTTAGTATAAAGGAAGTAAGTCCTCCTTGTCCAGCGCCTTTTTCGTAACCTCAACTCGGATTGCGATAAAGTTCCCCTTTTTCGTTAAAAATAAAATGGTTTATCTTTTCAAGTCGGCTCATTTTACGTTAATATCTTTAGTTGAGTTGGTTTTGTTTTCTTGCGTTTTTAGTTTTTCCCTACTCTTAGCTGGACTTGTCGGTATCTAGCTGCCTTCAGCAACTAGTTATCTTTTACCCTTTTATAGATTTGGTTAGTTTCGTTAGGTGCAGATCGTCGGAGATCTGCGTTCTCCTCCTGAGGGATTTGAGGGGGAATGTCACGTTTTTGAATTACGTTTCCTGCGGGTTTCATAGTTGAATTTCACGTTGTAGCGCTCTGTATCGACACGAGCGGTATATGTTAGTTTTTAGCCGTACTATTACGCTGGGAAGTGGAAATCTGTAAGCGATCTGTCAGGATCGATAGAAATCTGATCTGGTCGAAGGTGTGGTGTTGAAAACTTTTGATATTTTTTGTGGTTGAAGAATCAGCTGATTGACGGTATCTGCGCCTCGAATTGTTTCTTTTTGATGATTTTCGTATGAAAAAGGAAATGTCTGGACGCCATTTCGATTCTTCTGCAATTTTGGAATTTCAAGTTGTGAGATTGGATTATCTCGTTTGAGGATTGAGTTCAGATGGAAACATTACTGCTATATTATGAATTCCGATTGTCGTATTTGAGTTGACCAGGATTTACGTCGGCTTAGTTTTTGAAAACAACGCATTTCTTCGAAAGAATAGAACTGTTTCGGAGTCTGAGACCTGACTCTTTTCCACCCTAGTCATAGGCTGCTAGGCCCTATCTCTCCGGTTAATTTCACATAACCTAGAACACGTGATTGTGCACCCCAGATCAGGATAGTTTCGCTGATATACATTGAGAGGCGAGAAGTTTTGCAGGAATAGAAGTTTTGCAGGAATAGAAGTTTTGCAGGAATAGAAGTTTTGCAGGAATAGAAATTTTGCAGGAAGAGTAGTTTTGCAGGAATATACACTCGACACCATCGTCAAGCCCGTAAATAAACCGCAGGAGGCTGCTTCAACTGCTTCACCGATCAACAGATTGTGCAGGTTGTATCGTTCACATACTTACCCCACGATCAAACATTTATTTGGGATTCCTACCCCAGCTAACCACTAAAGCTTGCAAGAGGCTTGACATTCACGAATCACAGATAGTATTTTATTGATTATTAATTTAAGACATTATTTAAGACATCCCTATTGAAATATAAGTGTAAAATACTTGTTAGGACACAATAACGTTATCGAAGTCTGGTTTTTCGTTGTTACATCACATATTTAATTGGCTTTAGTGTCTCTCCAGCCGAGATCACTCATAGCATTAAGTACCTTATCGAAGAGATCATCTGTAGAGCTCAATATACATTAGTTAAGTATACCGTCCTTTCCTTCACCCCGATTTAAGTTAGTGATCTCTTAATTCAGGTAGTTTTGGTAGATCAACTTTTCAGATTACTTGGCGCCCGCATAACATCCTTTTTTTTGCCATGACCACTTTCTGTACTGAAGCGGTAAGTTGATCTAATATCACTGTCAAGAATTAGACGTGTGACAACGTGCTCGAAAAATGTATTTCGAAATTTTCTCGGAATGTATGGTCTTATCTCCGTTGAGATATCACACCATAAAACTATTCCGGTTTGAAGCTGGTTGTGAGCAACGGACTCAATTGTCCAAATTAGAGCAGTGGACTATATTTCGTTTTTGAATTCACTTCAAGAAGAGCAAGTTTTAATTACGTATAACTTTTATTGAAAGGCAGTTTATATCAATCTGGCTAATTTCACAAAATTCCTTAATCTCAGATGGCACATATGGTGAGATTCTTAGCATGCTTTTAGAAGACATAAATTTTATAGTACATAGGCGGAGCGGGCATTGGGAATATGTATAACAAGTTTTAATCCTCAACATTCCACCCACTTCATTTTATACAGAGAAAATGATAAGGCAAATTAAAAACTAAACAATTAGTTAAAGTTACAAAAAAAGCGAGAACTTTGTTCAATTATCGCATGACAGGTAATTATACAAGTTGAGTGAGTAATTTGAAATTGATAGATAAAATAGCCAATATACATAGATACATCAATGATATAATATAATATAATAACTAAGAGGCGTCATTTTCAGGCACTGCTTTTGATAACAAAGTTAATTCACTAACTGGGCAATCAAAACGGTAGTAGCAGTTCGTAATTTTACTACACGAACCAGGCTATCCTTCCCACGAAACACTTCTATGACTCTGGCTAATTGCCACCTTGCAGGGGGAGTATTTTCAGCAGTAATCAAGACAATATCATTCACTAAAAGAGAAGGCTGTTTTGACTGCCATTTATTCCTGACTTGGAGAGACTGAAGGTACTCTCGCGACCACTGTTTCCACCAATGAGCAAGCATTTGCTGTATAATTTTCCACCTCTCTGTATGAGAAATTTTAACCTCCATACAAGAAGGTTCCGGTACAATAAAAGAAGGTGAAATAATCAAAAAATCAGCAGGGGTAAGTGGTTGTACATCATCAATATCATCGTGCAAAGTGATTAAAGGCCTAGAATTCAAGCAGGCTTCTACCTGCGTCAGCAGTGTATAAAACTCTTCGAATGTCAGAGTATGAGAGGCTACAACTCGTCTTAGATGATGCTTTGCAGACTTGACTGAAGCCTCCCATATTCCTCCGAAATGGGGGGCAGCAGGCGGACTGAAATGCCAGTTGGTACCATCAGCAATAAGTGTTCCCGAAATATTATTAATGAAGGTTGTTGATTTTTGAAATAATTGCCTGAGCTCCTTGTCAGCTCCAACAAAGGTTGTTCCGCGATCACTATAAAGATCAGAGCAAAATCCACGTCTAGAAGTGAACCTTCTGAAGGCAGCAATGAACTCTTTAGATTAGTAACCAGAGACCAACTCCAGATGTACCGCGCGTGTGCTCAAGCAAACGAATAAGGCAATATAACCTTTAAAAGTCTTTTGGCCACGACCAGGAGAGGCCCTAATGCTGTAAGGCCCAGCATAGTCCACCCCAGTCTTGAGAAAAGGACGGCTAGGTCGAGTTCTGAAATCTGGTAAATTCCCTAATTTCTGATACATAACGCTTTTTCTGTACCTCAAGCAAGAACTACATTTATGTATTATACTCTTAACTAGTTGTTGACCTCTAACTATCCAGAAGTCTCTTCGTAGGGTAGCAAGCGTTAATTTAACACCACCATGTAAAGTTTTCAAGTGAAAATACTTTACAAGGAGTGATGAAAGTGGCGATTCATAAGGCAGAATTAGCGGGTGCATTTCTTCAAATTCAAGAAAAGAGTTCTGTAGTCGCCCACCTACTCTGATCAAATTCTCATGCAAAAAAGGGTCTAATTTAAAAATTTTGCTATTTTTGGGTAATGAACAACTTCTTTAAGCCATTTGATCTCTTTTGAATAGTGAGATTGTTGCACCAAGTAAACCCATGTAAGACGGGATCTGTTCAACTCATGAGTACTCAATTGTACGGTATCAGGAATTGGAACGTTCACAACCGAACTAAACGAAAACAAATTACCTCTACAAGATAAGTCGACCTTATGTAACAACTTACCGAGAAATCTCAAAATAGGAGCAGTGACTCTAAAGAGTTTTTGTACATTTGAATATCTTTCAAGTAGATCCCAAATTGGCCTAAGATGTCCCTCAGATAACAGATTTGACGCTAAGCAGCAACCAGTAACCAGCGATGAGTCGAAAGATTCGTTTGAAGTTTGAGAGGTCGTTGCATATGGTTCAGTTTCACTGGTCAGCCATTTTGGACCCTGCCACCATAATTGATAGCTCAGCAAGTCACTTGGCTTTAGACCTCGAGAAACACAGTCAGCTGGATTTTCAACTCCTCTGACATGTCTCCAAGAAGCTTCAGGAATCAAAGTATGAATTTTGGAGCACCTATTTGCAATAAATGTAGGCCAACGTGAGGGATGGTCACTTAACCAAAACAAGACATCAGTGGAATCGGACCACAGATGTACATTGCATTTCTCTATATGCAAAGCATTCAACAATTTCCGAGTAAGTTTAGCTAGCAAAGTAGCAGCGCATAACTCCAGCCTTGGGATAGTAAGTAATGGTTTCGAAGGTGCAACTTTTGTTTTGGCTTGAAGCAAATTTACCACAATCTTGTCTCCACTAATAACACGAAGATACACCACAGCTCCATAAGCAAGTTTTGAAGCATCAGCAAACCCGTGGATTTCGCAGAGATTAGTATCAGGGTTGTAATTTAACCAGCGATTGAGTTTGAAACCATTAAGTACAGAAAGATCTTTGTACCAACACAACCATTGTCTGGTCATATCAGAATCCAATCTGTCATCCCAATCTATTTTGTGGATCCAAAGATGTTGCATGAAAATCTTTGCAGTGATAATTACAGGTGAAAGCCACCCAAGAGGATCGTATAGCTTGGCTATTTTTTGAGAGGATTGCTCTCTTAGTGAGAGGTATATCATTACAGTCAGAGGTATTTCCCACTCTAAATAAGAAACTATCGGTTTCTGGGTTCCAACCAAGACCGAGAATACTAAATATACTGTCATCAGGAAAATTATAAGATTGAGCGCTTACATTATCACTATCAGGGATGTTATATTGTAACAGATTATTGTTATTAGCTAACCATTTATGTAAAGCAAAACCACCAGAGCTACAAATCTCAACAAGCTGCTTTTGTTTGAGTAAGGCTTCCTCCAGAGTGTAACCTCCTGATAGGGAGTCATCCATGTAAGTTTCTTCCTCTAAAATGATTGCACCTTATGGGAATAGATGTTGTTCATCCTTGGCAAGAAGTCTGGTTACCCTAATAGCTAAGAAAGGGCTAGACACCATTCCATATGTCACTGTTTGAAGTTTCCAAACTCTTATTGGTTCTTCAGAGTTGAATCTCCAGAGTATACACTGAAAGACCTGGTCGTTAGGATGGACCAATATTTGGCGAAACATTTGTTGGATATCTGTAACAAATACGAACTGGTACTTTCTTCAACGCAGAATTAAAGAAGTTAAACCAGGCAACAGATTTGAACCACAATGCAGGTAATCATTTATTGAACAATCATTCAAGGCTTTAGCAGAGCCATTGAACACCGTTCGCAGTTTAGCGATAGATCTAGTTTGTTTCAGAATTCCGTGGTGAGGTAACAAATAACGAACATTAGCAAGATCGTCGTCACTCACCATTTTCATGTGATTGGAATCTATACAGGGTCTTTCACGAGGAACCTCACCCATATTTATACGGGAAACTACTGAACGTATTTTCATGAAATTCAGCACTTATAAGTATTTCACGATGCTGATGAAATCTGAAATATTTTCAAGGCATGAGCACCTCCGGTTTTTCCGGAAATGACGTCAACTTCAGTTTTTCAAATTAGAACAACATTTTTTTATTGCAGAAATAGATTCCTTAGAAAATTTCAAGTTATTTTGATGTAACATTTCTCAGTTTTGGTTGGAAAATTCTCTCGGAGCGGGAAAATTCGAAAAAAAATCGAAAATAGAGCTCCGCTGAAACAAGAATAACTTCGAGGTTTTTGGATGGAAAATTTAACAGTTCCTGAAAATTTCATCTTTTTGGCGTGAAGGGAAAAGAGTTAGCTGAAAATTCAAGACGAAAAACAGTTTTTTGTGAATAACTCAGAAAATATCCATTTTAGGGCAAGGGTGTGATGCATAGACTCACATTATTTTTTAAAGTAGATTCAATATCTGCCATAAAAAAATGGGGTTCTAATTTGAAAAAATTGATTTTTCACGATTTTGTCATCCCTAACTTTGAAAGCGATTTTTTCACCCCCTGTATCATGAATCGCGATTTCGATTTTCAAAGTGGATACATCAATCTTACATCTTGAAAAATCCCAAAAATGAAAATTTTCCATCCAAAAAACTCGAAGTTATTCTTGTTTCAGCGGAGCTCTATTTTCGAATTTTCCCGCTCAGAGAGAATTTTCCAACCAAAACTGAAAAATGTTACATCAAAATAACTTGAAATTTTCTAAGGAATCTATTTCTGCAATAAAAAAATGGTGTTCTAATTTGAAAAACGGAAGTTGACGTCATTTCCGGAAAAATCGGAGGTGCTCATGCCTTGAAAATATTTTAGATTTCATCAGCATCGTGAAATACTCATAAGTGCTGAATTTCATGAAAATAGGTTCAGTAGTTTCCCGTATAAATATGGGTGAGGTTCCTCGTGAAAGACCCTGTATAGTTTCGCATGAATTCACGGTAAAGACGACCGAATTCATGATTCTTATCGAATTTTTTCTCCATTCGTTTCAAACAATTTTTAGCAATTTCATAAATACCAGGAAAGCTGAGAACAGACTTATCATTTACTTTGAATGGCAATTCCACCATATAACGACCATTCTGATCACGAGAGCAAGTATCAGTAAACAATGTTTCTGCAGCAATTTCATCAGGAGAAAGATGTCTTTCAACATCGGTGAAGTCCTCTAGTGCAGAAAATTTAGACAAAAGATCACTCACCAACATCTGATCATCAGATACCTGCAAAACCGAAGGTGAACATTCGAGATGTGAACTTGGAGTGTTTCCAGAAACAATCCATCCAAGAGTTGTCTTCATAGCTACTGGCTCATTAGGTTCACCACGAGCAACTTCACCCTCAATAATTTAAGCATGTACAGAAGAACTCAAGAGTATTTCTATCTGTCCCCGAAGGACTTGAATCAGGATGTTCATGGTTGTTACTCAATTGCAAGCTAGTAGGAAATGAGTTATTTGTGTCGTTATCAACATGAAGAGAAGAATGATGTTTGTAGTGACAAATTTGACAAAGTTTTCAAGAGGTGGAATTCTTAATAATATGGTGACCAAGACAGTTCAAACAACGTTTATGATCGAGAATGAATTCTTTCCTCTGCTTAGGGCTTTTCTTCTTATAACCATCAAAATACATGAAAAAGTGATTCTCATTACAAAGGAGACACTTATTCGATTGATGAACTTTGGTATTCGAGAACAAAATTGGTCTGGAATTTTTAGGCGAAGAATTATTAAAACCGCAGGAAGTTTTATTGCTATCCTCTAATGCTTCCAAAACAATAACTTGATTTTCCAAAAAGGCCATTAACGTAGCATAAGTGGGAGGTTTATGGGAGCTAGAAGAATTACCGAAATGTTTTTCCCACTGTTTTCGCGTCTCTGAATCCAATAGTGAAACAACATGGTATACTAAAATATCATCCCAAGTATTGACAGGACGTTTGAGCATCCCAAGTGCAGCCAAAGGTGTGCTGATACCGGAAATTATTTTCTTGATCTCATAAGAAGATTCTTTTTTCATTGATTTAATCGCAAAAATGGCAGACAAATGTGCTGAAACAAGACGACGTTTATTTTCGAATCGATCAATTTTTTCCATGCAATAGTGAAATTGCCTTCAGTAATCGCGAAACTGCTGACGAGACGAGCTGCATCTCCCTCTAAACTCGATTTTAAATGATGTAATTTGGTGACATTGGAAATGTTTGTTTTATTAACCACCAAGGTAGTAAAAAGATCTCGAAAGGATTCCCATTCATGAAAAGTGCCATTGAACTTAGGTAACGAAATAGGTGGCAACTTTTCTGAATCATCGAGTTTAATGTGTTCGGTTTTTACCACATCAGATGCATTCGAGCTTTGATAGGAATCGAAAAATGACTGAAATTCAGAGCGTCTCTCCAAGTATACTTCCTCAATAATATCGAATTCATTTTTTTGGTAATAGTTCGATTTTTTTAATATCCTCATCGATTTGGAGCAATATCTTTGAATGGTTAGATTCGTATTTAGACCAAATTTTATTTAAGTTATCAACTCGGGTTTTACAGTTACTCAATGTCATTTTTGCGGATCTAACTATTCTAGCAGCTAACGATTGTTGTTCAAGTAATAATTCGCTCATTTCGATAGATAAGCGAGTAATTGGAATGTGAGAATCAAATAAAGCTAGAAAAGATAGCAAAGTGAAAGCAGTAGGTACCTACCAGAATATTCAGCCTGATAAAGGCAATAAACAATCCAATAATTGGTAGCAAATATACGAGAGTTATGAACTTTCAAGCAACTAAAGCAAGAAAATATAGCAAAGCAAAAGCAGTACCTGAATATTCAGCCTGATGAAAGCAATAAACAATCAAATAATTGGTATCAAACATGCGAAAGTTGTGAACTTTCGTCCAAATGAAGCTAAAATCAATAGAGAGCAAGTATTAACAACAATTCGATTAATAGTAAAGATGAAATTCGGATTTAATACAGTAAGAAAATAAATCAAATTTTCAAATTTGAATATTCAAGAAAAACAATAAAGAATCGTTTCGCATATAGAAGTAAATTTCTCTGATGGTCAGCATTAATCAGGAAAAAATACAAAAAAAAGTAAGAAATTATAAAAGGTTATTTATTCACTGATTTATTGTTATCTTCCACGAATGTGAAACACAGAATTCCAGATTGGACGATGGAAAGTTGGTTACCTTGTGTTCGATGATAAGGTATGTTCTTGACGGATCGACCAAAATATGTTTTATTCCGTCCTAGCGCATCCACCTAATTTCTGCTAAGAAAATTTGTCCAAAAATGTTGAGGAATCTGGCTCTCGATGTGGATATTATATTTCTGACGAAGCACCAAGCCGATGAAATGTAAATCTCACCAATATCAGTGAATTCGCTGTACAGGAAGAGTTGACTTACAGGAAGAGTTGACTTATTGACAGGCTGATCGACCATATGACGTCTTGGAATCTTCAGGGAAATTCTTGTGAATTCACAGCAAAATTCAAAATTCGGCGCGACTGGACCACTAAATGTTAGCAACGGACTCAATTGTCCAAATTAGAGCAGTGGACTATATTTCGTTTTTGAATTCACTTCAAGAAAAGCAAGTTTTAATTACGTATAACCTTTATTGAAAAGCAGTTTATATCAACCTGGCTAATTTCACAAGATACCTCAATCTCAGATGGCACATATGGTGATATTCTTAACATGCTTTTAGAAGACATAAATTTTATAGTACATAGGCGGAGCGGGCATTGGGAATATGTTTATCAAGTTTTAATCCTCAACACTGGTGTTGTTTCAGCTGCAATGCAGTACTGTTCTTTCTAAGTTCTGCCAATGCAATGTCAGTCTTTTGCGCCTCTGCGATTTTCTGAAAATCAATTGCTTCGATGCTATCAATTCGAGACAACGCATCTGTAACGACGTTGGCGTTGCCGCTGATGTGTTGAATATTTGTGGAGAACTCTGATATACAGGGTCTTTCACGAGGAACCTCACCCATATTTATACGGGAAACTACTGAACGTATTTTCATGAAATTCAGGACTTATAAGTATTTCACGATGCTGATGAAATCTAAAATATTTTCAAGGCATGAGCACCTCCGGTTTTTCCGGAAATGACGTCAACTTCCGTTTTTCAAATTAGAACACCATTTTTTTATTGCAGAAATAGATTCCTTAGAAAATTTCAAGTTATTTTGATGTAACATTTTTCAGTTTTGGTTGGAAAATTCTCTCTGAGCGGGAAAATTCGAAAAAAAAATCGAAAATAGAGCTCCGCTGAAACAAGAATAACTTCGAGGTTTTTGGATGGAAAATTTTCATTTTTGGGATTTTTCAAGATGTAAGATTGATGTATGCACTTTAAAAATCGAAATCGCGATTCATGATACAGGGGGTGAAAAAATCGCTTTCAAAGTTAGGGATGACAAAATCGGGAAAAATCAATTTTTTCAAATTAGAACCCTATTTTTTTATGGCAGATATTGAATCTACGTTAAAAAATAATGTGAGTGTATGCATCACACCCTTGCCCTAAAGTGGATATTTTCTGAGTTATTCACAAAAAACTGTTTTTCGTCTTGAATTTTCAGCTATTTCATTTCCCTTCACGCCAAAAAGATGAAATTTTCAGGAACTGTTACTCAAACCATGTTTTAGATTTTACTACCCTAATATGCAAGAGAAAAAAGTTACAGGTTGTTCCTAAAGAGATGGCGAATTTGGATTCGAATTTGTATCGGAAACCTCTTTATTTCAACCAATCGGCCATCGGTTTTCTCTCCAGTGATAAATAAATAATTCCTTATGAACCATATGCAAAAACTTACCATGTTTTACATTCTTTTTTTGTAATGATAGATATCATTAATTACATGCTACTGAATAAAGAGGAATTTGGCAGATGTAATAAATGATATCTATCATTAAAAAAAAGAATGTAAAACATGGTAAGTTTTTGCATATGGTTCATAAGGAATTATTAATTTATCACTGTAGAGAAAACCGATGGCCGATTAGTTGAAATAAAGAGGTTTCAGATACAAATTCGAATCCAAATTCGCCATCTATTTAGGAACAACCTGTAACTTTTTTCTCTTGCATATTAAGGTAGTACAATCTAAAATATGGTTTAAGTAACAGTTCCTGAAAATTTCATCTTTTTGGCGTGAAGGGAAAAGAAATAGCTGAAAATTCAAGATGAAAAACAGTTTTTTGTGAATAACTCAGAAAATATCCACTTTAGGGCAAGGGTGTGATGCATACACTCACATTATTTTTTAACGTAGATTCAATATCTGCCATAAAAAAATGGGGTTCTAATTTGAAAAAATTGATTTTTCACGATTTTGTCATCCCTAACATTGAAAGCGATTTTTTCACCCCCTGTATCATGAATCGCGATTTAGATTTTTAAAGTGGATACATCAATCTTACATCTTGAAAAATCCCAAAAATGAAAATTTTCCATCCAAAAACCTCGAAGTTATTCTTGTTTCAACGGAGCTCTATTTTCGATTTTTTTTCGAATTTTCCCGCTCAGAGAGAATTTTCCAACCAAAACTGAAAAATGTTACATCAAAATAACTTGAAATTTTCTAAGGAATCTATTTCTGCAATAAAAAAATGGTGTTCTAATTTGAAAAACGGAAGTTGACGTCATTTCCGGAAAAACCGGAGGTGCTCATGCCTTGAAAATATTTTAGATTTCATCAGCATCGTGAAATACTTATAAGTGCTGAATTTCATGAAAATACGTTCAGTAGTTTCCCGTATAAATATGGGTGAGGTTCCTCGTGAAAGACCCTGTATACTGGAGTTGTCGTAATTGCCTAGAATTGGCCTGTCCATTCTTTTGTCGGAAGGCATACGTCAGAGGTTATTGGTCTGTGTATATGACAAATTCTCTACCTTGTTGTAGGTGTTTAAACTGTTTGACTGCCAAATACACACCTAATAGTTCGCGGTCATACGTACTATAAACCTTTTGAGCCGAACTTAATTTTTTCGAAAAAAATGCCAGGGGTTTCCACTTTGATCCGTCATACTGCTGCAGAGCTGCGCCTACTGCGCAATCTGATGCATCATTAAATAATGCTATCGGCATTTCTGGATCAGGAATCGTTAAAAAGGCTGCGTAGCCAGATCCGATTTGCATTTTTCAAAATCTTCTTCTAATTTTGATGTCCAGATAATCGGTCTGTTATCTTTTTTACGCGCACCCTTCAGCAGTTCATTCAATCCAGCTTGGGTGTGGGCAGCGTTTTCAATGTAAGGCCTGTAAAAATTTATTATGCCTAAAAATTTTCGCTATTCGTGAATTGTCTTTGGTCGTTTCAACTCAACAATTAATAGTCTTCAACAAGATGGCTGAAGTTGACACTGTTTTCTTAGCAGCAAATTTGAAACGTTTGAATAAAGATGAATTGATCGCAATTATTTTGACAAAGAGTGTTACAATGAACAGTGTTGCAAATATGTCCGAAACTACACTTGAAAAATTGCGGACAAATATCAGAGTGCACTTTGAAATGGATGATGAAAATTTCCGTGAAGCAATTGGAGATATTGACAATGGACCTCCCCAAGAAAATCCTAAAGAAATTGACCTGATGAATAAATTGATTCAACAGTTGGAAATGAGAGTTCAAGAACAGACTCATGTAATACGGCACTTAATTTCAGTTTCCACGGAAAATGTGAAAGATGAGGTTAGCGAGGAAATTAGTCACAAAAAACCCAAACATAAATCTACCAACAATTATGCGCGAACGCAGTACAGGAATTCCAGTGATACCAAGGCAACTGATGTAGAGAAACAACCCCAACATCATAAAATGCGTGTTGATAGTTCAGGGACACCAACAGCTGGCGTGAAAACAAATTTTTCAGATCAAAATGTTTTTGAAATTCCTAACCCCGAAAAGACAAACAACAATACAAGTGCGCAAACACAGGATACGTCTGATAATGGAAATGTTGATAAACAAAGCTGGAAAACTGTAAATTATTCAAAGAATAAAAATAATAAGAAATGGTCTATAACTGGACAAAATAAATCAAACTCCGTGAAATCAGTAAACACAAAAATAAAGGATTTATTCGTCACACGAACTGATCCAACAACAACACTGAATGATTTCACCAAAATGGTTAATTTCAACATTCCCAATGCAGTGTGTGAAAAGCTTGACACAAAGTATCCTGATAAATATGCATCTTTCAGGGTCTCTGTAAATGAGGAAAGTTTCGATATGGCCAGTAGCGCGGAAATGTGGCCGGAAGGGGCGTTAGTTACCAATTTTTTTCGAGCAAAACTGCCGAAGAAAGGAACAACTTAAGGTATTCTCCATCGACACAAGGAATTGAAACACTATCTCTGTTGCATATCAATATACAGGGTTTGAGTGATAAATCTGGAGCATTACAAGCATTCCTTGAGGACATGGGTGGTCCAGATATTGTGTGCATAAGTGAACATTTCCTGGGGGCTGGACTATGTGACGTATTCAATATTGATGACTGGTAC